>VZQC01010063.1:3490688-3506076 GCA_009823505.1 Rhizomys pruinosus | reverse complement strand
TTTTTTGTCTTTTTGAGACAGGGTCTCCCTGTAGCCCCAGCTGTCCTGGAACTCACTCTGTAGACCAGGCTGGCCTTGAACACACAAAGATCCACCTGCCTCTGCCTCCCAAGTGCTAGGATTAAAGGCGTGTGCCACCACGCCCGGCTTTCTCATTCACTCTTATCTTTCTCTTGCAATTTTTTCCCCAAATTCTGTAAACTGACTTGCAAGCCATGTGAACTTTAACTTCTCTAAAGATTGGATAATAGTGCCTACCTTTGACCTACAGAGGAGTCGCTGTGAAATTTTAGTAAGTTGGTTCATACAAGTCCTTAACAATAGGGTCTGCTGGGTCCATGATGTGGTTCAGCTGGTGGCACCTGCCACCAAGCCTGAGGACTTGAGTTTGATCTCTAGAACCCGTTTGGTAGGAGAGAAACAACAAGTGCCAGTGGTCCTCTGACCTCCGCCCTAACACTGCGGCTCATGGGTGCTACCCACATACATGCACACAAAATAAATTAATAAAAAAACATGTGGCATAGGTAAAATAGTACCATTTGAGTCAAGTGACTAGAGAGCAGAGTCTGAGGTCTAGGTGTGTCTGGAATCCTTTGACCACTGCAGCTACCACTCCTGTTCCTCACTGACTCAATCCTCATGCTGTATATAGTGATCTTTTTTTTAATTAATTTTATTTATTTCTGTATGTGTATGAATGTACTGTCTGCATGCAAGTTTGTGCACCCGTGTCGTGCAATGCCGTGGAGGTCAGAAGAGGGTGTCGGATTCCCCTGGAACTGACGTTCTCCTGGAATTGGAGTTTCAGATGGTTCTCGGTCGCCATGGGGGTGCTGGGGATCGAACCCGGGTCCTCTGTAAGAGCGGTCGGCGCTCTTAACTGCTAGGCCATCTCTCCAGCCCCTATAGTGATCTTTTTAAAACTGCAAATCTAGCCCGGGAGGCAGAGGCAGGCAGATCTTTATGAGTTCAAAGCCAGCCTGGTCTACAGAGTGAGTTCCAGGACAGCTAGGGCTACAGGGAGACCCTGTCTCGAAACAACAAAAAACAAAACAAAACAAAAAAACTGCAAATCTGGGGCTGGAGAGATGACCTAGCGGTTGGGACCCAGGTTCAATTCCCAGCACCCACGTAGTGGCTGAAAACCTTCTTTGACTCCAGTTGCAAGGGAATCCGACACCCTCTTCTGACCTCAGAGGCATTGCATGACAGGGGTACACAAACCTACATGCAGACAGTATGCTCATAATGACATAAATAAAAAACAAATAAAATAAAAAAAAACTGCAAATCTGGCCATGGATTAAATAAAGCCTTCAATGGCTTTCTACTGCTCTGAATAGTATGTGCAGGGCATTGAATATCTTGCTTTTACCCATTCCTACAGCTTCTCTGCCTGTCCCTTTCCCCTTCACTATGTGTTTTCTAGGCAATTAGAACCCTTGGGACCACCACAGTGCTACACATGCTGGAAGTCTTGCCTGAAATATTTGCTTCCTTCACCCTCCACATCAATCAACCATGTGGGTCCGTTCGCATTTTTCAGTCTCTGTCAAAGAATCCTTCCTCAGAGAGGCTGTTTCTGACCTCTTGGTCTAGATTATAATTCAGAGTTAGACACACTCTACTTCTCTTTCATAGTCATTTATTATAAGTGCAATTAGATACTTGTGTGTCTATCATACTGTAAGCTCCATGAAGACAGGTCTCATGTTTATCTTGTTAGTCATGCGTGATAGTCCCAGACCTAGAAGAGACCCTAGCTATAGTAGATACTCCACAAGACAAAACAACAACAGTAACAAGAAAAAACCTCTTCAAGATTTCGGTTTTTTTTTGGTCTTTTTGAGACAGGGTTTCCCTGTAGCTCTGACTGTCCTGGAACTCACTCTGTAGACCAGGTTGGCCTTGAACTCACAGAGATCTGCCTGCCTCTGCCTCCCAAGTGCTAGGATTAAAGGTGTACGCCACCACACCCAGCTCTTTTTTTATTTCTTATTAATTTTATGTGTATGAGTGAGTATTTTGCCTACCTGTAAGTTCACACATAGATGCAATGCCCACAGAGGCCAGAAGAAGGTGTTGGATTTTCTGAAAGTGGAGTTACAGATGGTTTTTAGTTGTTATGTGGGTGCTGGGAGCTGAAACTGGGCCATCTGCAAGAGCACTCAGTGTTCTTAACAGCTAAATCATCTCTCCAGCCCCTCTTCTTATTTTAAATATATGTACATGTGTACCTGTGTTTGAATATGTTCACATAAGCACAAGTGTCTTAGGAAACCAGAAGAAGGTTTTGGATCCTTTGGAACTGGAGTTACAGGCAGTTGTGAGCCTAAATGCTGAGCCGTTTCTCCAGTCCCTAAACTGTTTCCAAACAAAACAGTTTGTTTTGTCTGTTTTAAGACAGGGTTTCCTACAGCCCAGGCTGGCCATTGAGCTTGGTGTGTGGGTCAAGGATGACCTTGAAATGATCCTTCCAACTCCTCCTCAAATTTGCTAGAAAACATTGCTTTTTTTTTTCTTTTTTCTTTTTGGTATTTTCGAGACAGTGTTTCCCTGTAGCCCCAGCTGTCCTGGAACTCACTCTGTAGACCAGGCTGGCCTTGAACTCACAAAGATCCACCTGCCTCTGCCTCCTGAGTGCTAGGATTAAAGGCGTGCGCCACCACGCCTGGCTTAGAAAACATTGCTTTTTAATGAACTGGCTAGATGAAGGTCAGCATACTATTGCTCACAGGCCTACTCTACCTTATTTCGTAAGGTTGACATGGTAAGAATAGGAACGGTTTTTACATTGTTAAACGTCTGAAAGAAATTAAAAGAACAACAGTATTTTTGCCAGGCCTGGTGGTGCACGCCTTTAATCCTAGCACTCAGGAGGCAGAGGCAGGCGGATCTTTGTGAGTTCAAGGCCAGCCTGGTCTACAGAGTGAGTTCCAGGACAGCTGGGGCTACAGGGAGACCCTGTCTCGAAAAGACCAAAAGTAAATAAATAAATAAATAAATAAATAAATAAATTTAATTTCACTCTCAATAACGTTTTCTTGCGACGAGGCCGACCTACATTCTGGTCTCTGTTGGTTTTAGTCACTTTTGTGCTCTACCACCAGAGTGTAGTTACAGCAGAGACTGTGCACTCTGCAAAGTTAAACACATTTACACTCTGATCTTATACAGAAGATTTTGCCAACCCTCATAGAAGACCAAAGTATTTGGGAATCTCTGGGAAGCCTGTATTCAAAACCTCTTGCTGGTGGCTTTGCTAAATTGTCAACTGTTTGCTTCTGTTGCTGAAACAAGGGTTCTATTTATTTTGCTTAGTGGTAGGATTAATTAAAGAGAGTTTCCTTTGTCCTTTGTTTAAATTCTCAATCAACAGACAAGAGCCCCCACCACAAAAAAAGATCAGTTAAGTGTTTTTATCATGTAACTATACACCCACCAAACAGATTTCCCAGTTCTTTTTGGATAACTCATGAAATCCTGTCAAAATAATAAGCTGACAGGTGGTAGCAATAACTTTAAATAAAGTGGCCTCATTTTCCTATCAGCTTTCCTTTAATTCATACACGGGAAACAGATTGAATATTGCTTTCTGCCTTCTTCAATGGATCCTATCTTTTTTTTTAATTTTTATTTATTTTTTATGTATATGAATGTACTGTTTGCGTATAGGTTGGTGCACCCATGTCTTGCAATGCCTCTGAGGTCAGAAGAGGTTGTCGGATTCCCCTGGAACTGGAGTTAAAGATGGTTCTCAGCTGCCATGTGGGTGGTGGAGATCAAACCCGGATCCTCTGCAAGAGCAGTCGGCGCTCTTAACTGCTAGGCCATCTCTCCAGCCCCCAGATCCTATCTTTTCCTAGACACAAACTCACACTTAGCAGGATAACACTTGAAAATACACATTGAAGTCTAGCAAGAGTTTAAGAGCCAGGTGGGATATATATGTGTGTATTTGTAATCCCAGAGTCTAGGCAGTGAAGGCAAAAGGACAGCTAGTTAATGATTGGTATGTCAGAAAATTCTGTCAAAAAAGATGGGGTAGGTGGCAAAGTGACTGATTATTAAAGCCTTGTCTCACATGCATGAGACCCCAAATTTAACTCCCATCCCTTACATAAAGAAAATCACAGCAAACCCCCAGTGACAGGAAAACAACAATTTAGCCTTTTAAGTAATTTAAATAAAACATCTGGAAATTATCCATTCTAGATGTTTTGGGGTGCTGGATTCAATGGCATTTTTAGGGCAGGTAAGACAAAAGAGACTGAAATGAACCCACATGTTTTTCCTTCTACAATGACATTGCTTCTGAAAAGCACTGAGTAGAAAGTTCTAAGTTGAATAGTGTTTTAATATTCCATGGGGGCAATTCAGCTATAAAGCTAAAAATCAATCCATGATTTATTTATTATTTATATTAGCATTTTCATACAGTGGATCTGTTAAGAATGGAATTTGTCCTGTGATAATAAGAGGAACAAAAAATTGTAAAATCTTAACACACTATCCATAAAATATTTTGATAAAATTACATTATTAGGTCAGGCATGGTGGCACACGCCTTTAATCCTAGCACTCAGGAGGCAGAGGCACTGGATCTTTGAGAGTTCAAGGCCAGCCTGGTCTACAGAGCTAGTTCCAGGCCAGCCATAGCTACATGGAAACCATGTCTCCAAAAAAAAAAAAAAAAAAAAAAGACATTAGTGATAAATGTATCTCAATTAATGTACATGTTTTGTTTGCTTAGTTTGGTTTGAAACAAGATCTTTTGTAAGGCTGGCCTAGCATTTATGTAGCCAAGATGGCCTTGAACTCTTCATCTTTCTGCCTCCAGCTCCTGAGTTTTGGGATTATAGCGTGTAAGCCACCATTTAGAAATGACACTAAAAAGCCGGGTGTGGTGGCGTATGCCTTTAATCCTAGCACTTGGGAGGCAGAGGCAGGCGGATCTTTGAGAGTTCAAGGCCAGCCTGGTCTACAGAGTGAGTTCCAGGACAGCTGGGGCTACAGGGAGACCCTGTCTTGAAAAAGACCAAAAAAAAAAAAAATTAATTAATTAATTAATTAAAACATAAAAAAAAGAGATGACACTAAAATATATAATTCCTGGGGCTGGAGAGATGGCCTAGCGGTTAAGAGTGCCGACCGCTCTTACAGAGGACCCGGGTTCGATCCCCAGCACCCACATGGCGGCTGAGAACCGTCTGAAGCTCCAATTCCAGGAGAACTCCAGTTCCAGGGGAATCCGAGACCCTCTTCTGACCTCCGCGGCGTTGCACGACACGGGTGCACAGACTTGCATGCAGACAGTACATTCATACACATACAAAAGTAAATAAAATTAATAAAAAAAAAATTTTAAATATATAATTCCTAAATGATCTAGAAAACATATGGGAGTTGAAGTAGGCTAAAACAATAGTCTAGTAATGGAAGGTGATCTCACCTATATTAATCACTTATCCCAAGGAATAAGAAATCAATCATTTAATCCAGTTTAGAACTCCATACTGCTAGAGCACTGGAAGGTTTGTTTACAGGACGCTTTAGCCATTATGAGCATCCCATCATAAGGAATTTATATCTGATTGTGCTATTACAATTTTTTTTTGTCTTTTTTTGGTCTTTTGGAGACAGGGTCTTCCTGTAGCCCCAGCTGTCCTGGAACTCACTCTGTAGACCAGGCTGGCCTTGAACTCACAAAGATCTGCCTGCCTCTGCTTCCCGAGTGCTATGATTAAAGGCGTGCACCACCACGCCTGGCTTTTTTTTTTTTTTTTGTCTTTTTGAGACATGGTCTCCCTTTAGTCCTAGCTGGCCTGGAGCTCACTATATAGACCAGGCTGGCCTTGAACTCACAGAGATCAGCCTGCCTCTGCCTCCCAAGTGCTGGGATTAAAGGCATGTGCAACCATGCCTGGAAACATTTTATTCTATTTATCATGTGTGCTTATGGGGCATCAGAGGACATCTTTAGGGAGTGGGTTCTCTCCTTTTACCTGTTCAGTTTGCCTTTGTTCCCACCATGCTGAATACTCCAGTCTCACTGATGTGTTTCTGCCTCCCAGTTTGCTGTAGGAGTACTGAGTTAAAATTTGTGCTACCATATCGATTTTTTTTTTTTTTAACGTGGGTTCCGGGATTGAACTCAGGTTGTCAGGCTTATGATGTGGCAAATGCTTTGACTCACTGAGCTAATAGAGCTATCTCACTGCCCCTAAAGATATTTTTAAAAGAAAACTGAAAAAATTTTTTTGTTTGCCTCCTTGATAAACAATGGAGGAACTTCCTAAGGACTAAACAATGGTTTGCAAGGTTTCCCAAAAGAACTCTATGGAGCATGGTAGATGTGAAAAGGAATCCCAGAGTTATTTGCAAAAGCCTCAGAAGCAGTATGAGTTTTTTCTGCATATATTCTGGCAAGAAGCTAGCAAGATAATTGGTGATGATACTCTAATATTTACTTATTGCAGGGTGAACATTTATGAAAAGTCTCATATATGAGACAGGGTCTCATTATGTAACCCGGTTGGCCTGGAACTCCCTATGTAGACTAGACTGGTCTTAAAAACTCAGAGAAATCCACTTATTTCTTGCATCCTGAGGGCAAAAACAAAACCATCTTTTAAAATAGCTGAAAAAGCCAGGTGTGGTGGCACATGCCTTTAGTCCCAGCCCTCAGGAGGCAGAGGCAGGCAGATCTCTGTGGTTTCAAGGCCAGTGTGGTCTACAGAGCCGAGTTCCAGGCCAGCTGGGACTAAAGGGAGACCGTTTCAAAAAGACCAAAAAAAAAAAAAAAAAAAGTCTGAAAAAAAAAGTCTAGGGAGATGACTCAATCAGTCATTAGAGTGAAACATGAAGACCTGAATTTGGATGCTCAGAACCACATTACAAAGACAGTAGCAGGGGCCAGAGAGATGGCTCAGTGGTTAAGAGCACTTGCTCTTGCAGAGGACCTGGGGGTGGTTCTCAGCACCCATATAAGGCGGCTCACAACTCCCAGTATGTCCAGTTCCAGGAAGTCCAATTATATCACCTGTCTCTGCAGGCATTGCATGCAGGCAGTGCATAAAGATACACGCAGGGCAAACACTCATACACATAAAATAAAAGGCCAGTTAAAGCCATGAGCGCCGGGCATTGTGGCGCACACCTTTAATCCTAGCACTTGGGAGGCAGAGGCAGAGGCAGGTGAATCTTTGTGAGTTCAAGGCCAGCCTGGTCTACAGGGTGAGTTCCAGGACAGTTGGAGCTACAGGGAGACCCTGTCTCAAAAAGACAAAAAAAAAAACAACAACAACAACAAAAAAACATTGCTCCTAGAATGGTTGCAGGGTCAGTAGATTTTTCCCCTCATGGTTGACTTTTCTCTTCCTTGCTTGTTCCTGTGCATTCATTGAAAGCTTCCAGTTAGACTGGATATCATATTAAATAGTGTGAAGGCAAAGGCGTAGAAGTTTGGCCTTTGGCTCTCCCAGAGCAACCCATAATGGTACAAGAGACAGAAAAATATATAACATCTGTCTTTATTGTGATGCTTGTAATCACAATAGAACATGCAACCAGGGAAGACCTCACACAGAGGCAGACGTGTGGATTGGTCCTTCCATTTGCTGGAAGGATAAGAAGGAAAGAGCGGAAGGTGAGACCATCCAAAGCGTACCTTATGTCCAAAGCTATTGATGCTTCCGTGTCAAAGACGAGTGATCAGAGAAACTTGAGAGGTAGCCTGGGGTCAGATTATACAGGGACTTACTTTATCAAGGTGTTTAGCTGATACTTAGTATGTGCCTAAAGAAACCTCTAAACTATTTTAAGTAGGCCAGAATTGAAATCCTTTGTAAAATATAGTCCTATCTTCTGTCTCAGAAAGTGAAATAGACTGAACACTTTTTCCTTTTTACTGATGATTGACAATTTTTGAATGATCCTCTCAATGCCTATAAGTTATTTTACAGGGAAACACATTCAAATATAGAAGGCAGAGGACTTAAGCCTTCCATGGAAAAACAAGAAAATAGTCCCAGAAGTTTTGTTCTGTTGTTTTCTAAAAGCATAATTTTAATTTTACAGATAGTAATTGCACAATGGCTACAGTGTGACATTTCAATACCTGTGATGGTAGCATTCAAAATCTTATTAGCAGGCTGGAGAGATAGCCTAGCGGTTAAGAGCACCAACTGCTCTTGCAGAGGACCCGGGTTAGATCCTCAGCACCCACATGGCATCTGAGAACCGTCTGTAACTCCGATTCCAGAACTCCAGTTCCAGGGGAATCCGACACCCTCTTCTGACCTCCGCGGCATTGCACAACATGGGTGCACAAACCTACATGCAGACAGTACATTCATACACATAAATAAAATAAAATAAAAATCTTGTTAGCAAAATCAAATGATTGCTATGGAAGTCCCTCTTCCTAGCTGGGTGTAGTGGCACATTTCCATAGTCCCAGAACTTGGGAGGATCAGGAGGTGAGTTCAAGGTCTTTCTCAGTTATATCTTGAGTTTGAGGCCAGTGTGTTTGGGCTAAAATTTACTAAGTAAACCTATTATGGAAAAGTACGGGATACTCATAAAATAAACTGTATATGAAAGGTGGTGATCTCAGCAGTCACTTATTTTTTTAATTTTATTTTTTTTTAATTTTATTTTTTATGTGTATGAATGTGCTGTCTGCTTGTAGGTTTGTGCACCTGTGTCATGCAATGCCAAGGAGGTCAGAAGAGGGTCTCAGATTCCCCTGGAATTGGAGTTACAGACGGTTCTCAGCTGACATGTGGGTGCTGGGGATCGAACCCGGGTCCTCTGCAAGAGCAGTCAATGCTCTTAACCGCTAGGCCATCTCTCCAGCCCCCTCAGCAGTCACTTATAAGAGACTCTCAGGGGTCATCGTAGACTGCTTTCTGGGGTAAGAAATCTGTGTGCTAGTTCAAATCTGGGCAACAGCAACTGGACCTCACCTAATAAAGTAGGTGTTCTAGACAGAATGAAAATATTGCCTAGACTTGAACAAAAGCTGCAGGTGTCTATATATCTGAAATTCTCGGTGGTGCCTTTATCTCCAGAAGATTATATTTAGAAGAATCTTAATATATTCTAATGTGGAATATTAGAACTCAGAAGCAGGCTCAAAGCTCAAGAGTTTGACTAATGGCTAAGAATGGAACTGCAAGGTAGACCATGTTTAACATGCACAAGGCCCAAAGTTTCACTTGTATTGAAAAAGAAAACAAGGGGCTGGAGAGATGGCCTAGGGGTTAAGAGCGCCGACCGCTCTTGCAGAGGTCCAGGGTTCGAACCCCAGCACCCACATGGCGGCTGAAAACCGTCTGTAACTCCAATTCCAGGAGAACTCCAGTTCCAGGGGAATCTGACACCCTCTTCTGACCTCAGAGGCATTGCACAACACGGGTGCACGAACCTACATGCAGACAGTACATTCATACACATAAATAAATAAAACAAAAAAGAAAAAGAAAACAAAACCAAATCAAAAAGCAAAGTTTAAAAAAAGTAGATGAGGCTGCAAAAAAAGAGATAAAGAAAAAATATGTATTCACGCACATAGGTGTATACACATACAGTTGACCATAACTGCAGGTGGCTTATCCTCAGATTTTGACAATTTTGGTTGGAAAATATGGGGGACTTAAGTTACTACTGGCACGTACTATGTAGTAAATCCTACCATGCTTGTATAGGCACTAAACACGTGCAGATGTTTTCTTCTTGTCAATATTCACTGAGGGATACACTGTGATAACCACTTACATAGCATCAACATCGTATTGGGCACTAGAAGTGATCTACAGATTACTTAGAGTCCATGACAGGATTCTGCATGTTACATGACAGTTATGTCACTTTGTAAGAGACTTGAACATTGGAGGTTGGGTATCCTTGGGGATGTTGGAAGCAGTTTTCTTGCAAAAACGGAGAGATCACTGTGTATAGAAGAAATAGGCAGAACAGAGGGCTGGAGTTAAAAGTATTCAGTAGACAGTGTGCAGTATTAAAGGTATTCGATAGTCATCTCTGAAGGCCCTATAAACTAGCTACTTTCTCTTGCCTCTACTGGCGACATTGCATTATTAATAGCCGGCTGTAACTCAGTGGCAGAGTGCTTACTTTGCATGCATGAGGCTCTAGGTTCAATCCCCAGTGCTGCAGAAAACCAAACAAAACACCAACACCCCCCCCCCAACCCCAACAGGTTTCCTTTCTCTCACTATACCTCTATATTAACGGGTATCCCCATAAACTTTCCCCTCTGACCCCAGGAAAAGCCTCATCTGCCAAAGACCTCCATTTATTTTTACCCTTTTCTGGCACTAGAGTCGTTTCTAGGGGACCTCTGAGCACAGCCACTTTCTTTGTGCCACTGGATTCCGCTGGTCCCACTGCAAATACAATAATGCCCGGGCATCCAGAGTCGCTCAGAGTCAATTGGCAAAGAGAGAATGCTTAATCGCTTACCTAATATTGTCGCTGCGCCCCAAAGCCATAACTCTAACTCAGTTTTCCTGTTAACAACCTACTGGTCTGGTGGGAACCTGATGCTAAGTTAACGCAGACCCCCGAGGTATTCACAAGATCCTTTCAAAGCTCAAGGGTCAGAGGCAGGGCCGAGTTTTCCTGACAGACTCCTATTTCCTTTGGGGAGACATGTTTTCCCCTGCAAGGTGTCACAGTCCTTCAAGAAATAGTCCTCTGGTGCCCGCTTAGGTTTAATCCGGGCTGCCTTCCTTCCCATCATCGGTAGCAAGAGGGATGAAGCTTTATACTTTGAAATTGGCATCTTTCCAAAAACTAACAGCTCCCGCGCAAACGCCAGAACTACACACAGGACGTGACTTGAACGGAACTTCTAATGGAAAAGACTCCAACACTTCTGAATGAACGATTGCAAAACAAACAAGGAAACTTCTAGGTTTGCACACACGTTCACGAGCTCTTCCGGGTGCGCAGTGCCAGAGAATCGAGGGCGTGAATAGAGCGGATAGTGAGAACTCGCGTCATCTGAGGATGGAGTGCTAGTATTTCAGAAGGTAGTCCGCGTAACAGACCATTCACTGGACTGCAGGACTGGGTTCGCAGAGCCCACGGATCGTGACGTGCTCCTCACTTGTGAGTTTTGCATCCTTCTCCCTTTCCCTCTCTCCCCAGTCTAGGCTGTGCGCCCTCGACCCCTACCAACATTTAAAGAGAAAGGAGCTTAGAAGATGACAAAGTAAGGTAGACTTTGAGGCTGTCTTTCTCAGAGCCGTCCACCAAGAGCGAAAACGGGCAAGGGGCGTGCGGACTAGCCCCTTCCTTGCCCAATCAGGTGCACAGGAAGATGTGTTTCTACCAATAAAAATAAAGTTCGCTTTCCGGAGGCGGGAGGGTGAGCCTTGACTGCCAGTTCTCCAAAGCAACGTTGTTGGCGAGGACAGAGACTGATTAGAGTCGGGACCAACCCAGGGAGGGGGGCGGGACGGAGGTGGGGTCACCCTGAGCGGCGCCCCGGCCAGCCAGTGACCAGCGAGGACGGCTGTTCCTGTTGTAGTGTCTCCCGCCAATCAGAAGGGCGAGGGAGTAGGCGGGGCAGGGAAGGGGTGGGAAGAGCTCGCAGCAGCGCCGGGCGCCCGTCGGGCTCTGGGAGAGAGAAATCCGGTTAAAATCAGAGTCGGAGGGAGGTTTAACCACGGATCGGTCCGATCGGATTATTCCTTAAAGGGGACGCGCCATTGTCAAAGAGAACGGAGCCTGGGGCCCGGGGGCGGGGAGCGGCGGCCGAGGAGCAGGCAGCTGCGAGGCACTGGGACGGGTAGGTGCCGCCTGGGCAAGGCGCTTCATTTCACTTTCCCTTCCAGCGCGGGGGCACGGCGAGGGGATGCCCGACGCGGCGGCCGAGAGCCGGTGCCCGGCCGTATGCCCGGCCGTGGCCGCCTGCCGTTCCCTCTGGGCGCCGGGAGGGAGGCGGGCCGGGCGGCCGGCCGGGGCAGACTCCTAACGGGCACGGCCTCGGCTAGGTGCGGGGATCAACCGAAAGCAGAGACGAGCTCCGGCGGATCCGCGGGGAGCACCGCGTGCCCGGCCGTCCTGCGCGCCTCCCTCCCTGCCCGTGCCCGGCTGCAGCCGCGCGCGCCGCCGTCTCTCCGCGCGCCCCGCTCCCCGCGCGCGCCCGGCCCCTCAGCCGCCGGCTACGCTCGCACGCCTCCTCCTCGCCGGCCGTGGGACCCGCCCGGCTGGGCTGCGAGGCTGGCGGCTGAGGCGTGGACGCGGCTCTGCGGCCGCAGCTTCCCCGCCCGGCCGAACTTGAGCGCGCAGCCGGCGGCCGGGAGCGGAGGCGCGGCGGGCCCAGGTTGCCTCCTGGCCCGCATTGTCCGCTGTCCTCGGCGCTCGTCTCTCCGCCCACTGCCCGCGGTTCTGGGAGGGGTGCGACCGGGGCGCCTCGCCGGCTGCACCCGAGCCCTGGGCAGCGGGAGTCGGCCCCGCGCACGCCGCAGCCGCCGCCCCGGTTCCCGCAGCCCTGCTCTGCCTCGCAACTTTTCTTTGCCGTTTGATGGACGCTGTTGCTTCCGGGCGGCAGGTTCTCAGGGCAGAGCCTGGTTTCCTGCGTCTGGAGAGGCTGATTTCTAGGGCTACTTGAGTCTTGACTACTGTCGATCTTTACCACCGTTCCAGCTTTGTCCCTCGTCACCCCAAATCGCACTTGTTATAGACTTGCAATGATATAGAACATGAACCTCTCCCCAGGCCGCAGTTTAAAAAGAGCAAATAAGGGGGAACTGGTTGAGATGTAAGAACTCTAGACAGAACTGAATTTGCCTTGACCTTTGAACTATGGAAAGTATTACCCGGACTCGATGTCCGGAGCTCTTTGGGCAGCGTAGAGCTGGGCAGGTTGCCAGGGTCTGTAGGACTAGAGAAAAAGAACTTCTGATGGAAATAAAATTGGTTTCGTAAAATGCTTCTCTGCCTAGCTGATGCCTTCGGTAAAGTTGGTTTCTCGGATTGAGTTTGTAGGCATTTAATGACTAACATACATTTGCTGGTACTATTGGGTAAGCAGGTTGGAGGGCTTCGCACTGCGAGCATTATTCCCATGCTGTGCTTGTCAATACTTGCCGCAACAGCACATCCCTTCCTTATTTAGAAAAGAATGTTTTCATAAGCCTTCGTTTTTGACAGTTTCTTGTTGAGCAGTGCTTTAGTAGAGGATTTGCAAGCGGCAAGTTACAGCCGTATAAACAAAGTAGCTTTGGGATTTCATTCTGTCTTGTTTTTAATACTTATCAAAAGTAGGATTTCACCCCGCTTTGTTTTTCACTGTTACAGTATTTTGTAAAGTCACCCTAGGAGAGTAATTTAGAAACACCTGGCCTAGTTTTTTTTTGAAAAGGTAACCCTAAGGCTTCAAGTTATTTATTGATTAAGCTACTGTCTAGCAACTTGTGAATGAACATTGAAAGTTTCCAGTCTCAGCACCTATAACACAAACTATTTGGAAAACAAGTCGGGATTTCAGACATTAATGCTTGACAGAGAATTCTTTTCTCTGTCACAGAGGTTAGGAAATAGAAAAAAGTTACTTTTTTTTTTTTTCTTTTTTTTTTTGTCTTTTCGAGACAGGGTCTCCCTGTAGTCCCAGCTGTCCTGGAACTCACTCTGTAGACCAGGCTGGCCTTGAACTCACAAAGATCCACCTGCCTCTGCCTCCCAAGTGCTAGTATTAGAGGCGGGCCTCACCACGCTCAGCAGAAAAAAGTTACTTTTTATAGCCATTTTGCTATATCTGTCATTCTTTATACCTCCTTGTCCTGTGTTCCCCTCCCCTCCCCTCCCCTCCCCTCCCCTCCCTTCCCTGTGGTAATTATCAGTCAAGTGTCTGGGCACAATCTTCATTGCCAAGCATCGAGTTAAAACAAAATTTAAAATTCTCATCTTTTTTTCTTACTAGCTTATTGAAACACTAGAGAGAATTTCTGAACTTTGAAAAAGCACATAAAAAATGTTGAGAAAGAATTATCTTTGAAATGCCAAAGCTGTATTTCCTAGACAGCATATGTTTTTCTGGAGTGTTTTCCATATTTTAAACATACTGGGTATATGTACATATTCCTAAGAGATTCTTGAGAGCTGAGATTGTCTACCATTTCTGTACAAATCCAGTACATAACTGCACACTCAATTTTGTTGTCTTGGGTCTTTGTGACAGAAAAAAGATGGTGTTGTATAAAGGCTGTCGAAATACTCTTTTCTTTCTTTTGTCAGTATTGATGAATTTAGAGCTTAATGCATGCTAAGCAAATGTGTTCTACCTCCAAGCTATGTCCTCAGACCTGTTGAGATAATCTAAATAATAATAAAATAAACTCCAGCGCTAGGGATTCTATCAGAGCCTCATGATGCTAGGCAAGCACTCTGCCACTGAGCCACCCCCACCCCCCATGATTTGGTTTCTGAACAAATTACACCAAAGAACAAAAGGTAGTCCACTGTGAGACAAGGATATATTAATCTAGATATTCTTTGTTGGTTCATACAACTGGGATCCAGATTTAAAACACCTGTGGCACAAATGTCTGTTGGATGGTGGATTCGGTATCTCAATGACTAGAACTACGTTTAATCTGTCATCAATATCTGTTAAGTACCCATGTGTTTAAGGAGTATTATAGGGAACTAAAGTAGAAATGGTCTTGCTCTTAAATGTATACAGTTTAAGGGAGAGAGTCAAAATTCCTCATAGGAAAAAGGTGGGGTTGTCTTAGCAGTAACAAGTACAGGCTGCCAGCGACATAGGCGTCATGCTGCCACTGGTGAAGGAGCGCTGGGTGGGCAGAGGGGAGGTTTTTCATGACTTGAGCAGATTTCATTGTATGTATTAAAATATTTTTATATACGCTATTTTGGGCGATGACCCAGGTATATATGTTACCATTTTATTAGTATCTGTAAAATATTTTGGGGGCAACGGAGCTTGATCTGTGAATTTCAGCGGTTACCCTGCAGGATGGAGAGGTCCGGCACAGTGTCAACCTTGTCTTCTTCAAGCCTTCCTTTCTCCTCAGAAGTGATTACTCTTTCCTTTTGGGCCTGTAAAATCTTCAGAGTGCAAGCCTTGTGTGGTTATCTGTATATATTTTCTTTTTTTTTTTTTTTTTGGTCTTTTCGAGACAAGGGTCGTCCCTGTAAGCCCCCAGCTGTCCTGGAAATTCACCTCTGTAGACCAGGCTGGTCTTGAATTCACAAAGATCCGCCTGCCTCTGGCTCCCAGCTGCTAGGATAAAGGCGTTGCCACCACGCCCGGCCATATATTTTCATCATTAGATTGTGGGATTTGGCAGAAGTTGGAGCCCTAACATTTTGCCATTGTCTAACATACCTG
>VZQC01010063.1:3424424-3480003 GCA_009823505.1 Rhizomys pruinosus | reverse complement strand
AAGATGAGGCTTGTGTGGAGGATGAAGGGACAAGATGGAGGGTGTGTGGAGGATGAAGGGACAAGATGGAGGTGTGTGGAGGATGAAGGGACAAGATGGAGGCTGTGTGGAGGATGAAGGGACAAGATGGAGGTGTGTGGAGGATGAAGGGACAAGATGGAGGCTGTGTGGAGGATGAAGGGACAAGATGGGTGTGTGGAGGATGAAGGGACAAGATGGAGGTGTGTGGAAGATGAAGGGCCAAGATGGAGGTGTGTGGAGGATGAAGGGACACAGAGGTGTGTGGAGGATGAAGGGACAAGATGGGGGCTGTGTGGAAGATGAAGGGACAAGATGGAGAATATGTGGAAGCAACAAAATGCTAGGGCTCAAATGAAGAAAAGAATGAAGAGCAAAAAGAAAAAAAGTAAAGTATGTTTGGAGGAGAAATAAGCTGAGCAGGTTATAGTAAGAAAGAAAATGATTATTTATCTCCTAAAGTTATTAAATAAAAATTACCACAAAAGTATGTTTATAAAAGACCAAATGGATCTGATGTCTGGGGTCAGAATCACAAGATTTGTGCTCAATGGACTAAAGCAAGGGGGCAACGGTCTAAAGGGCGAGGGAGAGCTTGCCGCCATTGACAGTGGATAGAACCCTTAAAGAATCCATGGCTCGTCAGCCCCCTCCACATTCAGCTCCGTCCACAGCCTTTGAACCGTTCCCATGCTAGCTTCTGTTTTTTGACCCTCTGCCTTCCGGCTTCCACTTGAAAAGGTCCTTGTCCACCCCTTGAAAAAAAAAAAAAAAAAAAAACCCCCAAAATCCCAAAATGATTATACATAGGAAAAGAAATAAGGACCCAGCTATGGTATAATCAATCGTGAAATACACAGCCCAGTGGTGGGTCACCAAAACCCAAGGGGGTTTAGTCTCCTGCAGTTCAGGAAAGAGAAGGGATCAGGCAAAAAACAGACAGCTGTACACATGCCCACCCTTCCTCCCCATAAATTCAAGATTTCTCACAAAGCTTTGGTTTCTAGCGGTAAATATGGAGTTAATATTTGTCTGTCTTCTATTAAACAGTCTTGTGGCCACTTTGACATAAAAGTTCCTGAGCGATTTGAATGTACATATTTCCTTTTCTGATCTGTACTTTTCTACATGGAAAAGTTCCACACAATTACAGATTAAGTAGGTTTGATCCATCTAATCACTATCTTGTTGTTACTACTTTTTAATTGTTACATTTGTTATTGCAAAAGTCTCAGTGTATAGTGTTTTGGAACAGTATAATCTGAGACATTAGTTACTAAAAACATGGAATACACACACTTTTTTTTTTTTTTTGGTCTTTTTGAGAGGGTTTTCCTGGAGCCCCTGCTGGCCTGGAACTTGCTATGTAGACCAGGCTGGCCTTGAACTCACAGAGATCCACCCAATTGCTGGGATTAAAGGCGTGTGCCACCACACCCGGCCACACATATTTTATATGTTTGTGGTATATGTCTGTATATGCCTTCTCTGTTGCTCTCCACTTTAGTTCTTTAAAGGATAGATATTATTTTTATGTTATGTTTATGAGTGCATTGTCTGCATGTATATAAGTGCACCTGTTTTGTGCAGTACTCTGGGAGGTCAGAAGAAGGTGTCAAATTCTCTTGGAACTAGAGTTATAGACAGTTGTTAGCCGCCATGTGTGTGCTGGAAATTGACCCTGGGTGGTCTGCTGAGCAGCCGGTTCTCTTAACTGCTGAGCAGCCTCTCTAGTGCCTCCGCCCTAGTTTTTGAGGCAGGGTCTCTCACTGAACCTGGAGCTCCTCCGTTTGGCTGGACAAGTCCACCAGCAAGCTCCTGGGTCTGCTGGTCTCTGACCCCAGTGCTGGGATTACAGATGTGTCCCAGCTTTTCTGTGGGTACTGGGGAACCGAACCAGGCCCTCATGCTTGCACAGCATGTGGAACCATCTTCCTAGCTCCACATTAAAAACAGCTAAATTATATTTGAAATGTGGTCTTAGTTAGAGCCCAGGCTTTTTTTTTTTTTTTTTTTTTTTTTTTTTTTTTTTGGGTCTTTTTGATGCGCGACAGGATCCTCCCCACTTAGGCATGTTGTCACTCACTAGTCAAGGATGACCTTGAATTATTCTCCTGCCTCTGCCTCCCAAATTCTGGGATTACAGGTTGGGTTGAATGAAACAGTTGTGTTAGGTTAACTTGCTGCTTTTTTAGAGAGATTGTTAGAATGTAGTTACCGTGTACCTGGACTTAAGCCAGAGATTTGACAGGATTTCTCTGTTGACTGTGGGAATGTTGTTGTCTAGATGACCCAACCATACAATTAGGTGGAAATGTGATTAATACCTCTGGAAGTTAATGAGTTGTGAATTGGTGACAACTGGATAGAAATTTCTAGTGGCATGCTGAAATAAGTTATACATGTTCCCTCACAAAAAAATGGTCATACTAAGTCTACCAAATTTGGGGGTGAAATGAAGTTTGTGGAGTTCACTTGTTGAAAATGGCAGCTCTTAGGCCGGGCGTGGTGGCGCACGCCTTTAATCCTAGCACTTGGGAGGCAGAGGCAGGCGGATCTTTGTGAGTTCAAGGCCAGCCTGTCTACAGAGCGAGTTCCAGGCCAGCTGGGGCTACAGTGAGACCCTGTCTGAAAGACCACAAAAAAAAAAAAAAAAAAAAAAAAGAAAATGGCGCTCTGGTGATGGTGAAGGGCAACATGGTGTTTTGATAGAACATGATGTGAAATTCATTGGTTCAGAAACCAGCTGCCCAGTTACAGGGATGGAGGAGATGCGATTGAATACAGACAACACTGGTTTTTAATTATTGTAATAAGCTCAGTGTGGGCATAGAAGCAGCCCAACTTCCAGAAGGTTCACAGAATCATAATCTGGATGAAGTGGGGCAGGGGAGCAAGGCTGGAGTTACATCATTCTGTATATTATACTCAATACAGTATATGGTTGATTTACTACGTAAAGTTCTGTTCTAGAGGTGATGTTTCCAAATGAGTCAGAAAACAGAAAATACCACGTAGATAAGGAGAAATGGAAACCCTCACCCCTTGCTTGTGGAGTGGCGCAGTCAGCTCATGTGGGGACAGTTCTACGGTTCCTCATATAGCTCAGCATGAGTTACTGTCTCTCCAGATAATCCACTCCTGTGTATACCACAAAGCAATAAAAATAGGTATTCAAGCAAAGAGCTCAGGCAATGGGTAAGGAAACGTTTGAAAGGTATCTGTTTTTCTCNGATGATTTCCGTCGTTACGGGAGGGCAAAGATATGGTCCTTTTTTTTCTTGCCGCTGTTTCCAACCCTTCTTTCCTGAAAACAAAACATTCATCTGAGAGAAAATGGTACACTGTCCTTGATTAAAAAAAAAAAAAAAAAAAAAAAAAAAAAAAAAAGAAAATGGCAGCTCTGGCTGAATGGTGAAGGGCAACATGGTGTTTTGATAGAACATGATGTGAAATTCATTGGTTCAGAAACCAGCTGCCCAGTTACAGGGATGGAGGAGATGCGATTGAATACAGACAACACTGGTTTTTAATTATTGTAATAAGCTCAGTGTGGGCATAGAAGCAGCCCAACTTCCAGAAGGTTCACAGAATCATAATCTGGATGAAGTGGGGCAGGGGAGCAAGGCTGGAGTTACATCATTCTGTATATTATACTCAATACAGTATATGGTTGATTTACTACGTAAAGTTCTGTTCTAGAGGTGATGTTTCCAAATGAGTCAGAAAACAGAAAATACCACGTAGATAAGGAGAAATGGAAACCCTCACCCCTTGCTTGTGGAGTGGCGCAGTCAGCTCATGTGGGGACAGTTCTACGGTTCCTCATATAGCTCAGCATGAGTTACTGTCTCTCCAGATAATCCACTCCTGTGTATACCACAAAGCAATAAAAATAGGTATTCAAGCAAAGAGCTCAGGCAATGGGTAAGGAAACAGTTTGAAAGGTCATGTCTCATTGGCATAGTCGTCAACAAACCATGCTTGTGAGGATGGTGAAAAAGAGAAACTGAGGCACTGCAGGTGAGAATGGATATGAGCACAGCCTTCATGGAAAACACAAAGTAATCCTGCTAATACACATATGTCTGGCAGGAAGTTGGTATGCAGGAGGTGTGTGGAAACACATGTCCATTTAGGGCTGAGTAGAGTCTATCTTAATTTAAAATATATCACTGAATATAGATCAGTAAATGGTATTGAAGGCTAGAGATACAGCTTTACATTTATGGCCCATGATTTTTTCTTCAAACAGGGGTGCTACTCTTAGTGAGGGAGTAAACAATCTTCAACAAATGGTGCCGAGGCAACTGGATTTCTACAGTGTGAATCAGTTCTTCCAGTGTGATGGTGCAGGCCTTTAATCCCAGCACTCAGGAGGCAGAGGCAGGCATATCTCTGTGAGTTCCAGGCCAGCTGGGGCACCTGTCTCAAAAAGACCAAAAAAAAAAAAAAAAAAAAAAATCAGTTTGAACCCCTTTTTTTTAATTAATTTTATTTATTTCTGTATGTGTACGAATGTACTGTCTGCATGCAAGTCTGTGCACCCGTGTCGTGCAATGCTGCGGAGGTCAGAAGTGGGTGTCAGATTCCCCTGGAGCTGGAGTTCTCCTGGAACTGGAGTTTCAGACGTTTCTCAGCCGCCATGTGGGTGCTGGGGATCGAACCCGGGTCCTCTGCAAGAGCGGTAGGCACTCTTAACCGCTAGGCCATCTCTCCAGCCCCTGAACCCCTTTTTTTATAGCATACACAAAATTAACTAAAAGTGGACTGTGGATGTGAATGTGAAAAATTAAAAATTCTTAGAGAAAAATGAAGTCTAAATGACCTTGGGCCAGGCAAACCTTTTTTTTTTTCAGGCAAAGCCTTTTTGACCAAGACCAAAACTACAAGCAACAAGATATTGAGTAGGTAAATTGGATTCCATTGAAATTAAAAACATTTGTGTTAAAAAGATACTACCAAAGAGAAAAGACGACTCACAATATGAAACACAATGTTTGCAAGTTACATTTATAAGGAACTTGGATCCAGAATATATAAAGATCTCTTAGTAATTGAAAGGAAAACAACCTGACTTAAAATGACTAATGCATTCTACAGTAGAAGAATTCTGTCCCAGGAAAAACTGTTAAGAGATGAGTCAAATGGAATGTTTAGAGCATTCTAGTCTCGTGATGGGATTCCAAGTTGATAACCATCTTCTCTCCACCCTCTCAGCTGTAGCTTTTGTGCTGACAAGGCTGTGAACATTCCTTCAACTCTGCTGCTTTAACGAAGTCTTTGGGGCTTTACTGATACACTGAGCCCATTTTCAAATGATCACATCATGACCCAGACCAATAAATGAGGATTTTCCTAGTTTCAACAGTTCCCTTTTTTTTTCCCCTCGCGTGCGCTTGTGAGAGAGAGTGTGTGTGTTTGTGTGTGTGTGTGTGTGTGTGTGTGTTGTGCATTTGTGTGTATATATGGGTCTGGGGGGGTACATGTGTGTGGGTGTTGGTGTGCACATGCATGTGGAGGCCTGTGGGTGGTACAGGGAATCTTGCTTTTTTGTGGCATTGAGGCATGCTCTCTCAGTCAGACCTAGCTAGAGCTTGCTGAAAAGCTGCCCTCTAGCCAGCTTGCTCTGGGGATCCCGGTCTCCTTTCCTGGCTGGAATGACTCGCAGGCCACCAGGCCCACTGATATTCATGTGGGTTCTGCATACTGACCTCTGGCTCTCAGGCTTACAGGGTAAGTGTTTCAACCACGGAGCCGTCTACCCAGCCTCTCAAAGGCATTCTTCCTGTAGTCTGTCAGGTAGCTCATGCTCTATGTATGTTTTCATGCCCGCCACGATGTCCATCCCCTCCTCCCCCTGTCATTTCGGTTGGGCTACCCACCACGAGAACTACAGGCCCCTGTGATTTCCTGATCTGTCTCTTATTGCTGGAGGCTGCTGTGGTTTTTTTTTTTTTTCTTTTTCTTTTTCTTTTTTTTTTTTAATTTTTATTTATTTTTATTTTATTAGTATGAATGTACCGTCTGCATGCAGGTCTGTGAACCCAAGTCGTGCAATGCCGCAGAGGTCAGAAGTGGGTGTTGGATTCCCCTGGAACTGGAGTCAAAAAGACTGTTCTCAGCCGCCATGTGGGTGCTGGGAATCGAACCCGGATCCTCTGCAAGAGCAGTCAGTGCTCTCAACCGCTAGGCCATCTCTCCAGCCCTGCCTTCCTTTTTTATGTGGGTGGATGGGTGGATGGGGTTCAGTGGTCACATGTCTTTTTCAGACACTCTTCCCTAATATTTGAGACAAGGTCTCTCACTGAACCCGGAGCTTGCTGCTTTGGCTAGGCAGGCTGGACAGTGAGCCCCTGGGGTCAGTTTCCTCACCCCCCAGTGCTGGGCTTCCAGGCACGTGATCGCAGGGCTCAGCTTTTCACCATGGTACTCGGGGATCCTAACTCAGGTCCTCGAGCTTGAGCTTGCATAGCGAGCACTTTACCAACTGAGCCTTCTCTGCCCCTCTTCTCCCTTTGGAAGAGGTTTCTTTACAGTGTTGCTCATGTCTGTAACCCCAGTTCTCAGAAGTCAGAGGCTTGAGGATTACTGCAAGTTTAAGGCTAGCCCAGGCTACTTCATTAGATCTATTTCAAAAGATAAAGAACAACAGCAAACATTCATTGTAAAGTTGAAAGAAAAGTTGTGAGACGAGTAATGTGAATTGCTCTCTGATTCTTAGATTCGTCTGTCTGGAGCATTTTGTCCTGTGAGCTTTCTACTTTCTTTACTTCTGTGAATCTAGACACATCTCAACTTTTTATTTTGGTGGGCTTTTTGAGATATAAAATTTATTAACATATTCACTGTAAATTTATGGGTTTCATTATCTTTTCATGTATGAACCCCGTTTCTTCTCTCGTCCCTCCCTCCTCTTCACCCCTCCCCCAGTCCAGTGGCCACTGATCCTTACATCTTCCCACATAGTCTCCCCTCTACATTTATTTCTTATATGAATGTTTTAAAATCTAGATCCCTACGCCAGGTGTGGTGGCACATGCCTTTAATCCCAACACTTGGCAGATCTCTGTGAGTTCAAGGCCAGCCTGGTCTATGTAGTGAACTCCAGGCCAGCTGGGACTAAAGGGAGACCCTGTCTCAAAAAGACAAAAAAAAAAAAAAAACTCTTCTGTGAGAGAAAACATGCCATGTTGTCTTTCTTTCTAGTCTGGCTTCTTTAACACAGTAATCTCTAGTTCTCTCCATTTTCCTGTAAGTTGTGTGATTTAATTGTTCTTGGTTGGTTCAGTAAAACTTGGCCAGTCTTTGGAGAGAAAGTTGCAAATGATTCTCTGCCCTTAAATATGTCACCATATATCACTCCCAGAAAGGAATCCCTCCAGAAAGGAATCCCTCCAGAAATCTGCAGCAATGATTCGGTTTAGAGAGCCCAACATGGCTGACCCAGCTTCCCTTCTCTGGGCTGCAGGTGCTGACACTGAATGGGCAGACTGGCAGGACTGGTAGACTGTGGTCACGTTCAGTCCCCTGGGACCAGGGACTGCCTGGACTCAAGATGGTCCACTAGAGGAGTGCTGTGCTGCTCAGAAGCTGGGCCTCTGCCTTTACCAGTATAGGCTGGGGCTGGCTCTCTTGAGATTAGTGCAACTCTGTTGAAAACGAAAGCTAACCTGGATGCAGCCGAGTGAGAGGCCCCCGCTTAACCTCACCGCCCCACGGAACAGCAAGCCTTTCAAATGTGAATGGTACATTGTGTCTGATCTACTGTCCAACATGCACTCCCCATCAGCTGCTGATTGCCAAAGAACATCCTTTCCAGCAACCTCACCTCATCAGATCTTTCCATTTCTCATTGAGGGAACTTGGTTGAGACTCCCTACCTGTGTGGTTTGACTGAAGGACCTGGCTCATCACTGTCAAGGAGAATGGGAGTTCCAGGGTGACTGTAGTCCTTTATTGATTCATCCCATGGGTCCAAAGAAGGGGTTACCCAACCTAATCACGTATTTCTTACCTGATACCCAAAGAAACTGAAAAACTAAATTGAGTTCCTTAACAAGGAATAATAGAGGACAGCGGCATTCTGCTAGAGTTTTCTGTGCCTGTTTTATTCCTTAATTGAGAAAAGAAACTGCATTTTTGTCATTAAGCCAGCTTCTTAATTAATTATCCTGTCTTTTGAACAGAATCCATTCCATTCTTCCACAGAGCTCACCACACACATCTCTGATTTAATAGGATGAATTGTCTGCCGCCTCCCAGCTGCCATCCTGAGACGATTTTTTATTCCTCTCTTGGATCGTGTCCACCGTTTCTTGTGTATCTCATGTCAAACTTTATTGGTCGTCACCCCAGTTTTGCTAAAGGACACCTTCAAATATTATTTATTTTGTCTTGCTTGATTGATGGCATAGAAAAATTGAGGCCAAAAAAATCTTCTTTTTGGAAGATTCTGAGACACTGCTTTGTCCTTTCCAGTGGTCTGTGTTGAAATGAGATTTTTGATTCCTTTTTTCCTCTCCGATCGTTTAGGAATGCTCTTTTCTTGGTTGCTGTGAAATGTCACAGAATTTTGCCTTGATATTTCTTTTCAAAGAACAGTGTCTGGTGCTTCCGCTTCTTAGTTGTCTGACATTCTTATTTTGTTCACCTACCTTACTGATCTTGTAGTACTGATGTTATCTGCTGTGCTTGGTCTGTAGGTGTCCTTGGCCTCCTTGACAGATGTGACACCGTGAGTCATTCCTCCTCCTTGCTCCTGACCTGGGATGTGTTCAGGGTTGTAGAGGCGCTGGGAGTGTTAGTCATTCCTTTTTTTTTAATTTAATTTTATTTAATTTTATTTAATTTTTATTTTTGTATGTGTATTGTTTGCATGCAGGTCTGTGCACCCATGTCGTGCAATGCCGCGGAGGTCAGAAGAGGGTGTCAGATTCCCCTGGAACTGGAGTTCTCCTGGAATTGGAGTTACAGACGGTTTCTTAGCCGCCATGTGGGTGCTGGGGATCGAACCAGGGTCCTCTGCAAGAGCGTCGGTGCTCTTAACCGCTAGGCTATCTCTCCAGCCCTTTTTTTTGTTATTTTTGAGACATCGTCTCACTTTAGTCCCAGCTGTCCTGGAGCTCTATCTGTAGAACATTCTGCCTCTCCCTCCCAAGTGCTGGGATCAAAGGCCTGCGCCACCACACCTGGCTGCTTAGTCATTCTTGTTTCCTGGGCAGGACTGATTTGTTTAGGTGTGCTGACATACAAGGAAGCCTGCTGAAGATACACTGGTCTGTGAATGTTGTGAGCCCAAGATACTTGGAGCCATGGCAGCCATTTTGGTTCATAGAAGAAAAAGCAAAAATGATGAAGTTCCAGGCCAGCTGGGGCTGCAAGGAGACTCTGTCTCAAAAAGACCCAAAACAAAACAAAACAAAACAAAAAAAACCTAGCTTGCAACAAAACATTGTCAAGAGTGGATGTCACACCAGCTCTGTGGCTGTGACCAAAAGCAACTTAAGGGCTTGTTTTGGTTTGCAGTTCCAGAGGGAGACTCCATAATGGCCCAGAAGACTTAACAACAGGGACAGGAAGCTGGCCAGCTACATTTCATCTGCACACAGGATACTGGGAGCTAGAACTGGTGGTCAGACGGGCTGCAAACCCTCAAGGCCCACCCCCAGTGACAGGCTTCCTCCAGAAAGGCCCCACCTCTTAAAGTTTCCATAAGCTGTCCACATAGTGCCACCCACTGGGGACCAAGAGTTTTAATGCATGGGCACATGGAGGCCATTTCCCCTTCAAACAAACCACTGCACTCCGCCTCCGTTTCATCTTTTAGTTGTTCAGTCAAAAATCTTGCAGCTTTCCCCTCGGCATTGTGTTCCTTGGATCCTGTAGGCCTCTCCTTTGTCGCTATGAGTTGCATTTGTATCTTCTTCTGGTGCTCGAACCCTGGTATAAGCCACTCTCCTTCCCTGCATGGGCCACTGCTGAGCACTTTGTAAAGAATGCTCAGCATAGGCTGGATCTGGCATCAGGTTTACCTGGGGACACCCCCTTGTTGTCTGTCCTTGTAGCAGGACACACAGACACACAAAGCAGTCCATAGAACAGCCAGAAAGGTGCTCAGCCTCGCCCTCCTTCCACATGGAGCTTGATGAGAATGAGACTGAGACTGGGTGTGTTTATTCTCACGCACCTGAGACCTGTGTTCCATGAAGCCATCATCTCGAATGATGGTGTAACTTCAGGAGCCCTGTGGGATATGTGCCCTGTCACGGGCGTCCTCCTGTGGAGGAGCCCTGTGTGTGTTTCCGGTGGGGGATTGCCCAGTGATGCAGTTGACGCTGTCTTGAAGGTTTCCAGGGAGGCGAGGCAGTGAAGCCAGGGTAACCGAATCCAAGAGCAAGCAGTTCTTCTTCATCATGTAAGAGTTTGGCTGACACTTCAGTCACAAAGAACCTCCTGATTAGAAGTCTTTTGCCTCTATATTTCTGTCCCTCTCCTCACTTTTATGACACAGTGAGGCACAGTGAGCCCTGACACTGGCTAGCAGGTCCTGGTGGTACCCCGACTCTGCTTAAGCATCGCCTTCAGAAAGAGGTTTATTGCAGCTCCCACTTGCCAGTCCCATGATTCTCTTCTGCTTTTCCGTTTCTCTCACCGTTCCATGCCCTGTCACTCATTGTCTCCCACAGTTAGCATGCCGGCTGCAGGAAGTAGGGATCTTCGTTGTTGATGTTCATTGATACATCTTGACTGCCTAAGCTAGTGCCTGACACCTAGCTGGGGCTACATATGTTTTATGTATATGTGTGGTTTGAACAAGACAAACATTTGTTTTCCATATTCACAGCGTAGAGAGAGGTGCGTGGGCCGGGGCTGGTGGGCTGGCTCTGATGGAGTCAACATGGGTCTTCCCTGTCTGGGCAGTTCTAGTGTTCAGAAAGGAGGAAGGGAGGAAGGAAAGAGGCCCTGGCCAGGTACACACATGTCCTCCTCAGAATGGTCAACCTGGTATTTATATTCTCTTGGCCAGAACTTGCTGCAAATAAAGCTGGGAAATGCAGTGTTTCAGATGGTCATCATCTCATGTCTGTAACAAAATCTTGAGAGTTCTTATACTCAAGCAGGAAGAATAGGTGTCAGATTGTAAAATATGTAAAACATTTATATACTCAAAATACATAAAATATGTAAAACATTTATATAGTCTTCATGAAACCTTTTCTAATATTTTACTTTTGTTTTATGTGTGTGAGTGTATTGCATGTAAGTGCACCCATGTTGTAAAATGCCCAAGGAGGACAGAAGAGGGTGTTGGATCTCCTGGAACTGGCGTTATGGATGACTGTTAGCTGCCGTGTGGCTGCAGGGAACTGAACCCAGGTCCTCTGTAAGAGTAGCTGGGGCTCTTAACTGCTGAGCCATCTTTCTAGCCCCCATGAAACCTCCTTAAAAGGCCCTTTATTACACATAAATGTCTTCTGCCTCAGTGAGGCGGGGCCTCTGTTTTTCTAGTGCATAGTGGCTGGCTTCTGGGTTTTGGGGAGCTGGTGTTTAGAAGCAGCTGAGGGAAGCCAATTTTTTTTTTTTTTTCTGAGACGGTCTCCCTAGCTGGCCTGGAACTCACTCTGTAGACTAGGCTGGCCTTGAACTTACAGAGATCCACCTGCCTCTGCCTCTCAAGTGCTAGGATAAAAGGCGTGCATTTAGCTGCCATGTGGGTGCTGGGCCATTGAACCCGGTTCCTCTGCAAGAGCAATCTGCGCTCTTAACTGCTGAGCCATATCTCCAGCTGAAGCCAGGTTTCTTTTTTTTTTTGGTCTTTTCGAGACAGGGTCTCCCTGTAGCCCCAGCTGTCCTGGAACTCACTCTGTAGACCAGGCTGGCCTTGAACTCACAAAGATCCGCCTGCCTCTGCCTCCCAAGTGCTAGGATTAAAGGCGTGTGCCACCACGCCCGGCTCAAAGCCAGGTTTCTTAAGCCACAGAATTGAAGACACTTCTGCCTGATTTATCTTGTTTCATTGTCTTATGAATGAGATAATCTTGGGTAACCACCACCTACCTCTAAAGCATCAAGAAGAAAGATTATAAATCTACATGATGTTTTTAATCTGGAGGAAATATGAAGGCATTTGAATAAAGTGAGTTAAAAATCACCCACTTTAAAATGATCTCCATCCTTGTGAGGCTTTGGCGAGTTCTGAAGTTCTCCATCTGTGATTTACAAATGCAACAATGTTACTTATTTATTATTACCTAACTTTCTCCCTGGAGTCTGTGTGTGTGTGTGTGTGTGTGTGTGTGTGTGTGTGTGTGTGTCTGTCGGTCATCTTTTCTCCCTGACTTTCTCCCTCTTTCCTCTCTTTCCTACTGTCCTTTCTCTCTCTCTCCTCCTTTTTTTGTTCCTATTATTTT
Organism: Rhizomys pruinosus; assembly: GCA_009823505.1. Lineage (NCBI taxonomy): Eukaryota > Metazoa > Chordata > Mammalia > Rodentia > Spalacidae > Rhizomys > Rhizomys pruinosus. Next base: position 3,467,572 of record VZQC01010063.1, on the reverse strand, counting down.
TATTTTATCTGTATGTCTGTGTTGCCTGGATGTAGATTAAGTGCACCTGTGCTGTGCAATGCCGGCGGAGGGCAGAAGAGGGACTCAGATGCCCTGGAACTGGAGTTCTGGATGGATAATTGTTAGCTGCCATGTTGGTGCTGGAAACTTAACCCGGGTCCCTTGCAAGAGCAGCCATGCTCTTAGCTGTTGAGCCCTCTCTCCAGCCCCTTTCCTTCTTTTTGTCTCCTTTTCTCCACCCTGTTTCTGTCGTCGTTTCTGCCCCGCTTTTCCTTACCAGTCTCGTCTTCCCAGCCTCCTGTCCCACTGTGGGATCTAGGAGTCTGCTGTTCCAGATGTTGTGATCCAGCTGCGGGATGGGTACTGTTGTGGGAAAAGCCACCAGAAAGTCGTAGTTTAAAACAAAAAGTCATTTATTTGCTCATAAATAGGAGCTTTGCCCCCACACAGACAGGAATTCTTCTCTTAGATTTCTCTTTTTTAGGCCATCTGCAAGACAGCGGCTTGGGCTGGGGTCTCCACTTGCTTGCCTAGGGCTGGCCTGGGTGGACTCCCACAGCTGGGACGCTCTTCGTGTGGTCTCTTTACAAGGTGGCCTCAGAACAGCGGGGCTCCCACAGAGGCACTTGGCCCCCCGAGTGGTGCCAGGAGACACTGGTTGCTGAGTGTGGCCTTCTCTGGTGTTGTGCCTGAGAGAGGACCCCACTTGTGTCACATTGTCTGTGGATTAGTCACAAAGACTGCCCTTGAGAGCACGAGGACACAGGTCCCCTCCCTGGTAGAGTGTCAAAGAATTGGCCGGGCTATTCTGAAGCCTCTGTTTGGCCCCTCCTCTGCTATTGTTAAAATACCAGTGTTGGTGCTGGGGCCATCCAGATTCGCTTGCTTTGCTGCCTAACTGTGGGGACCCGTGCGGGAACACCAGCGTGGGGCTTTGCTTTATTTGAAAATTTTCTCCATGGTTTAAAAAATGTGTAAGGGAGATGGGGTGGTACACTCTTGAACTCCTCGAATTCAACTCCTCGGGGCTCCCCAGTTTGAGACTATCCTAGGTTACATAGCCAGACCTTGTGTCCAGAAAATCCTCCCAACACAAAAACAAACAGAAAAGCCATGCACGATGGTGCACTCATGAGGCTGAGCCAGAAAGATAGCATGTTTGAGTTGAGGCTGGCCTGGACTACACATTGAAACTCGGTCTCAAGAAAATGATTAAACAAAAGAAATATATTTCATTAAGACATAGTGGATTGGTGAGATGGCTTAGTGGGTGGAGTTGTTGGTAAGCTGGAGACCTGAGTTCAGTCTCTGGACCCCACGTGGTGGGAGGAGACAACCAACTTCTGCAAGCTGTCCTCTGGCCTCCACATGTGCTCTGTGGCTTATGTGTGTCCACACACATTAATATGTTTACATACAAAATAAAAATATTTTGAATAAAAAATTACACATATATTTATGGTTTCCACATGTTAGAAATATGTTCAGAGTCGCACAGGACTACCACTCCAATTAGAGCATCTGGACAAGGCAAATCTTTACTCCTGATCTGAAGGGTACACTACTCCCAACAGAGACGGAGAGTGAGCACATGGAACAAGGGCTAGGACACATTTTTATCCCAACTCCTAATGCAGTAACACTGTGTCTTTTCCCCATTGGCTGGGCTCTGAGCTCACAGTTTTTCCCAATTTGCTAAGAATCCGTACAAAGCAAGAAAAGGGATGAATGGGGAGGGGGTTGATCAAGGAGGGGGAAGGGCTCAGCCTCCCCCAGCTCCCAGGCCCTCACTTCTGCCATGCCTAGGACTCTGGTAGGGTGTGTTAGTGGCGATAAATTAAAAGTTTTTTGGCTGGAGAGATGGCCTAGCGGTTAAGAGCACCGCTGCTCTTGCAGAGGACCCGGGTTCGATCCCTAGCACCCACATGGTGGCTAAGAACGGTCTGTAACTCCAATTCCAGGAGAACTCCAGTTCCAGGGGAATCCGAGACCCTCTTCTGACCTCCTCGGCATTGCACGACACGGGTGCACAAACCTACATGCAGACAGTACATTCATACACATACAAAAATAAATAAAATTAAAATTAAAAAAAGTTTTTATAGGGTGGGGAGGGGGTGATTAGAGCATTAGAATTCCTTGTAAAGTGTTTTGTTGTGCTTGGAAGAAAGGCTAATGTTTGATGTTTCATCTATGTGAGGCATTTTTTTTTGTAAAGTCTATTTATTTTTTGGTCTTTTCAAGACAGGGTCTCCCTGTAGTCCCAGCTGTCCTGGAACTCACTCTGTAGACCAGGCTGGCCTTGAACTCACAAAGATCCGCCTGCCTCTGCCTCCCCAGTGCTAGGAATAAAGGCGTGTGCCACCACGCTCGGCTTGTAAAGTTTATTTTTTTATGTGTGTGACTGTTTTGCCTGCATGTATGTAAGTGTACCATGTGCATGCAAGCACAAAGAGACCAGAAGAGGGTATCAGATGCCCTGGAACTGGAGTAATGGATAGTTCTTAGCCACCATATGAGTGCTGGGAACCGAGCAGTGGTGTTCTGCAAGAGCAGCCAGTATTCTTACCTGCTGAGCCATCTCTCTAGCCCCATACTTTAATCTTTTGCAAATTGAAAAATTGTGGTAATTACAGTAGAGAACTTTCATTGTTTGACATGATCCCTGTGATCTGGCTAAGGAAGCATAGGAAGGCTTTTTTAAATTTTATTTTATTTTTTTTGGTCTTTTTGAGACAGGGTCTCCCTGTACCCCAGCTGTCCTGGAACTTGCTCTGTAGACCAGGCTGCCCTTGAACTCACAAAGATCCACCTGCCTCTGCCTCCCAAGTGCTAGGATTAAAGGCGTGTGCCACCACGCCCGCCTTAAATTTTTATTTATTATTTTTTATGTGTATGAATGTACTGTCTGCATGGAGGTTGGTGCACCCCTGTCATGCAATGCTGCAGAGGTCAGAAGAGGAAGTCCGATTCCCCTGGAACTGGAGTTAAAGACAGTTCTTAGACACCATGTGGGTGCTGGGAATCGAACCCGGGTCCTCTGCAAGAGCAGTTGGTGCTCTTAACTGCTGAGCCATCTCTCTAGCCCCAGGAAGGACTTTTTTTTAAAAACAACAATTAGTTATTAAAAGTGAAAAAAAATTTTTTTTTGGTCTTTCTGAGGCAGGGTCTCCCTTTAGTCCCAGATGGCCTGGAGCTCACTATGTAGACCAGGCTGGCCTTGAACTCACAGAGATCCTCCTACCTCTGCCTCCTGAGTGCTGGGATTAGACGCATGTGCCACCACACCCAGCTAGTTTTTTCTTTTTGAGACAGAGTCTTCCTGTAGCCTCAGCTGGCCAGGAACTCACTATGTAGAGCAGGCTGGCCTTGATCTCACAGAGACCTCTGGCTCCCAAGTGCTGTGACCAAAGGTGTGCACCACCATATCCCTGATAAAAGTAAAAGATTTTTTTAAATTTTATTTATTTTTGTATGTGTATGAATGTACTGTCTGCATGCAGGTCTGTGCACCCATGTCATGCAATGCCGTGGAGGTCAGAAGAGGGTCTCGGATTCCCCTGGAACTAGAGTTCTCCTGGAATTGGAGTTACAGACGCTTCTCAGCCGCCATGTGGGTGCTGGGGATCGAACCCGGGTCCTCTGCAAGAGCAGTCGGTGCTCTTAACTGCTAGGCCATCTCTCCTGTCCCCAAAGTAAAAGATTTTAAGTACAGTTTGGGTTTACTGTTAAGACATACATAAATTTTTTATGTATGTATTTTGAAGTAGACTTTCCACGAGCCCAGGTTGGCTTTGAACTCAGATCTTCCTATCTTTCTCCTGAGTGCTGGGATTCCAGTTGTCCTTCTGTTTGGCTAGCACTTCGAAGCTGGTTTCTCAGACGGCACAGATTTTACTTAACTGTTTGCTCCTCAGCCTTTGATTTATCTTCTTTTAAAGCCTGGCACATGTAACTAATTTGTTGGCTTTCTTTGCTATTCTGTTCTCTAAGTTCTTTGAGGTTCTCTATATAACTTAATGACTTTGAACAAGTAAACATTAATTAACTTATGAAGCAGCTGACATTTTGCTACTGTTATTTATGAGGCTTCATCTTTCACAGGCCTGCCTGTCTGCCCCTATCCCTTTCCCCCTTGTAAATAACAGCTTTATTGAAGTTTTATACCATAAAACCACCCTTTAAAAGTATGCCAGCCAGAGGATTTTGGCACATTCAGATCTGTGGACCATCATGCCAAAATTTGAGAAAATTTTAATGACCTCCAAAAGAAATCTCTTTCTCACCCACAGTGTCCCCTACTAATTTATATTGTTTGTGTAGATCTGATCAGGTTTTCTTGATATTTGTAGTAAGTATATTTACTGACTTATTAGTTGCAAAAATTCTTCTTAGATACTAAATCAGTTTGTATGATTTAGTGAGAACCAGAGTGTGTGTGTGTGTGTGTGTGTGTGTGTGTGTGTGTGTATGGATGGATGTTTGTGTGTAAATAGTGGAAGGCAGATAGATACAGTGTGTGAGTTAGTTCTTAAATCTTAAAGAATTGGCTCCATGGCTCTGCACAGAGACTGAGCAAGTCTGAAGTCTGCAGGACAGGCTGGAGACCAAACAAGAGTTGTCATTTGGTAAAATTTACCCTCCTGGACAGATCAGTGTTTTCCACCCTGGTCTTCACCTGAGTAGATGAAGCTCACCCACATTTTGGAGCCTTTTTTTTTTTTTTTTTTTTTGGTATTTTCGAGACAGGGTCTCCCTGTAGCCCCAGCTGTCCTGGAACTCACTCTGTAGACCAGGTTGGCCTTGAACTCACAAAGATCCACCTGCCTCTGCCTCCTGAGTGCTAGGATTAAAGGCGTGCACTACCACGCCCGGCCTTTTTTTTTTAGAGGAAGTCTCCATATGTTGGCTAGGCTAGCCTTGAACCTGGAATACTCTTCCCTCAGCCTTCTGAGTAACTGGGAATACAGGCGTGTACACACTGTGTCTGGATTAGAGTGAGGTTTGCTTTCCTCTGTCTATTGACTTAAATATTAATCTTGGGCTGGAGAGATGGCTCAGCAGTTAAGGGCACTGGCTCTCTTGGCAGAGGACCTGAGTTTGGTTCCCAGCACTCATATGGTGGGTAGCTTACAACCATGTGTAAATCCAGTTCCAGGGCATCTGATGCCCTCTTCTGGCTTTGCTGGGTACTGCATGACACAAGTGCATTTACATTAGCAGGCAGAACACACACACACACACACACACATTTACAGGGAGTGGTGGCACACACTTTTAATCCCAGAATTCAGAAGGCAGAGGCAGGTGGATCTCTATGAGTTCAAGGCCAGCCTGGTCTACGTAGTTCTAGGCCAGTTGGGGTTACAGGGAAAGACCCTATCTCAAAAAGAAAAAATATGTATATTAATCTCGGGGCTGGAGAGATGGCCTAGTGGTTAGGAGCTCGCTTACTGCTCTTGCAGAGGACTTGGGTTTGATCCCCAGCACCCACATGGCGGCTGAAAACTGTCTTTAACTCCAGTTCCAGGGGAATTCGACACCATCTTCTGACCTCTGTGGCATTGCATGACACAGGTGCACTAACCTACATACAGACAGTACATTCATACACATAAAAAAATAAAATAATTAAAAAATATTAATCTCATATAAAATGTGTTTACTGAAACATATAGTATAATGTTTGATCAACTATCTGGGTGTCATGGCCTAGCCAAGCAGACAGATAAAATTAACCATCTTTTATCAAGAGGTTTAAAGGGATCTGCTGTGGTGGAGTACACATTTAATGCCAGCCCTCAGGCAGATCTTTGTGAGTTCAAGGCCAGTCACTTCCACATATTGAGTTTCAGGCCAACTGGGGCTACAGGAAGGCCCTGCTCAAAAAAACTCCAAACAAAAGAAAAAAAAAGACACAATAAAACTAAAACACCCCCCTTCCAAGAGATATTTAAAGAGAGAAAAGTAGAAAGAACATTGAATGAAGGTGTAGAGAGATGGCTTTCTGGTTTTGGTCCTGCCCAAGAGAAGCTTTCACTGTGGGACTAGTTTTTTTTTTTTTTTTAATTTAATTTATTTTTTATGTATGTGAACATACTGTCTGCATGTAGGTTTGTGCACCGGAGGTCAGAAGAGGGTGTCGGATTCCCCTGGAACTGGAGTTAAAGATGGTTCTCAGCCGCCACGTGAGTGCTGGGGATCGAACCTGGTTCCTTTGCAAGAGCAGTCAGCGCTCTTAACCTCTAGGCCATCTCTCCAGCCCCAGAAGTTTACCCATCTGTTAATGGGATGTTTGGATTTGGATTGCTGCTGCTGCTGCTTTTCTTTTCCTTCCTTTTTTTTTTTTTTTTCCCTTGAAATGAATCATTATCTAGAAGCTTAATATTTGCAACAAAAACGTTTGGGAAACAAGTCATGTCTAAGACTACTTTAAGCTTTAATGTGGAATTTTCTTTTAGATTCAGGATTTTACATATGACATTTTTGGTTATAGGCTAGAGAGATGGCTCCATTTGTAAGCGTCCTGCTGGGTTAGCACGAGGACTGGAGCTCAGGTTCTAGTACCCATGTGACAGGCTGGGCATGATGGAGCACTCCTGCATTCGTGGTGCTGGGGAGGCTGAGGTTGATGGGTCCTGGAGCCAGCCTGCCTGCCAGCCTAATGGAATTGCTGAGCCCCAGACCTTGTCTCAAAAAATAACGTCAAGAGCCACTGAGGAGGACACCCACATTATACACATTTACCTGCACACACCTATGCACACACTCGAACACACACACAGACATCAAGATAAAAACTTAGAAAAAGATTTGTAAATGTTACTCATTGGTGACAAAAGAGATCATGCTTTGTAAATTGAAAAGTTTTTTTTTTTTTTGGTATTTTTGAGGCAGGGTCTACTTTTAGTCCCAGCTATCCTGGAGCTCGCTCTGTAGATCAGACTGGCCTTGACCTCACAAAGATCCGCCTGCCTCTGCCTCCTGAGTGCTGGGATTAAAGGCATGTGCCACCACACCCAGCTGAAAAAGTTTTAAAAATCAATATTGTCTAAACTTTTAGTGATTGAAGTTTTCGAAGAGAGGTAATTTTGTGGGAGCACTTGATGCATGACTTGATTAGACTGTGCTAGACTGTTCATGATGCTAAGGGTAGACAGGAGTCCTTGAGCTACTTACTCTTTGACTGTAGAGAGTGACTGAAAATATCAATCGCTTTTCATTGTTGTAAAGATGGTGTTTTAAGAGAAAAGAGGTCCAGGAAGCTGGGTTCATCTGACACGATGAAGACTAAGACCCGGGAAAGAAAACAGGGGGACAGGCCCATGAGATTGGCACAGGCAAATCTTGGCATCGTGCCTTCCAGGCAGCCAAATATTCCCAGGTGTGGTAGTCAGTCAGTGCTAATCGTCATCTTGACAGGATCTAGAATTGTTTAGGAGGCAAGTCTCCAGGCACACCTGGAGGGATTACCTGATTAGGTTAGCCCTACCTCCCAGGACTGATTGTCTTGATTGGTTAATCGAGGTTGGAAAACCCACCATAAAATGGGTGACACTATTCCCTGGGCTTGGGTCCCAACGATGGAAAAAGGAGAAGGCAGTGCCGAGCAGGGACGGCCAATGTTGGCTGCTTCCTGACTGCACTCCCGTGACTCCTCTGGCCCCTGCTGGCATTTCTTCCTGCCATAATAGACTGTACCCTGAATTATGAGCCAGAATAAACTCTTTGTCTCTCATGTTGCTTATCATAAGCCAGAATAAACTCTCTCAAGTTGCTTCTGTCAGGGCATTTTTATCACAGCAACAGGAAAAGTAACCGGTACACGGGGTCCAGATCAGATGGATTCTGTGCTAATTGGTCGAGACAGGTGAGGATTAAAGCCGTGTGGAGCACAGCTTGATGCTAGTAAGAATTAATCTTATCAGTTTGCTTATTTGTTTTTTTGGAGACAGGGTCTCTGTACCCCAGGATGGCCTCAAACTTGCTCTGTAGCTGAGGATGACGGTGAACTCCTGAAACTCCCTCTTCAGCCGTCCCCAGTGCTGGGATTAGAGATGTGGGATATCACCCTCACTGTTCTTCCAGACTCTTAATACTGCCTTTCATGGAACAGGAAATTTTTTTTTTTAAATATGGAACGCTTCACAAATTTGCGTGTCATCCCTGCGCAGGGGCCATGCTAATCTCTGTATCATTCCAATTTTAGTGTATGTGCTGCTGAAGCGAGCAGAGGAAAATTTTTATTTTAATGAAGTGTATCTTATCAATTCTTTTTTGGGATCCTGCTTTTTGTTTCATAGTTCTCAAGTTGAAAGTCACATGGTTTGCTGTTGATTCATAGAGTTTGAAAATGTTGCATTTTATGTTGAGGTCTGATTTATAGTATAAGCTTCTGGTAGAGGGTGTAAGATTGTATCTAGATTCAACTTTTTTTTTTTCTCTGTGGATTGGGAATTTCAGCAGCATTTCTCTGAAACACTCTTTCCCCGTTATATTGCTTTTGCCTCTTTATCAGAGATCATTTAACTTGGGGCTGGAGAGATGGCTCAGCAGTTGGGAACACTGGCTGCTCTTGCAGAGGACTTGGGTTCAGTTCCTAGCACCCACACAGTGGCTAACACCTGTCTGTGGTTCCAGCTCCAGGGGACCTGACACCCCCTTCTGGCCTCCATGAGCACTGCATGCTGTGGTGTACTTACATGTAGGCAAACCCCTCATATACATAAAATAAAAATACACAAATAAAAAAATTGCTCAACTATCTATAGATATGTGATGGTCTCACCACACCCACAGAACTGGGGGATTGTGGTGGGGAGAGGCCACCAGCAGCTTCTCCTGGGAGCTGAAGCTAAAGCACAAAGCTTCAGCTGGCTGTGGAAATTTTACAGCCAACCCACTGCCCTTCTGTGGCTGAACAAAACCCACCTGTCGGGGATCCACACCCCCAGGTTACACAGACTGGTAGCCAGCTGCAGGCCTCTGTCCAGTCAAAACCAGCTAGCCAAACCAACAGGCTGGTGGTCTGCAGAGCAACCCCTTTCCAGTCAAAACCTGCTGGTGCCAACAACCGCCAGCCCTGTGCCAAAATTATGTGTGCAAAATTAACAAATCCGGAGACCGCACATGATGGGGAAGGGGAAAACCCATCTCTTTGTCCACAGCATTCTGTTTTCTTACCTAGAGTGAGATCATATCTCAGGGCCGGTCTCAGACCTCCTGCCTCATGTTCCATACCATCCCGAGTTTGAGAACGAGTACCTTTAATCCCAAAGTGGTGTCACGGGTTTGCTAATGCTGGGCAGGCAAATCTTGTCTAAGGTCAGGTTTCGGTGTAAACAGACAAGCATTTACCTACGGATTGATAAGGGTTCTTGTCTGGACTGTTCTTCTCTTTGGTCTCTCTGTTCCTCTGCTATTGCACCCTTCCCTCCCACCCCTGCCCCACCCCCCATCCTGATTGCTTCAGCTTTATCATAAAATAGAGCTCGGCTGTGTCAGCCCATCTGTCTTCCTCTTCAATATTGTGCAGGCCATACAGGCTGTGTGGTGGTGCAACACCTTTGATCCCAGTGCTAGGGAGGCAGAGGCAGGGGGATCTCTATGAGATCGAGGCCAGCCTGGTCCACATAGTGATTTCTAGACCAGCTGGGAGTACAGGGAGACCCTATTTAGAAAAAACAAAAACACACCAAAATAAAAAAAATAAGGATGTTCTGGGGCTCCATATATAAACTTTAGGATACATTTGTTACATCCGTGGAATAATTTACTAGACTTTTGAGTGAGATTACATTTAATCTGTACCTCAAGTTGAGAAGAACCAATATTTTGACAATCTTGGCTTTTCCTACAGATGAACATGGAATGTCTAGCTTTTTTTTATTGCTATCATCAGGTTGAGTAGTTTTTCTTATATATACTTTTTTTTTTGTCTTTTTGAGACAGGGTCTCTCTGTAGCCCCAGCTGTCCTGGAACTGACTATGTAGACCAGGCTGGCCTCAAACTCACAGATCCATCTGCCTCTGCCTACCAGGTGCTGAGATTAAAGGTGTGCACCTGGCTTTTATACATGTTTTGTTAGGTTCATATTTATGTGTTTCAGTTTTTAGTATGTTGATATAGCTGATACTGTGTTATCACAGGTGTGTCCTTGACTTACGATAGTTTGATTTGTGGTTTTTCAGTTTTATGGTAGTGTGAAGATAATACACATTTTGAATTAAGAACTTCTATTTACATTTTATGTGTGGGAGAATTGTACGGAGGTAAGAGATGAATTTGCAGGAGTCAGATCTCTCCTTCCCGAATGTGGGTTCTAGAGACTAAACTCAGGTTGTCAGGCTCAGTAGCCTTTACCTGCTGAACCGGCCTGCCAGCCCCAGAATTTGAATTTTAGGCCTCTTTTTTTTTTTTTTTTTTTGTCTTTTTGAGACAGGGTCTCCCTGTAGCCCTGGCTGTCCTGGAACTCACTCTGTAGACCAGGCTGGCCTTGAGCTCACAGAGATCCGCCTGCCTCTGCCTCCCAAGCGCTAGGATTAAAGGCATGCGCCACCACAACCGGCTTGGGCCTCTTCTTGACCAGTGATATGAGATGTGACTTTACGGTGCTGGCCAGTGCAGTGAGTTATGGCCTCCATCAGCCAGAAGGACAAAACAATTGGTATTCTGCAATGTGCTGTGCTATTGGGTAAATCAAGAGATATTTTGAGATATTCAACACTGTATCATACAAAAGGCAGTGTTAGATGAGTTTACCCCAGTGTAGGCTCATGCAAGTGTTCTGGGCACAGTCAAGGCAGGGAAAGCTGTGGTGTTTGTTGCTAGGTGTATTAAATTTAATTCACAGTATTCCTCACTTTCATCACTTCCGACCTTATCTTTCAGGGAAAGTTGTCTTTACAGCAGATTTCTCCCTCTGTTTGAATACTTTGCTCACTGTTTGCGGAGCCAGTGGAAGAGAGAAACATAGCCCAGCACTAAGAGGTAAATGCTTCCACAGGGAAATATCTGGAGATCACTTCTACTTATGTTTCTCCAAGATCAGGTGTATTAGTCACTTTTCTGTTACTGTGATAAAACCACTTTGACCAAGGGAACTTATAAAAGGAAGAGTTTACTCGAGCTTACAGTTGACAGTTCCAGGGATTAGAGTCCATTGTAGTGGGGAGGCATGGTGGCAGGAGCTGGAGCAGAAAGCTGAGGTTCACATCTTTCACTGAGCTGAGACTGGAGACTGACAAGGCTTGTTGAACTCTCTAAGCCCACCCCCAGTGACTCCTTCCTCCAGCATGGCCACACCTTCTAAGACATCCCCTGAAATAGAGCCACCAACTGGGGACAAAATGTCTGACTGAATACTTGAAGCCTATGGGGGACATTCTTATTCAAACCACCATACCAGGGGAAATGGAGGATGTTAGCTCATGGGTTTCCCTCCCTCCCTCCCTCCCTCCCTCCTTCCCTCCTTCTCTGTGTGTGTGTTTGTGTGTGTGTGTGAGAGAGAGAGAGAGAGAGAGAGAGAGAGAGAGAGAGAGTCCCTATGCACCCTCACAGAGGTCAGTGGAGGTCAGAGGAGGCTAGCTGGTATTTTAGAACCCATTTCCCTATTCTCCTGAGACAGGGTCTCTTACTGAGCCTGGGTCTAGGCTGGCAGCCAGCAAGTCCTGGCGATCTTCTGTGTCCATCCCACAAAGCCCTGGGATTACAGGCATATTCATACTCACACCTTGCTTTTAAAATTTTTTTTAAATATAGGTTCTGGCGATTTGCAATCAGGTCCTCACTCACTGCTTACATAGCACATAGCAGGTGCTGTTATCCACTGAGCCACTTATTTGTGATTTTATTTTTTAATTTTATTTATTTTTGTATGTGTATGAATGTACTGTCTGCATGCAGGTCTGTGCACCCGTGTCGTGCAATGACTTGGAGGTCAGAAGAGGGTCTCGGATTCCCCTGGAACTGGAGGTCTCCTGGAATTGGAGTTACAGATGGTTCTTAACCGCCATGTGGGTGCTGGGGATCAAACCCGAGTCCTCTGCAAGAGCAGTCGGTGCTCTTAACCGCTAGGCTATCTCTCCAGCCCCGTGATTTTTTTTTTTTTTAAATCACCATTCTCTACTTACCTCCCCCACCTCAAAAAGAACAAATCAGAAAAACAAATAATTTTGCCTTTCATACCTTTGGTTAGAAGTTTGATAAGGTTACTTTTATTGTAGTTAATTATTGGCCAGGCTTTTCTTTTTTTTTTTTTTTTTTTGTTCTTTTCGAGACAGTGTCTCCCTGTAGCCCCAGCTGACCTGGAACTCACTCTGTAGACCAGGCTGGCCTTGCACTCACAAAGATCCACCTGCCTCTGCCTCCCGAGTGCTAGGATTAAAGGCGTGCGCCACCACGCCCTGGCCAGGTTTTTCTTTCTGTTAATTCTCTTTATAAAATGAGTGATTGTTTTTTTTTTCTTCCTTGTACACATTACTTAATGCTGATGGGTTGTCCCAGCCCTGTCGCCTGACTTGAGAGCAAGCTTAGGTACTTCCCTTTCTCTTAAGGGATAGACAGAATCCATTGGCGATTGCAGCTTATGTTTAGCTTACCAAATTTGATGGAGGGAGGAGCTGGGTGTGGACTGTTTTGTTCTGGGTTCACCTTAGAGATGTGAACAGGCCGGAAGCTGTCCGACCATAGCAGTTAATAAATAGCTGCCCTGTTAGGCCAGGTTGCTTTTCTTTTCTCTCCTTATTCTAATTCGAAAGTACTTTTGTGGAAACTCACAGTTTTGGGCCAGTGGATGGGAAGAGGGCTCAGCTTGCCCCAGAGCACCTCAAGCCTGAGGATCCCACACAGTAGAGGAGAGAAGTGGTCCTCGTTAGTTATCCTCTGACGGCCACTTGCTTGTTATTGCAGTCACCTTCTCCTCCTCTCCATGGAACAAACAATAAATACATAAATAAATCCCAACATCTCACAACTTGAGGTATGAGGTGTTTCCATTTGTAATTCCAGCTAGTCTGGAACTTGGTATGTAGCCCAAGCTGGCTTTTCTCTCACAGAAATCTGCCTGCCTCTGCCTCCTGAGTGGAGTGCTCGGATTAAAGGCATGTGCCACCATGCCTGGCCCTTTGTAATTTTTAAGATGGTTGAATTTTCTTTTGTAGAGATCGCTGGGGCGGGTATTGGGACAGGAAGAGATGTTAGCCAATTCCTTTAAAGCTAGTTTGCAAGAAGCAGTTTAAAGCATGTCACTTTCTGGAAATACGAGGTTGTGTCTCAACGTAGAAGAAAGCTACACAGATATAGTGGCCTTAGTGAAGTCTTCAAAAGCAAGTTCAGCTTTCTTCCAGTCATTCTGGACTGCTCTAAATTCTTCAAAATGCAGTAAAAAAGGAAATTTAGGACATGGTTAATAGTATTCATTCATTTTGTTGACTAAAGTGTTAGCAAGTCATTGATTTGTTTTAAGTCAGCATTATCATAGCCAGCATTTACTTACTCGACAAGTGGTTGAATTCTGGGAGTGAGGAGCTGATGTTGGTGATTGTAAACATCAGTCATTTGGGAGCTAATCAGTTTTGGGAGGTAGACTGGCATTAAGATTGGGTGTATATGGGTGGGCGTGGTGGTGCATGCAGTTAATCCCAGTGCACCACCACGCAGGTGGATCTCTGTGAGTTCAGGACCAGTCTGGTCTACATAGAGAGTTTCATTAGAGCATGGCAGGCATCAGCTACTCTAGGTGGGATGGCTAAGAAGGTCATTCAGCGCATGTGGCACTTGTAGTGATCTGGATGACGGGAGGGAGCAAGTACGTGCACCTCTGTGGACGTCTGTACTGAAAGCAGATGTGGCTGGAATAGAAAGAAAGGTCAGAACTCATGGATTTCCCCATGTGTTTGGAGTATGGAGTTAGGACACGGTTCTGATTACTTTCTATTGCTGTGACAAAACACTGACTAAAACAACTTGGGGGAGGGGGGAAGGGTTTATTTTTATTGTTTGTTTGTTTGTTTGTTTTTGGTCTTTTTTGAGTGAGACAGCATCTCCCTGTAGACCCAGCTCACCTGGAACTCATTGTGTAGACCAGGCTGGCCTTGAACTCAGAGAGATCTTCCTGCCTCTGCCTCCAGAGTACTGGGATTAAAGGCACTCCGGCAGAAGTTTATCTTCCATCTCCTAGGTCACAGTTCATCACTGAGAGAAGCCAAGGCAAGAACTCGGGCCAGGAGCCTGGAGCACAGAGCATGGAGGAACACTGCTTACTGACCTGCTCCCCTGGCCTGTGGTCAGCCTGCCTGCTTGCTCTCTTTTCTTTTCTTTTCTTTTCTTTTCTTTTCTTTTCTTTTCTTTTCTTTTCTTTTCTTTTTTCTTTTCCTTTCCTTTCCTTCCTTCTTTCTTTTTTTAATAAATTGGTTTCTTTTTTCTTTTTTAATTTTAATATTTATTTGTTTATTTATTTATTTATTTTTGGTCTTTTCGAGACAGGGTCTCCCTGTAGCCCCAGCTGTCCTGGAACTCATTCTGTAGCTCAGGTTGGCCTTGAACTCACAAAGATCCACCTGCCTCTGCCTCCCAAGTGCTAGGATTAAAGGCATGCGCCACCACGCCCAGCTTAATTTTTATTTTTTTATGTGTATGAATGTACTGTCTGCATGTAGGTTTGTGCACCTGTGTCATGCAATGCTGCAGAGGTCAGAAGAGGGCGTTGGATTCCCCTGGAATTGGATTTAAAGACAGTTCTTAGCTGCCATGTGGGTGCTGGGAATTGAGCCCAGGTCCTCTGCAAGAGGAGTTGGCCCTCTTAACTGCCAAGCCATCTCTCCAGCTCCTAGCCTGCTCTCTCTTTCTTTTTTTTTTTTTTTTTTTTAATTAATTATTATTTTTATGTGTATGAGTGTGTTGTCTGCATGCTTTCTTATACAGCCAAGAATCACCAGCCTGGGGGTGACACCATCCACAGTGGGCCAGGCCCTCCCACTTATTCAACAATCAAGTAAACGCCCCACAGACATGGCCACAGACCAGTTCAATGGAGGAAATTCCTCAGTTGAGTTCCCCCTACCCAGGTGTGTCAGTGGACAAGTGAAGCTGATCAGCACAGACACCAGCAGGATTTTAAGGATGGGTGCCACGAATGCATCCATATTCTAAAATATACTGGTTGCTACATTATACTACATTACACTGAGTGAGTAGGGGGGGCATTTAAGTTGTGCTGAAGTGACACTGGTAGTTACTGGAAGGCAATAGATCTGGAGAGGTGTGGTCAGATCTGGGAAAGCCAGTTTAAAGACAGTGTTAACAGAATTGTTGATGGGTTGCTGTGGGAGTGTGTGGAAAGAAAAGAAGTACGGCTTTAGGTCCCCAGCCATAGTGGCAAGAAGAACCATGGTGGTATTTACTGTGGTTCTGGCAGGCAAAAATTTTGGTGTTAAGAGTTGAGTTTGGGATCCTTTAGATGTCCTCATGGAGAGTTGAATGATCAAGGCTAGTGGCCAGAAGAGAGGCAGATCTGGGCCACAGATACAAGCTCTATGCTGTCATAGCTGGATTTGAACTTCAGCCCTCGGCACTGTGTAAGTTCACACAGGGGTAAGCATCAGTGGCAGGAGGTTGGAGACTGACCTTGGGCTGTGTGCCAGTCAGAGTGTGAGGAAGGCAGGCAGAGCGGCTCCTGAGCAGGAAGACGACCAGGAGACTTGTGCATGGGTGATCCAAACACTCAAGAGGCTGAGGCATGGAGCAGGCTGGTGCAGGAGGGTGTGCCCGATTTATATATAGCAAGATTCCTGTCTCATGAAACAAAATCGAAGAACAGTGCCAGGGAAGTGCATGGTATATTTGAAGCCTAAGTGAAGAATGTGGTCCAGAACATGGACAAAGACATGCTGCTTTGGAGTTGCTGAAGAGGAGCGCTAGATTAGGAGATGTGGAGGGTTAGGAGTGTTGAGTCCTATGATGCAGGAATGGACCAAAGAGAGAATGAGAAGGGAGCGCTAAAGAGAGATGACTGGAGGGCTTTATAGAAACAAAGAGATGAGCAGGAAGGAGTAGCGGAGGAACTTCTGTGATGGGGAGCGAGCTCTGCCTCCTTCATGGCAAAAGAAATATTTATAAAATGTTAGCACGCTGCTGGCATGACGCCGAGGGAAGGAAGGAAGATGAGAGCTTTGTCACCTCGAAACTGCTGTTCTCGGTTTTAAAAAGTGGTTTGGAGACATTGGGTAGGGTTGGGGTGTGGACTGCCCCACCCTCTTCAGGAGCCTTTGTAATTTTTGTTTTAGATTTCTCCTTTTGGCTTGCTTAGTCTTATTGTGTATCATCATAGATTTTTATCTTTTCCATTTCTGGTAAATGGTGATTATTAGGAAGCTGAACCAATTGTGTATGAAAAATGCAGAAGACATTTAATGGGGACCGTTTCCCAAGGCCCATTGTTTTGAGAGGAAACCATTGACTTCTTGCTGCCTTAGTGAAGATAAAGTTATTTTGTGAATGCAGTGCTTTCCTTATGAGTAACGTTTCTCATCTGTGATCAAAAGAAATTACTTTATGAAAACAATAATTTGATAGCAGATGTTGACTCTGTAGCAAGTAGGGATTTATTGAGAAATTCCTTAAAAGCACCCAATGTTTCTTCACACCATTTTAGATTCTTATAATTTCAGAGGTAGTTGGAATAATTTAACTTAGGAAGAAAGTTATCTTAAGAAATTTATAAGTGTTCAAGGGCAGCCTGGTCTACAGAGTGAGTTCCAGGACAGCTGGGGCTACAGGGAGACCCTGTTTTAAAAAGACAACAACAACAACAACAAAAAAAAAAAAAAAATAAAAATATATTATATATATATATATATATGTATGTATGTAATTTCAAAATAGAGTTTTAATTAACTTTAAGGAAGAAAATGAGCAATTCAGGATGTTTTTAGAATGAAGCAGGAGGAATGGTTTATTTCTTGAATAAAGCTGTTACTTATATCCATTACTTTTGTCTCTGAGACCTGAGAGGAACAGCTTAAAGGAGGAAGGCTTCATTTTGGCTACAGTTTCAGGGGATTTAGGTCCACCTTGGGGAAGGTGTTGTAGATCAGCTTTGTTGATGGTGGGAGTGTGTGGGAGGTCATTTGGATCACAGTGGACCACAAAGCAGAGAGTTTGACGAGAACCAGGGATAACCTTCAAAGGCCCATCTCTAGTGACCTATTTCTGGAACTAGACCCCACCTGCTAAAGGTTCCACAACCTCCCAAAATAGCACCAGCAACTGAGGAACAAGTGGTCAAGAGGAGGAGGCTTGGGCTTGGGGTGAGGGGGCATTTCCTATTCAAACCCTAGTAATACAGTAGGAATATGTATTTGAGGTGTACGTAGTCTGAATATCACAACCTACTATCTCTCCTGCCTTTATAAATTCATCCTTAGTTTAAAAAAAAGTCCTCGGGTGAAGTTAAAACAAGGATGTGATAGGTCCGTGTTTAGCCTTCCTGAACCACTGGAGTTCTCAACCAGGAATGTAGTATTCTCTACGCTTATCTGTGTTCCCCTAGGAAAGGAAGAAAACAAACCCTAAATGTGTCTCACAGCAATGACCTTCAGAAATGTGCTCAAGGACGAGTTTTGAGTTTCTGGAGAACCAGAGATTAGGATGTTTGGGTTGTAAGCTTTGTTGTGTAAATGCAACCCTTCCGCTGTTGTAGTCCTCTGAATCTTTAAACATTGTCTACATACAGCTGGCACATGACATGTTAGAATTGTAATGTGGACTTGTTTTGTATTTCCTCTTCCTCTCATTCTCTACTCTGCAGACATGGGGGGTGTTAAGGGGTAGGACGGCTGCTGGCTTTAGTTAGGGAGGCAGACACTAAGGATTAAATAGATAAATACAAACTTGCGCCAGATAGTGATACAGATTCGATGTTGAAAACAGTGGGGGCCTGGTTCCTACAGAATGGTCTTCAGATATACTCCTTTTTTTTTAATATGTCCTGCATTTAAAAATCTTTCTTTCCTTCCTTTCTTTTTTTTTCTTTTTTTCTTTCTTTCTTTCTTTCTTTCTTTCTTTCTTTCTTTCTTTCTTTCTTTCTTTCTTTCATTTTTTATGTGTGTGAGTGTACTGTCTGCATGTAGATTTGTGCACCCGTGTCGTGCAATGCCATGGAGGTCAGAAGAGGGCGTTGGATTCCCCTGGAACTGGAGTTAAAGATGGTTCTTAGCCTCCATGTGGGTGCTGGGAATTGAACCTGGGTCCTCTGCAAGAGCACTCGGTACTCTTAACCAATGAGCCATCTCTCCAGCCCCTCAGATACTCTTTCCTCATTCCTTGATTGGGGCGATGATAACTACCTCCTTAGAGCTGTGTGGACTTATGAGGGACTGTGTGAAATGCATCTGGCATAGTTAGTAGCTGGCATCGTGCCCATAGTCAAGTGTGTGCTGCTCTCCTTTTCGTTTTGTGACCTGAGTCATCCAAATCTACAGGGTCATGTCAATAGCATACGACAGCTAGATTGTGCTCAAACTGTGTGGTTTAGAAGGTCTCATTGAAAAATGTGCAGCCAGGCGTGGTGGCGCATGCCTTTAATCCTAGCACTTGGGAGGCAGAGGCAGGAGGCAGGCGGATCTTTGTGAGTTCAAGGCTAGCCTGGTCTACAGAGCAAGTTCCAGGACAGCTGGGGCTACAGGGAGACCCTGTCTCAAAAAGACCAAAAAGAAAAAAAAGAATGCATATGGCAGGGGCTGGAGAGATGGCCTAGTGGTTAAGAGTGCCGACTGCTCTTGCAGAGGACCCGGGTTTGATTCCCAGCACCTACCTGGCCGCTGAGGACCATCTTTAACTCCAGTTCCAGGGGAATTCCGACACCCTCTTCTGACCTCCGCAGCATTGCACAACACGGGTGCACAAACCTACATGCAGACATACACATAAATAAATAAATAAAATTAAAAAAAGAAAATGCATTCTTTAAAATAAAAAAGTGCATATGGCAAAGGACATGTTGAGTTTTACCACAGTTAGGAAATGTCCGTGGGGAAATGACTGTGTTCCACTGCCTTCCTCCTTTTCATACATATTAGTGATCAACTAACCAGGAGGTTGCTCTTCCTCCATCATGAACCTGTGAGCTTTCCACAATGAAAACTTCATCAGCAATCCTTGAGGTGCCAAACTTCAGTCTGTTGTTGGTAGAGCAAGGGCCAGTGTGTCTGGAAAAGACATTTTCTATTGTTCTGACAATTAGAAAATATTTATTGGGCTCTCATTGTATTCAGTGAACAACAGAACAGTGTTGTTGAGTGATAACTGCTGGCTGTTGTCTGCGCCTAACAGAGATCCTTACAGCACTTTAGAACCTTTAGGAAGTAGACTTTGTAGGTATGTCCTCATTCTTCAGTTGAGAATCCAGAGGCTCTTGACTGGGTAAGTGGCTTTCTACTTTGAAAACAATTTTGGAAGAATTTTAGCACATCGAAATAAGGTCAGGACATTCCTGTTAGCAGACAGTGGACCTATAGATGTGGGTGCAGGGAACAGAGTCTGGAGAACCCTAGAGGGCTGGGCTAGTAGGTTTGTCTCTTCCACAAGACTTTTGATTCCCAGGACAGTGAGTTCTCCCAACTGTTGTAGTCGATGGCCAACAACTGCAATTCCAGAGAGTTCTGTGACCTGAGCTGGGCCTCAGGAAGCAGTGTCTGTGGTGCTGGGAGAAGGAAGTCAGAGATTGAGGCGGTGCTTGCTTAGGATTCCGTGGAGGTCATGTGGAAGAGTTTGTGTTTTAGTACTATAGTGGCTGGGATCAGAGTGCGGTGACAGGCTGGAGTAGGTGGACAGACAAGAAAGCTGGGCTGATAAGATGGCTCAGCAGGTAAAGGCATTGGCTGTCAAGTGTGGCAACCTGGGTTCTATCCCTGGAGCCCACATTGGGGAGGAAGAGAAGAGCCTCCCCACCCTGAAAAAAAAGTAATTGAATAAAAAAAAAGTTTCAAAAAGGGGAGGCATGGATGTGAACAGGAGCTGAAGTCTAGGGAGCACTTAACTGAGTGTAAGCAGTGAAGACTTTTTGGTTCTATGGGTGTCGATATAGGGGTCACACGAATACACAGGTCATGTTAGAGGTCAGCGTGAAAAATGTCTTGGAGTCAAAGTGACTACAAAGCCAGCTGGGGCTACAGAAACAAAAACAAAGTGACTAGAAAGGGACATGAGGGATCTGGGTTGAATGTGCATCACTGAGATGGAGGGGCCAGGGACTTGGGGAGACAAGTGTCGTTCTCTGTAAGAGGGAGTATAGTAGGCTGCATCAGCCTCTAGAGTAATAGCAATGTGTGTTAGCTTTTTTTTTTTTTTTGAGACAGGGTCTCCCTTTAGTCCCAGCTGTCCTGGCGCTCATTATATAGACCAGGCTGGGCTTGAACTCACAGAGATCTACCTGCCTCTGCCCCCTGAGAGCTGGGATTAACGGTGTGTACCACCATGCCCGGCGTGTTAGCCTTTTATAAGAGTAATTTACAGAGCTAGGCATGGTGGCACATCTGTGATCCTAGCACCTGGGATTAGCAACAGGAAGACTAGGAGCTCCAGGATGGTGTCAGCTACATCCATAATGAGGTTGAGGCCAGCCTACTCTACACAAGTCCTTGTCTTAGAAACGAGAGAAAAAAATAACAACAAAAACTCCAAGAAATAATATGGAGGATTTCTTATACAATATGTGTTGTGTAATATAGTGGTAATTGTTTAATAAAAGACTTGTGAAAGGGACTAGGGGAAGGCTCAGTGAATAAAAGGCTTGCCATGCAAGCGTGGGGGTGGGGGTTTGGACTCCCAGCACTCATGGAAAAGCTGGGCAGGTGTTGGCTTTCCCGGTCTATAGAGGTACAAGGTGATATCTCAAATACTGGGTTAGTGACAAAGAAATCTGAGTATTAGTATTTTTACAAAGAAGTGACTTTATTGATATAAGTTGTGTGATTTTATGTCACTGAATGCTGTGGCTACTGTCCATTCGCAGCACCCATACCGTTCTTCACAGTCGATGTTCATTTTCATTACTCCTGAAAGAAACATTTACAGTTAGTACAGTTAGTAGCCATAACCTGCCTTTTCTCTAATTTCTTTTTTATAATTTTTTAAAAATTTTTATTTATTTCTATATGTGTATGAATGTACTGTCTGCATGCAGGTGTGTGCACCCGTGTCGTACAATGCCGCGGAGGTCAGAAGAGGGTGTCGGATTCCCCTGGAACTGGAGTTCTCCTGGAATTGGAGTTTCAGACGGTTCTCAGCCGCCATGTGGGTGCTGGGGATCGAACCCGGGTCCTCTGCAAGAGCGGTCGGCGCTCTTAACCGCTAGGTCATCTCTCCAGCCCCCTTTTCTCTAATTTCTAGGCAGCCACTCATCTACATTTCTCTCTCTCTCTCTCTCTCTCTCTCTCTCTCTCTCTCTCTCTCTCTCTCTCTGTGTCTCCATTCTGAACAGTGGCTTTTTCCACTGAGCACATTTTTTTTTTTAATTTATTTTCGTATGTGTATGAATGTACTGTCTGCATGCAGGTTTGTGCACCCCTGTCGTGCAATGCCGCAGAGGTCAGAAGAGGGCTTTGGATTCCCCTGGAACTGGAGTTAAAGACGATTTTCAGCCGCCATGTGGGTGCTGGGGATTGAACCCGGGTCCTCTGCAAGAGCAGTCGGCGCTCTTAACCACTAGGCCATCTCTCCAGCCCCTGAGCACATATTTTTTTTTTCAAAGCCAATTTTTTTATTGAAGCTTTGTGCATTTCATACAAAATTTCCAATCAAATCTAGACCTGTGTCCCTTCCTTGCCCCCCCACCGCACCAGAGCGCACGCATTCTGCCAAACACGTCCTTCTTCCTTTTCTCAGTCTCTTTCAAAATTTTCGATGCAGAAGTCGACCGCTTCAGTCAGTTCTTTGACCCAGTCCTTCTGCCGTTGTTGTTGTTGTCTCCAATCTGCATCACTCTAAAACATCCATATATGCATGCCACATATATCATAGGTTTTAGCATCTTCAGCTTATGATTTTTTTTCTTTATTAGGCTGAAAGATGTCATGTTTGAAGGCTCTTCTTTTTTTTTTTAGGAGAAAAACCATCACTTTATGTTTCTTTGCTTTTCCTGAAACACTTTTTTTTTCCTGGTACATTATTGTGTGCTACCATTAGGCCATACCAAATCAATTGGATTTATGTCATAACAGAGTTGAAAGTAGAAGGTAAGACAATGACTTTAGTATGTTCGAAAATAAGTGTGTAATGGAAATACACCCTTTCATGAAATTTTAGGAAATATGGAATTCTGGTACTAGAGCACTTTCTCATCAAAAGCATTTTTTAATTTAATTTTTATTTATTTTTTTAAGGGTTTCACAATATAAGAGCATAGTTGTTTTCAGATTACATTAACATTGCTGAGTTTGCCATACAATTAGGTAATTGGTGCTAGCATCCACAGATGAGGGATACCATTCATCGTTTTTTTTTCTGGGATTGTGTTACTTCACTTAGCATGATATCTTCCAGCTCCATCCATTTACCTGCAAAGCTCAAGATGTCATCTTTCTTTATTGCTGCATAGAACTCCATTGTGTAGATGTTCCACATTTTCTCTATCACCCATCAGTTGAGGGGCACTTGGGTTGGTTCCAGCTTTTTGCTATTGTGAAGAGAGCTGCAATAAACATGGCTGTGCATGTATCTCTGGGGTAAGATGAGACTTGTGGGTATACACCCAGGAGTGGTTTGGCTGGGTCAGGTGGCAAGTTCATTCCGAGTCTTCCAAGGGTTCTCCATACTGCTTTCCATAGTGGCGGTATGAGTTTACATTCCTACAAGGAGTGGATGAGTGTTCCCCTTTCTCCACAACCTCTCCAGCACTTGGTATCCTTTGTTTTCTTGATCCTAGCCATTCTCATCGGAGTGAGATGATATCTTATTAATAATTTGCATTTCCTTAATTATTAGCGATGTTGAACACTTCTTAAGATGTTTCTCAGCCATCTCTAATTCCTCACTTGTAAAGTCTCTGTTCAGCTCTTTGCTCCATCTATTGAGTGGGTCATTTGTTTTCTTTGTTTTTTTGAGTAGTTTATATATTCTGGAAATCAATGCTTTGTCAGATGTATCTGAAGGCTCCTCCTTGGCAAGCCTAAACAACCATCAGTCCTGCCCTTGTGCTCCACACTGGGGTTTTCCCTTCCCATGGTCACCAAATGAGGTCCAGTAAGCATCTGCGTTCTCTCTTGATCTTCCTGTACTGGTCTCCATGATACAGCCTGGGTAGTCCAACAATGGCAGTCTATACTCTGGAGAGGCTGAAACCCCAGTAGTAGCTCAGTCCACAAGCTGGATGTCTCAGCAGTCCCCATCTGGCACTGAAGGTTTGGAGGATTTTGGAGAGACATGAGTCTTCAGTCCATATTGGAAGGTTGAAAAGCTGTGTCTCATGTCTTTGAAGGATGGCAAAAGCAGTGGCAGCCACAGGGTAGCTGCACTTGCCAGTAAGACAGGCAAAACAATTGTGAATTGAGCACTTTTTTTTTTTTTGGTCTTTTCGAGACAGGGTCTCCCTGTAGCCCCAGCTGTCCTGGAACTCACTCTGTAGACCAGGCTGGCCTTGAACTCACAAGGATCCACCTGCCTCTGCCTCCCAAGTGCTAGGATTAAAGGCGTGCGCCACCACGCCCAGCTGAGCACATATTTTTAAAAAGATTTTTATATATATTTTAAATTGTGTGTGTGTGTGTGTGTTGTGTGTGCAATGCCTGTGGAGGCCAGAAGACAGTGTCAGATCCTCTGAAGCTAGAGTTACAGGCAGTTGTGAGTTGCCTAATGTGGGTGCTGGGAACCAAGCTCAGTTCCTCTGGAAGACTAGCATGTCCTGTTAACCACTGGACTGTGTGTCCGCCTCCACTTACATAACGATGATCCAGTGTGTAAAGCATATAAGCATGCAGTTTCTTTTTCTGGTGGAATAACACTCCACTGGGTACTTGGAACACCTTTTTTTTGGTCTTTTTTTTTCTTTTTAGACAGGGTCTCCCTGTAGCCCCAGCTGGCCTGGAACTCTTTGTGTAGACCAGGCTGGCCTTGAACTCAAGAGATCCGCCTGCCTCTGCCTCCTGAGTGCTAGGATTAATGGTGTGCACACACCTAAGTCATAACACATTTTTTTATTTACCCATTCATTGGTAGATAACATTTTGGGTTATTCCCACCATGTGGCTATTACACATGGCTATTATGATAAACATTTACTTAATTTTATGTTGATATATATTTTCATTTCTCTAATCTGTTTTTCCAGAGTGGAGTTCCTGAGTTGTATTTATACTCCGAGGAACATACAGATTTATCCAGAGCTGCTCTTTGAGTTTTATATTCCCACTTGTGCTATGCAGGGTTCCAACCTTGTTCTTGTTGATTCTAGCCATTAGTCGGAGTCAGTTTGGACCATGGTAGCAGAATACCATAGACTGATGACTCAACAGAAATTTACTTCTCAGCTCTGGAGGATAGGAAGTCAATGGAAAGGCTGATCTGATGTCTGGTACCAGGCACTTCCTGGTTTGCAGTGTCTTATCATATGGTTGGGGGGAGGGGGAGGAAAAGGAGAGCTCTCTGTCTCTATCTATCTATCTATCTATCTATCATCTATATCTATCATCTATCTATCATCTATCTATCATCTATCTATCTATCTATCTATCTATCTATCTATCTATCTATCTATCATCTATCTAGCTTTCTATCATCTTTCTGTCCATCCATCCATCTATCTAGTCTGTCTAATCTAGTACTATGAGTGTTATGCCTGCATGTGTTAGTGCATTCGTGTCATATAGTACCTTTTGAAGTCAGAAGAGGGTGTCTGATCTCCTGGAACCTAAGTTTTGGACAGCTGTTGGCTGCTGTGTGGGTGCTGGGCCCTGAATCCAGGCCCTCTGCAAGAACAGCCAGCATTCCTAACTGCTGAGCCATCCCTCCTGCCCCCACGCTTTGCTTTTTTTTGATACAGGTGTTGCTCTGTCCTCCTGACTGGCTTGGAACTCACTTTTGCCAGCCTCTGCCTCTGGAGTACTGGGATTAAAGGCTTGTGCCACCATCCCTGGCTCTTGTGCTTTTGATCACCTTCTCCATGACCTAACTTCTCATGGCCTAACTTCCTGTGAAAGGCCTCACCTCCCGGTACAGTCACACTGACCTTAGGATTTCAAGGTATGACTTTGGAAGTGTGGCCTCTGCATTCCTCCACAGCACCTTCCTAGTGAGGCTTTATTTTATTTTTTTTTTGTCTTTTTGAGACAGGGTCTCCTTGTAGTCCCAGCTGACCTGGAATTTGCTTTGTAGACCAGGCTGGCCTTGAACTCACAGAGATCTGCCTGCCTTTGCCTCCCAAGTAGAGACATTTATTTATTTATAAATTTTATTTATTTATTATTATTTTTTGGTCTTTTTGAGACAGGGTCTCCCTGTAGCTCCAGCTATCCTGGAACTCACTCTGTAGACCAGGCTGGCCTTGAACTCACAGAGATCCACTTGCCTCTGCCTCCCAAGTGCTAGGATTTAAGGCGTGTGCCACAACGCCCAGCCTTATTTATTTATTTATTTACTTATTTATCTATTTATTTATTTATTTATTTATTTATTTATTTATTTATTTTTATGTGTACGAATGTACTGCTTGTAGGTTTGTGCACCCGTGTCGAGCAATGCTGAGGAGGGCAGAAGAGGGCGTTGGATTCTCCTGGAACTGGAGTTAAAGAAGACAGTTCTCAGCCGCCATGTGGGTGCTAGGAATAGAACCCCGGGTCCTCTGCAACAGTAGTCAGTGCTCTTAACTGCTGAGCCATCTCTCCAACCCCTAAAAATGATTTTTCTGATTATAATAGTAACAGATATTTGGAGAAAAGCATAATAGGAAAAAAATGACTTATTTAAAATTGTCCTTTTTCCCTCCACATTTAACCCTTTACTACTGCTGCCAAGCCAACATACACTAAGCACCTACTGTATACCAGCGGTGTGGATGTTATTGAGTAAAACTGATTTTGAAGCTGGCTTTTTTTTTTTATTTTGGCTTAGTAACATTTCCACACATTATTTTTGAGACTAAAATTTAAATGTACCTTATTAAAGAATGTTCCTTATTAAAGAATGTTTTTCATATTAAAGAATGTTTCTCTTTGATTTTATTTTTTTAATTTTTAAAATTTTAATTTTATTTATTTTCATATATGTATAAATGTATTGTCTGCATGTAGGTTTGTGCACCCATGTTGTGCAGTGCTGCGGAGGTCAGAAGAGGGTGTCGGATTCCCCTGGAACTGGAGTTAAAGATGGTTTTCAGCTGCCATGTGGATGCTGGGGATCGAACCCAGGTCCTCTGCAAGAGCAGTTGGTGCTCTTAACCGCTAGGCCATCTCTCCAGCCCTGATTTTATTTTTAAAAAAGTCTTAAAAAATATTTTATACGTATGATTGCATATACACATACATGTAGCATATATATGTAGCATGTATGTGTATGCACCATGTTCATAAGGAGCCCGTGGAGGCCAGAAGAAGGCGTAGATCACCTGGACCTGGAGTAGCAGGTGGCTGTGAATGTGGGTGTTGGGATGAGAACCTGGGTCCTCCCGACAAGCAGCAAGTGCTCCAACCACTGAGCCTTCTCTCTCACTTTGATTTTTTTTTTCTTCAAATTTTCTTACAGTATCAGAAGAGTTTGGAGACAGAATAAAGTATTTGTGGCCATCATTTACTTCAAATCCATCTAGAAATTACTTCTAGGTTAACTGTAGTGTGATAATATAAACAATTTAGTTATGTATTTTTCTATTTCAGATATTTACATTTCTTACAGTTATTTTTGGTTTGAAATAATATAAGCAACATTTGTATGTAAACTTTTGTATGCATTTTGAGTTCTGAGCACTGTAGTTAGAGGATTGGTGCTGTTCGCATTTTCGAGATCCATGCTGCATACTGACAGATTGCTTTTGGGTGCGTTGTCAGAGCCCCTCTCTCCCTGGTAGTGTGTCTTGGGGTCTTTCTCTGTGGACCATCCCAGGTAGACTGATACTTGCAGTGCTGGCATGCAGTAGGCACTCAGCATGTGTTGATACCTGCAGTGCTGGCATGCAGTAGGCACTCAGCATGTGTTGATACCTGCAGTGGTGGCATGCAGTAGGCACTCAGTATGTGTTGATACCTGCAGTGGTGGCATGCAGTAGGCACTCAGCATGTGTTGATACCTGCAGTGGTGGCATGCAGTAGGCACTGAGCATGTGTTGCATTGCTACCAGTAAAGTAGCAAAAGGGAAGTGTCCTTCTGAGGAAAAAGGAAGGACTTGCCATTTGTTTTTTCAGGAAGATGACTTCATTACACCAGTCCTGGGACAGCCTGTGTTTTTATGTAACAGCTAGAATCAGTTTTAAATTTTACTTTATTTGAACATTCACATGTTTTGGAAGTCAAAAGCTACACAGAACTCTTTCATCTGTTTCTTTGCTGTTCTCTATGGGTAAGCATTTTACCCACTTCTTATGTACAGCCCAGGCTGGCATCTAATTTGGTATGTAGCCAAGAATGACCCTGAACTTTGCTAATCCTCCTGTCTCCACCCCCCCCTGAACTTTGCTAATCCTCCTGTCTCCACCCCCCCCCCACACCAGTGCTGGAATTATAGGCATGTGTCACCACACCCGGCCTAACATGTTATTTTCTTAAATACAGAATATAAGGTGGTGTTCTGTCCCTTACTTAGTGTGGTCTGACGGTCTCACGGAGGTTCACAGAGCACTTCATTTTAGAGCTGCACGGACTCTCCTTTGTTCTGTAGGTGCACAGGTGATTTTTACCCATCCTTTTCTTTTGGGTTGTTTTACTTTTACAAATAACTTCACACTAATCTTGCCCTCCAGCTGTCACTCTGCATATGCAGCTGTACAGCAAGATAGTCCAGAGGTCACAGAATAACCACAGCCCACTGTGTCATATAGACACCATATATCACCCGTAGCAGTGCGGAGTGCCTGTGCCTCGGGGCGCAGCGTGAAAGAAAGCCAGCTCCAGGTCCCCTGAGGATGTGTCCTTAAGCCACGTAAACACTGTTCTGACCATTTCCTTGAGCAACAAGTAATTATAACTAGCATTTCCTCTATAATGGTGAAGAAATTTGTAATGAACTTGAAACAGATTATGTGTGGAGAAGAAATTTTAGAACTTTCAAGGTTAGTTCCTGTTGCCTCGGCTTCTGTCTCCATTTACATTCTTTCTCTATGTAGTTGAGATACTTTTTTTTTTTTTTTTTTTTTTTTTTTTTGGCAGGGTTCAACTCTGTAACCCTGGCTGGCCTATAATTCTGGAACTTGCTAGGTAGACCAGGCTGGCCTCTGCCTCCAGAAGGCTGGGATTAAAGGTATAAACCACCATACCCAGCCCTACCACGCCCAGCCCCACCACGCCCAGCCCCACCACGCCCAGCCTCGGTGCTTGTTTATTTTATTTAACTTTTTTGTGATGTTGGGAATCACCATAAAGCACCTGGCTCTTCCACTTTGCCACCGAGTGACAGCCCCAGCCCTGAGGTATTTTATATAAATAAGTTTTGGCCTAAATTCTTAATTGCAGCCAGGCATGGTGGCACACGCCTTTAATGCTAGCACTTGGGAGGCAGAGGCAGGCGGATCTTTGTGAGTTCAAGGCCAGCCTGGTCTACAGAGTGAATTCCAAGACAGCTGGGGCTACAGGGAAACCCTGTCTCAAAAAAAAAAAAAACAAAACAAACAAAACCACACACAAAAAAAACCCAGCAGCAATAAAAAGTAAATATTTAAAAACAATTGTTAATTGCAGTGGTCATCTGTTCCACAGTGACTGCTGTGTGACAGCCTTAACCAGGTTTGTCTTAGACATGCCTGTCATGAATAACCAACTGCTTGCTTCCTTTTCGTCTTCCAGACTTCAACATTCCGAAGTCCGTTTCCCATGGAGAGCCGCTGTTGCTTTTTCCCAGTGTGCTCATTTCCGTGCCTGTGAAGTCCGAGCTCCAGGTTGAAAGCGTCTATCTAGATGGATCCTTTCCAAATTTGGTGTCTTTTCTACAGACTCTGTGCCTCAACACCCATTTCTAAGTGGTAAGGGTATGTTTTTTTAAATTTTATTTTATATTGTGGTGTGTGTGTGTGCTGTGTGTCCGTGTGTCTGCGTGCTGTGTGTCTGTCTAAGCTCCATCTGCCACAATATGGACCACTAATTTTTTTTCTTTTTTGGTCTTTTTGAGACAGAGTCTCCCTGTAGCCCTAGCTGGCCTGGAACTTGTTATGTAGACCAGGCTGGCCTTGAACTCAGACATCCACCTGCCTCTGCCTCCAGAGTGTTGGGATTAAAGCCACGTGCCACCACCCCCAGCCTAATAATAAGTTTTTTGGGGAGCCTCAAACAGCCTATTATATTGCTGCTGTAGTATGATACCTAATATTTGGAAAAAACATAAAAATGGTTGTATCAGTCACTCTTCATTGCTGTGACAAAACAGTTGAGTACAGCAACTTAGAAGGAGTGAGGTTTATTTTGCTCATGGCTCCGGAGTCCCATGGTCAGGTGGTCCATTGCTTTTACTGCAGGGCAGATCCGCCATGGTGGAAAGCCAAAAGAGTGTGGCAGGAAGCAGAGACTGAGCGTGACTTCTCCCTCCTGCGTGGCCGCACTTGGGTGTCAACCTCCTGTCTGGTCCCGCCTACGTTCAGGGCAGGTCTCCCCTCGGTTGCTGTTCCAAAGCCAGCTGGCTCTGGAAACACGCTCACACTCATCTGGAAGTGTACGCTGCTAACCACCGAGGGTGACTCAATTTGATAGTTCAGATTAGCCATCAGATTCATAAACTTTATGTGTGTGGACTTTTTTTTTTCTGGTCTTTTTGAGACAGGGTTTCTCTGCAGCCTCAGCTGGCCTGGAACCCATTCTGTAGACCAGGCTGGCCTTGAACTCAGAGAGCCGCCTGCCTCTGCCTCCTGAGTCCTGGGATTAAAGGTGTGCGCCACCACGCCCAGCTACGTGTGTGGACTTTATCTGCTTCAGGTTCTCCTTAGTTCCTTATTGTAAAGTGGAGGAAGTGTGTCTTGTTACTGTCTTTCCTGTCTAAAGGATTCTAAGCCCATTGAGGCCTGGTGCAAGCTGTCCACATGTGTGGGGACCATTGGAGTGGGGTGCAATGCTAGTAGCTCTGTGTGGCTGGGCACCGGGTATGCCTTTTCATATGCAGAATATTTTTGGAAGCTTAGGTGCCAGCTGGCTAGCTGGCATCATGAGATGCCCTTGAGGATGCCTCAGAGCCAGTCTTTGGGCACAAAGGGGAAAAGAAAGAAGAGAAAGTTTGAGGAGAGCAAGTTGCTGAAATGGAGACCTTAGAAATAAAATGATTGAAGTAGGCTCTCTTTGAGGCAGTCAACAAATGTTTCACAGATGCTGCTGCTTATGAAGGGACATGCACAGTGGCTCTTAGCATAAAGAAAAAGTGGATGTTTGGCATTAGGTGAGGACAGCAGTGGTCTACAGAGTGAGTTCCAGGCCAGCCTGGTCTACAGAGTGAGTTCCAGGCCAGCTGGGGCTACAGGGAGACCCTGTCTCAAAAAGACCAAAAAAATAAATAAATAAAAACAGCCCAAATCCCCCTCAAATTGGGAACTGGTTAAATAAACTACATGGCATCCGGTAAAATATTATATGGCTGTAAAACAGAGTGTCAGACATGATGGCACACACCTTTAAGCACTTCGGAGGCAGAGGCAGGTGGACCTCTGTGAGTTTAAGGCCAGCCTGGTCTACATAGTTCTGGAAGCCAGATGGGAAGAATAAGACTCTGCAAAGAGAAGAGTTTAAAGAAAGGTGCCAACCTCAATATAGAAGTGAGTGCTAAGTGAAAAAGTCCAATAATAACAGGGATCTTATTCCTATCCTATAATTGAATAAAAATAGACCAAAACTATATTGTCAAATGGGATAGGGAAGAAAACAGGTCCTCAGTCTTCAAAAAAAAATTTTGTTTTTTAAAGTTATAAAGCAGTATATGAAGTCATTTTTTTATGAACTCATTTTTAAAAGTCTCATAAATCATTTACTCATTTCACATATGAGAAAACTGAGGTCTACTGAGGCTAATTAGTTGGCATTCAAAACACTGTGAAATTGAGGGTAAGAATGAGAGCTGAGCCAAATAGTCTCCCCTCTACACCCCACCACCCATTTCTTTTCTAATGCTGTATCTCGCTGCAAGTGTCTGTCTAGGGCCCACACCAAGTGCTGTCCCTTCTCTCTGACAAAGCATTGAGCATCAATGGCAGTTAGGAGTTAGGTTAGGAGTTTTCCCCCCTCCCCCCAAGGGCTAAGGACTGTTTGTATATATTTGGAAACTTCAACCTTCTTTGTTGTAGCCAGTACCCTGCTGATGTAATGTGAAAGTAGCCAGTTAATGTAAATGAATGGTCGCAGCTGTGTTCTAATAAGATTTTATTTGTAAATAGGTAGCTAACCATTTGGTTAACCTCTTGCTTTGGTGTCTTTTAAACAGACCAGGGGTTGCAAAATCGTGATATTTTAACACCATAGTTTCTTCTTAATGAATTAGATGGACCATGGTGCTTGTATTTGTTATCTAGTGGTCCAGCTTTCCGGAGCTGTGGCTTTCAGACTGATGGAGAATCCCAGGCTCCTCAAGTACATTTCCTCCCCATCCCTGGTTATTAGCAGCCTCAGCAAGAACTCTTGGTTCCTCTTTTTTGTACAATGGAATTTCAAGAATTCCATCTGGGTTCTAGGAGTTCTTGTTGCTAGTAGATCAGACCATTGTTTCTTTTTTTTTTTTTTTTTGTCTTTTCAAGACAGGGTCTCCCTGACCATTGTTTCTTATAAAGTTCATACTGCTGCTTCAGTTCAGCTTCAGTCCCCTTATTGATTTCTTTATTTTATAGCAGTGTCCCTCAGCTGCAACTCCGGTTCTCACAGCATCAGGAGCAGCATGGTGAGAACCGTTAATAACAGCTCATTTGCACACAACAATCTCAGCAGTGCTGGCAGAAGCTGTCTCTGGCCTCTTTTGCTTAATATTGTGTCTGGGACATCGGACATGGTGACTCGCGGTTGTAATCCTCACAGTATGGAGGCTGAAGCAAGAGGATTGCTGTGAGATTAAAGCCAGAGAGTCCTACAGAGCTAGATCCTGTACTTCCCAGCCCAAACCAAACCAAACCAACAAACACTCCACCACCCAAGCTAACAAACACATGTCTGTGAGATTCTCCCTGTTGAATGAAGTGGCAGTTTTTCATCCACACAGGCTGTTTCAGTGTAAGATATCATTTGTTTATCTGTTCTCCAGTTGATGAATCAAGTTGCTATGAACACCTTTCTTTGCAGGTGTCTTTTGATAGACACGATGTGCTTTATTATTACTTTTTCACATATAGACAGGAATGGAATTAAATTGGTTTTGAATTTCATTAAACTTTCTCAGGGTATATTCCATTAGGGGAATATCCCCCTTAGGGAATATACCCTGAGAAAGTTTAGTGAAATCATCTATCTATTGCTTTCTGACAAATGTTTAGTGTGTATCAGTTAGCTGTTGCTTTATGACGAATTCTCCCGAAATGTTCACGCTTATCTCTGTGAGCCTTATAGACAGATGCTGTCAGTCTGTTTCTTTGGGGTGCAGCTTAGTTAAGTGGCTCCAGCCAGGATCTCGCATAAACTGCAGTTGTGGTTTTTGCGGCCACAGTAATCCTGAGATCAAGTGGGAAGATCACAAAGGAGCCTTCCATGGAGCTTTCCAACTTGCTCATGTGATTTGGCAGAGTCTCCTCCCTCTCGCTGTTTGGCCAGAATTTCACTTCACTTCATTTCATCCTTCCTTCCTTCCTTCCTTCCTTCCTTCCTTCCTTCCTTCCTTCCTTCCTTCCTTCCTTCCTTCCTTCCTTCCTGTTCTTTTTTTTTCCCCTTTGGCAGTGCTGGGTCTTAGACTTAGGGCCATGTTCTAGTCAAGTGCTCTATCGCTGTACATACTACGACAGTTACCATTTTAACCTTTTTTTTTTTTTTTGAATAATTACTATATATTTTTAATTTTTTAATTTTTATTCTTTTGGTCTTTGAGCAGGGGGTTTCCCTGTAGCCAGCTGTCCTGGAACTCGCTCTGTAGCCAGGCTGGCCTTGAACTCATAAAGATCCGCCTGCCTCTGCCTCCCAAGTGCTAGGATTAAAGGCGTGTGCCACCACACCCAGCAACCATTCTTTTTTAAAAAATATTTTTATTAAGGCCTATAAAAATATCCACAAAGACAAATAACTGATGCATTGATGTCTGCCTTAATGTGGAGAACTTTCTTTTTGGGCATTGTTCCCTTCACAATGGCCTTCAAATCACAGGAGGCTGTCAGGCCGCACCACTTCCTACAGGACTTCTGAATCAGTAGCTCGCCCTCAGTCTTCTCATTATAAATCAAATCCATTTCAATCCATTGTTTAGAGGGAGCGTATCTTTCTCTGTTCCACAAAGATGACTTTTTTTGTTCACAATTGGATTATAATTCAAAAGACTCGGTTTATTCTGGAGTCGTCCTCTCTTGGCGTTGAAAGAGAAACTTGTGCCAGCTTGGCTCACCAGTCTCACCAAAATGGTTTTTGACTTGCTCTTTGCAGAGGACACCTCGGAAAGGAACATGGCGTCCGGACCATTTTAAACCTTTTTTTTTTTTTTTTTTGTCTTTTCGGGACAGGGTCTCCCTGTAGCCCCAGCTGTCCTGGAACTCACTCTGTAGACCAGGCTGGCCTTGAACTTACAAAGATCCACCTGCCTCTGTGGAGTGCTAGGATTAAAGGCATGCGCCACCACGCTCGGCTTAACCATTCTTAAATACATAGTTCAGTGGGATTTAGTACGTGGGATTGCTCAGTCGTCGTCAGCTTCCATCTCCAGGACTTCTTCATGTTCCCTAGTTGAGA
The DNA here is from genome assembly GCA_009823505.1 of Rhizomys pruinosus. Lineage (NCBI taxonomy): Eukaryota > Metazoa > Chordata > Mammalia > Rodentia > Spalacidae > Rhizomys > Rhizomys pruinosus. The sequence goes on along the minus strand of VZQC01010063.1, from coordinate 3,433,554 downwards.
CTGTATCCATTATTCATACCCCCCCCAACCCCCACAGCTGCGGTTCTTCTGTCTGTCCCTATGCCATGTCTACCTCCTAAGTGGGAACCCCATAGCTACCGTATTTATCTTACTGCAACTGGCTTATTTCTCTAAGCGTAGTGTCTCCAAGATTTTTCATGTTGTGGCATCAGAATAGTTACATTATATGCAGACATTACGTTTTTAAGGCCATTAATGGGAATCTGTGGTGTTTCCTTTTGGCTGTTGTGAACAATGCTGCTGCAAACACTGGCATTTGTCTGCATTCTATTTTTATAATAAGGTCTCCAAATCCATCCTATACTAAAGAAGTGATTATGTATGTGAATTGTGAATACCTGGGGGTGGAGGTTATTGGCACTCCTTTTCGACATACCATAATAATTGTTTTCTGTATAGGTAAGCTGATAGCTGGATATACGTATTTTATTTTTCAAATGTAATAACATATGATGTAATGTTGTAGTATTATGATATCATCTATAATAGTTTGATTCCAAAGAGAAATCTACCAAACAAGGTATATTGCAAGGAGTTACCTTCCATCTGTTTTTTCCTTCCTCTTTTATTTTTTATTTTTTATTTTTTATTTTTTTATTTATTTTTGTATGTGTATGAGCGTACTGTCTGCATGTAGGTCTGTGCACCCGTGTCGTGCAATGCCGTGGAGGTCAGAAGAGGGTCTCGGATTCCCCTGGAACTGGAGTTCTCCTGGAATTGGAGTTACAGACGGTTCTCAGCCGCCATGTAGGTGCTGGGGATCGAACCCAGGTCCTCTGCAAGAGCAGTCGGTGCTCTTAACCGCTAGGCCATCTCTCCAGCCCCTTTTCCTTCCTCTTATAAGAGATTACTTAACAACTTGATTTGCTTGTTATAAACAGGCAGAGCTGCAGAGAGGCTGCTCAGCAGCAGTTTGGACAGCATCCACGCTGGGACAACTCCAGCTTCAGGCTGCCCTCTTCTGGCCTCTTTGGGTACTGCATGTGCACAAACTCCTCCCCCCCATATACACACAATTAAAATTAAAAAGTTAGATCTTTAAAAATAGTTAGTTAGCCTTACTTGAGATAAAAATATGTTCCTTTAAAGGTGCACAGCAGGCACTTAGTAAATGCGTACTGTTAGGTTCTATGCCATCTTTTAATTTAGGCCCTGGCTCTATCACTTACTAGTTTTCTGTCTTTGGCATATCATATCCTCTCTATGACTTATTTCTTCAGTATCAAAATGAGAGCTCTGAAACTGGGCATGGTGGCGCACACCTTTAATCCTAGCACTTGGGAGGCAGAGGCAGGCGGATCTTTGTGAGTTCAAGGCCAGCCCGGTCTACAGAGTGAGTTCCAGGACAGCTGGGGCCACAGGGAGACCCCTGTCTCGAAAAGACAAAAAGAGAGAGAGAGAGAGAGCTCTGTAGTTGAGAGTGTGTACTTCTCTCACAGAAGACCCAAGTTTGGTTCCCAGCATCCCTGTCAGGCAGCTGGGCACATGACTGAATCCACATTAAACACAGGTCTAAATGTGTCATTAATATTTCCAGACAGAATTTAAGTGTTGAGGCACATTATTAGATTGGAGAGGTTATAGGTTACAATTTGATTAAATGCCATTTAAACTGAGGTTCAAGGGTGGTTAGGCTGAATCTGCTGAAGAAGTCAGGGTGTCAGCTTTCAGAGGTAGGAAAGGGAATGAAAGGGTGCTGGGTCGGGAGAGGAGCAGAGCTTTAGCTGTTGTACAAGGCCTGCCTGGCTTCCTAGGAGTCATCTCATTTGTTTAGTAAAAAGATTGGGAGACTGAGGCCCAAGACTGGGGCAGGAGGATTGTGACTTTGAAGATGGTTCATTTTCATCATCAGCTTGGCAGTGATACCCAGCTCTGAGTGTCTGAGGGTGTTTGGGGAGGACTGACCGAGGATGGCGCTTCAGGGCAGCGTTTCCTGATCTTTGGAAATTTGCAGACAACCCTCACCTGCCAGCTTCCCCTGAGAAACCAGGAGCCAAGACAGAGCCCTGTGAAAGCTGTGTCTATCAGGTGGGTTGTCAAGGCAACACAGTAACAAATTTAGGCTATATTCGATATTCTTTCTGTTTTCCCTCCCTCACTGAGGGCTTACTCCTCAGTAGTCCTCTATCTGCTTTAGATCCTGTCAATCAGATATTTTTAAGCTTACATATCATATTTTCCTTTATTGCTAGTATCAATTCTAAGATTCATCATAGTGATGTGTGTGTGTGTGTTAGTAATACACATGAATTTATTTAGAGTGAAAAGAATTGTATATTTCTCATTTCTGTTGGTATGACAAAAATACCCTGGCAAAGCAACTTACAGAAGGAAGGGTTTATCGTGGCTCATAGTTGGAGGACAGTCCATCCCAATGGGGAAGTCAAGGCAGCTTGAAGCATCCAGTCAGGAAATGGGGAGCACTGAATGTCTGTGCTCAGCTCACTATCTCCTTTGTATACAGTCCAGGACACCACCCCGGGGAGTGCTGCTACCACAGTGGGCCTGTCCACCCACCTCAGTTAACCTAATCAAGATAATTCCCCTTTGGCATGCCCAGAATCCAGTCCCCCAGGTAATCCTAGATCTTAGCAGGTTGACAATTGAGATTAACCAACTACATCTTTCCCCCCAAAACATAAATTGATATAGACAGAAATACAAAGTAAAGTAGAAAAATTATAAGATCTTTCAGCCATGCGGATCATCTAGGGAAGATGTGCGTGCAGAGGTCAACCAGGAGTTGTGTGTGAGCAGTTGTGACGAGTGATGTGCCCATTTGTTCAGCTGTGAAGTTCTGTGAGTTCCACTTTAGGATGTCACTCCCTGTCTAATGTCTTCAGAAATGTCTCTAGACTCAGATTAAAAAAAAAAAAAGCTTCACTCTATTCTAATCCTGTTCTCCATGTTACTTCAAAAACCATCTTAGAAATGACAACTCTAGGGGCCTGGGGATGGGGCTGTTTTTAAGAATGCTTGTCAGCCTGGTGTGGTGGTGCACACCTTTAATCCCAGCACTCAGGAGGCAGAGGCAGGTGGATCTTTGTGAGTTCAAGGCCAGCCTTGTCTACAGAGTGAGTTCCAGGACAGCTGGGGCTACAGGGAGACCCTGTCTCAAAAAGACAAAAAAAAAAAAGAATGCTTGTCTATCTTCCATGGGTCCTAGGTTTGATCCCCAGAAACAAACTGGGTGAGGGATATACATATGTGTAACCCCAGCACTTGAGAGGTGGAGACCCTGTCTGTGATGTTCAGATCTGTCTTGTAGCGCTTCTTCCTCAATTCCTGTGGCTCACTGGGGAAGAACAAGGTTTGACCTGAATTGAGGTGGCGTCTTGCATTTTATGGTTAGGTCTAAATGCTCCAGAGCCTTGCTCCTTGGCTTCCTTTATGCAGCCAGGAACCAGTTTCCCACCTCTGTTCAACCTCACTGTCCGTCATGACGTCTGTGCCTCCAGGGCCCCCCTCTATCTCCCTCTTTTCCCTCCCTCACTGAGGGCTTACTTCTCAGTAGTCCTCTATCTGCTTTAGATCCTGTCAATCAGATATTTTTTTAAGCTTATATAACATATTTTCCTTTATTGCTAGTATCAATTCTAAGATTCATCATAGTGGTGTGTGTGTGTGTGTGTGTGTGTGTGTGTGTGTGTGTGTGTCTTAGAAATACACATGAATTTATTTAGAGTGAAAAGAATTGTATATTTCTCATTTCAGAACTGGCAGAGTTTGTTGAGGAATGTAAGATTAGGAGATCAGCCAAGGGAATCTCTTAAGAGGCAAACTCATGTTCAATGCTATAGATACTGTGAACAGAGCCTTAGGGAAGTAAGCTCATTCCAAGACAGAAATCCTTACATACCTTCTGGAGCAGCCTTTACACTTGAGTGCACATCAAATAATACTTGACTCTACATTGATTTGACAGAAGTATGTTTCTATGGCAATCTCAGGGTTCCTATAACTTGGAGTAATGGCATATTTCGACCATTAAGTATTCTGTTCATGGTGACAGAGATGGCCAATAAAATTGTGAACATGAAGCATTTTTTTTTTTAATTTAAAAAAAAATTTTTTTTTTTAATTTATTTTCGGTATGTGTATCAATGTACTGTCTGCATGCAGGTTTGTGCACCCGTGTCGTGCAATGCCGCGGAGGTCAGAAGAGGGTCTCGGATTCCCCTGGAACTGGAGTTCTCCTGGGATTGGAGTTTCAGACGGCTCTCAGCCGCCATGTGGGTGCTGGGGATCGAACCCGGGTCCTCTGTAAGAGCGGTCGGCGCTCTTAACCGCTAGGCCATCTCTCCAGCCCCAACATGAAGCATTTTTAAATGTACCTCTTTTTTTTTTTTTTTTTTTTGAGACATCATATAGAGTGATTATCTTCCTTGCTAATTTCTTACTTAGTATGTCTTGTTTTAGATTAAATGTAATTGTTTGCATATTCCCAAAGATTACTATGCTTAGTTCTCACACTTGATTTTGTTTGGATATCAGGACCAGAAAGAAATAGGTTTCCTTTGTGAATAGATGATTCTGTTACTTATTACTGATAGCTTGTAAAATAATTTTTTGTGCTCAAAAAAAAAAAAAAAATCCTGGGTCTGGAGAGCTGGCTGAGGATTAGGAGCACTGGCTGCTCATGCTGAGACCCCAGCTTGGTTCTTAGCCCCAAGGGGCATTCACCAGCCTGTAACTCCAGTTCCAGGGGATCCGATGCCCTCTTCTGGCCTCCATAGACATTGCACTCATGCAATACATTTACACACAGGCTAGGTTTCCCCTTGTTCATGGCTCAGTCCCATCTTCTCTCCTTTCCCCTCTCTCCTTTTACATGCAGTTGTCAGTTTGTCATCTCAGTATTCTGTCTGAAACACTCACTGCACTGCTCTCTCAGATGAGGCCATTTTCTCTGAAATTATAATAGCATTGGGTTTTTGATTTTTACTTATAGATTTGTGCTACTTAGGATATTAATCTAACTTAGTTTCTACGGCCCACCTATTGAATTAAATGACTGCTTTCTTGACTTTAATATTTATGGATATAATTAAATGTGTAGGTGATTATAATTTTGGTTTTGTGCTGAATGGGACCTATTTCCAACATCTGAAATGTAGTAGAGAATAAATCTTTAAAAACTACTTAAAAATCAAGTTTCCTAAAGACATTATAATTTTTTGGTGTTTCAACAGTATTAATAAGTGTCTTGATTATATTAAAGTCAAATACTGCAATAGAAATTTTAATGAAAATTGTTTAAGATTAAATTAGGATATTGAGGCAGTTAGTTTCTGGGAATATGATTTTAGTTTTTTTTTCAAAAAAACTAATTTTGGCTGGGTGTGGTGGCACATGCCTTTAATCCTAGCACTTGGGGGCAGAGGCAGGTGGATCTCTGTGAGTTCAAGGTCAGCCTGGTCTACACAGTGAGTTCCAGGCCACCTGGGGTCTCAAAAAAAAGACCAAAATAACCCCCCATCCTCCCCCCAAAACACAACTGATTTTGAAACATTAGGTATTTATAGTTGAGAAACAAATTATTGTGCACTACTGATTTCAGTAATATTAGTGATGAAAGTTTTTATTTTTACAATGGACAGTCTGTTAAACGACAAAAAAATTACTGTGGCTCCTGGTTTGACAGGCTTATGAAAGGCTTAAAATATGAAGTTCAGCTGGGCGTGATGGCACATGCCTTTAATCCTAGCACTTGGGAGGCAGCGGCAGGTGGATCTTTGTGAGTTCAAGGCCAGCCTGGTCTACAGAGTGAGTTCCAGGACAGCTGGGGCTACAGGGAGACCCTGTCTCAAAAAGAGAAAAAAAAAAAATGAAGTGCCATAGATAAATATTGTTCGTGCCCCAAGTAGGGTTTACGTAACTAGCAGTGGCGGTGAAGGATCCTGACAAGGTGCAGAACACACTCCGTTCCTTATGTTGTCCTTTTCTGTCTGTCTTCCTCCCCTGTTTTTAGACCCTCATGAGAATGAAAGCTTCCATCGTAATCACAACATGAATTCAGAAACATTGTATATTAAGAGATACTTTTGGTTGGTTTGTTTGTTCATTCCTCCTCCTCCTCCTCCTCCTCCTCCTCCTCCTCCTCCTCCTCTTCTTCTTCTTCTTCAACCACATTTGTACCATTTCAGAACACTCTACAGAGTCACATACATCAGGGAACATCTCCATTATAGACCCTGTCCCAGTCCAGATTTGCGTGTCCCCCTGTGTAGGTCGTTGCTTGATGGACAGCTGGTCTCTTTTTATGCTGGTCTCTTTTTATGCCTTCTGTTGCTAGTGTTTAGTTTCTAGAAAGCTTTACCAACATTGTTTTATACTATTTGCATTACTCTAATAAATCTTCAAGTTAATGTTTATGTCTAGCCTTCATGTGATTTAAATGTATATTAAAATTCTTAATGAGAAGAGAAACATAAGCTAGATTGAGAAAGTTGGTCCAGAAACAACATTCAGATGTTTTATTCAGATGAGTCTGAGCTCTGCTGCACTGAGCCAGGAGCCAAAGCAGAGACAAAGCAAAGGGTGTGCTAGTTTGTCTTTCAATTGCTATGACAAAACACAATGATCAGTTCCAACTTGGGGAGGAAAGGGTTTGTTTGGCTCACATCTCCCAGGTCACAGTTCATCACCAAGGGAGCCCAACATAGGAACTCGGGGCAGGAATCTGGAGTCAGGAGCTGAAGCACAGGCCATGGAGGAATGCTGCTTACTGGCTTGCTCCCCTGGCCTGTGCCCAGCCTGCTTTCTTATACACAGGACCACCTTCCCAGGGGTGGCACCACTCACGGTGGGCTGAGCCCTCCCACATCACTCAACAATTAAGAAAATGCCCCACAGACCCCCCCATTTGAGGCTCCCTCAACCCAGGTTTGACAAGTTGACACTAAAGCTATCCAGCAGAGATTCAGGAGAGGAAGGGTGATTTGAGCAAAAGGAATATTTAATCTTGAACCTGCAGGGATGGCAGTTGGTTCTTTGGCCTCTTCATCTAGTCTTCCATGGTAGGAACAGTTTCAACAGACCATGGTTGTTAGCATCAATCTTCAGGACACATATTTTAGAGTAAAGATTATTTTCAAAAACCATGTCTATAATGAGATTCATGTTTCCTCTTAAAGCTGTTTACTGGACTTGCAATCATTTACAGAAAAGGATTGGATTTAGTCTTTTTTGGTGTTTTTGAGACAGGGTTTCCCTGTGGCCACAACTAGCCTGGAACTTGGTATGGAGACCAGGCTGGCCTCTATCACAGAGATCTGTCTGCCTCTGCCTCCCAAGTGCTGGGATTAAAGGTGTACACCACCATGCCTATCAGATTTAGTTTTCTGTTGTTTGGCCTGAAACTCACTATGTAGACCAGGCTGGCCTCAGTCACACAGAAATTGGCCTGCCTCTGCCTTGAGAGTGCTAGGATTAAAAGTGGACACCACCACACCTGGCAGATTTACTCTGTTTTCAAAAATGTACTCTGTGTGTGTGTGTGTGTGTGTTTGTGTGTGTGTGAATGTTCTGCCTGCCTGTACATATGTGCACCACGTGTGTGCAGTGCTTGTGGAGGCCAGAAGAGGGCATCAGATCCCCTGGAACTGCAGTTATAGATAGTTGTTAGCTGCCGTGTGTGTGTGTGTGTGTGTGTGTGTGTGTGTGTGTGTGTGTGTTGTGTGTGTGTGTGTGTGTCTCGGGAACCAAGCCTGGGTTCTCAGCGAAAGGAGGCAGTGCTTTTAACTGTACAGCTGTCTCTCCAAACTGGGTTGAATTTAGTCCATCATGTATAAAATAATCTCTGATTTGTTGGTCATAATATGATTTCCTTTTCTCACATTTTTAGTTTGGTAAGATAAATAATATTCATTTCATGAAATACAAGAAATTATGTGTTAATCATGTTTAATAGTCCTAGTCCTTTCAGGCAACTTCTCTAGTTTGTGTTCTGAAGTACAGGATCAATGTAAAACTGTTACTGAAACCACAGCTGCGTTTTTGAGTATTTAATATTATGTAACTCCATATAGCAGCTTATTCCTTTAAAATATATATGAACAAGATGTGCAGTATTTCTCAGTTTATTTACCAAGTTTTTTTCAGTTTCCCCATCTGTGAACTTGAACATTGACACAAGTCATGGATTAGTTTGGGTTCAAGTGAAGGAGTGTTTGTAGAACTCCCACTCTGGTCAGTCCCTAGTCAGCCCCCAACCTAGTGGGCCATCAGTTAGTAGGGCTGGTTCTGTTGTTACCGTTGGGTTCTTAATCAGTTTGGGTTTCTACGGTGTCATTTCTTACTGTACAGTGAATTAACTCTGACTTCTACCCGCCTATTTAGTTTTCTGAGACTGAAGACCATTGTGGAGAGTCAGCCTGTTTCTGGGTGGAGTAGAGCGGGGCTCGCTGACTTCTGTATACAAGTCTTTTAAGAGCTACTGGATGTTTTCTGGACAGCGAAGGGCTAAGCTTTGTGGCATGTTCTATATGGCCATCCTGAGTGACCAAACTGCTTTGGAATGTTGTTTTGTTACTAACTTTGAAATGTGTTATTTTCTATATAGAGGACATTGACCTGAATAAATTGCTTGTTACCCTTTACAAACTCTAGCGAGGAACTATCAATCAGAGTAAATCCTACCCAGCACAGTACTTTCTTTCATAACGCTGGGAGGAGGCAGCAGCTAGATACCCACTTCTTGCAGCAGAGCCAAGAGCTGTTATGCAACTCAGGGTTCCTGATAGCGCCCAGCTCCGGGGCCAGACAGTCTGGGAGCTGTGATTGGAGGCTTACAGTGAGACAGTACTGTTTACTGGGCCTAAGTATGTAACTTAGAAGGCTTTTTAAGAACCAGCCTCTTGGGGCTGGAGAGATGGCTCAGCAGTAAGAGCATTGCCTGCTCTTGCAGAGGACCCAGGTTCAGTTCCCAGCACCCATGTGGTGGCTAACAACTGTCCCAAACGCCAGTTTCAGAGGATCTGATGCCCTCTTCTGACCTCCACAGGCATTGCATATACTTACATACACGCAGAAATAACACGAAAGGGGGGGGGGAGAGAGAGAGAGAGAGAGAGAGAGAGAGAGAGAGAGAGAGAGAGAGAGAGAGAGA
>VZQC01010063.1:3400803-3423787 GCA_009823505.1 Rhizomys pruinosus | reverse complement strand
AGGGGAACGAGCAGGCGAGTAGGATAGGAGAGTATAAGAAGAGAGAGTGTGTGCATCTTCCATTAGGGTGCACTCTCAGAAAATATCACCCAACTTGTGAATAGAAAACTCTTTACTTGGAGTCAGGTTATGACGGGAACAGAATAACTGGGTTTCTAAAAGACAGAGAGGAGCAACAGCTGTTCTCCAGGTCTAAACCAAGGGGAAGTGGACAGGCAGGAATGTTCTCAAATTCTTCCCTTTAAAACATCAAGGGTGGAGAGATTGCTCAATGGATAGAGCACTGGCTGCTCTTGCAGCAGGACCCTGATTCGGTTCCCAACACCCAAATCAGACAGCTCACAACCACATGTAACTCCAGTTCCAAAGATCTAACACCCTCTTCTAACCCCTGTGGCCAGTTACTCAAATATATAAATATATATATAAATTATTATAATTATATATTATAATGTGGGGTGGGGGGGCACATGCATTTTATGCCAGGTGCAGTACTTGAAGCCAGCACTTTTCTCATAAGCTGGTATGCACACACATATATGCCAGGCACAGTACTTGAAGCCATCTGCCATGTATATTTTGATAGTTTCTAAATTGTTTATGAGAAAACATGTAGAATCCTAGTCCTTTCCCACTAAAATAATTCCCTAAACTGGGAGGAGGGGTGCTAAATCTTGTTTTATTTACTGAGCAAGAGAGGGGCTGGAGTGGTTAGGACGTAGGAGACTCTCTTTAGACACACTCCTGTAGATCCTTGCAGTTCAGAGAGGTGGCCAGTGACCCCCCCTAAAGAGTGCATGCATCATTACACCTCCCCCAGAGACTGGCAAAGTGGCTTTCCTATAAAGAGTCAGGCATTAAAGATGTTAGCTGAATTCTGGAGGGCTGAGACAGATAGCTAGCAGTTAAAGAGCGCTGACTTGCTCTTGCAGAAGAACCCAGGTTTAAATCCCAGCATCCACCAGCACAGCCGGTGAGAACAATTGCCTTTGACTCCAGTTCCACGAGGGAATCGATACCCTCTTTGACAGCCGCAGCACTGCACGCACATGGGTGCACCAACCTATTGCCAGACAGTACTCATACACATACAAAGATAAGACTGAACAAAAAAAGGAAGAAAAACAGAAAAAAAAAATGATGTACTGGAACGCAATTGACAATATTGCCAATCTAATTGCATGAAATGTAACAGGCTCAGTTTTCCCACATGTTAACTGGGCATTAAAACCCACACCACCCCCATCCTCACGGCAGGAGCACCTCCATCCCCCGGGCCACTACCCCACAATATCCCCAACCGAATCCCCCGACACGCAACCCCCATTCCCCCCCACCCACCCCCTGGCCCCCTCTAAACCCAATCACCACACTCTCAAATATCCACACACGCCAACACACCACTCAACCCATACATCCCCAAACAACCGTACCCCACGCCCTCCGCACAACCAGCCCATCCCTCAACCAAGCCATCACCGCTAACACACAACCAAAAAACAAAAAAAAAAATTCAGTTGTACCATCAATGGACACTGTCAACTCATTAAAGCACCCACTCTAAATGCTCACAGGTCGCGTTGCACGCCGCTGTGCATATATGCGAAGGTTCATGGATCTCAGTGTGAATATACCATGTATCACAAAACACACAAAAACATGTCACAGAATACATTCTTGTTATTTTGACCACAAAAGGCATAAAAACTCACTTAACATTATTCTAAAACACACTGAAATTATTAACTTTCAATTTGATGGCTAACTCTCATTTTCTCTCCATGGTTACTAATCTTATATATTAATGTTGTCTACTAAAAAAAAAACAACAACAAACAAAAATCAACCCCCAGCCACCCCACTAGCCCCACGTCCCCCCCGGACCAAAACACATTAGGCCCCCAAAAGAGCAGAGCAGCAGCAGGACGGCTGGACACGTAAAACGGTGGAAAGTGCGCGTAGCCCAACCGGGACCACAGCAGTCTTCAACTGCTCCGTCTACTTTTTTTGGATCTTTTTTTTTGGTCTTTTTAGAATTGAGCGGTCTCCCCTGTAGCTGCAGCTGACCTGGAAATCAATATGTAGACCAGGCTAGCCTGATCACAGCAGATGGCACCTCTCTGACTCCCAAGTGCTGGATTAAAGGATGTGCAGCCACCACGGCCGCAAGCCCGCTCTCCGTTCTACTTTGTCATATAAGATAAGAGCTATGTTCCCCCCAACTAAAAAGTCAGTTACATATCAGTAGTGGTCTTTACAGGAGATATTATACTAAATCATTACTGGCTTAATTTGAGTAAGGGAGAAACCAAAAAGGAAATTACTTATAGACTTTTGATTTCCCCCGTAATTACAATAAATATGTTTGATAAGAAATATGACACATTCTATTTTTCGACACTATAAATATGTAAATAACGACATGCTATCGATACCTTGAAATTATCAATAGGATTTGGAGGGGCTGGAGAATTAAAGCTCTAGACTGCTGTCTACTCAGAGGACCGGTTTACCAGATTCCAGTACACCACCGCACATGGGGCCAACGAACCATTCTGAAACTCCAGTTCAAGAGATTGTGACTTCTTCTTGCTGCCTCCAACGCGGGACCTGCAGATGACATGGTGACTTATAACAAAAAAATAAACAGACAACGGACATAAAATAAAAAAAAATATTAAAAATAATACAGGATTGCTATAGTATAAGCTCTCTAAGATTCCTACTATTTTGAGAATTTTCAATTAATTAAACCATTAGGAAAACATTAGAGATATTTAGCCAAGTAAATATCACATTATTGCATCTTTTTAATTTGCTGTAAATGTTTTTGACAACTTTCAAAACATTTTAACACCCTCCCTCCCTCCCCTCTCTATCTTTTCCTTCCTTCCTTCCGCTGTCTGTCTGTCTGTCTTGTTCATATGCTTCTCGATACAACTAAAACACTGTTGCAAAACTTTTAATCCCCAAATGTTGTTTATGATGTGCCCAACTTGGTACCAAGATGTGATTTAGGCACCAAGAGAATTTGGATTATTTAATACTGCTACATAATAAAATGACTTATCAAATATTCATGTGGGCACAAACAGAGGCATGATTGTATTCTTGTAATGCACAATATAAATACTAATTGTTTTGGACAACCAGCATGGTATGCTGCAGACATGGCTTGGGAAAAGGCCTTGTAGTGTGTCTTCTCTGTGGGAATACTGGCAAGGGCAGTCGAGAGATTCTAAATGCTCGAGTTGTTTACTTCAGGTTTGATTTTTTTATTTTACCCGAAGTATTTTTTTTCTTTTTTTCTTTCTTTTGTTTTTTTTGAGACAGGGTCTCACTGTGCAGTCCTGACCTGGACTCCTATTCAGCACCACGCCCAGCTTGTTAAAAAAAAAAAAAAGAATCACCTAATTATCTAGATACAAGTATTTGTAGAGGTTATTTTAATCATATCTACTTTTATTTTTACTTCAAAAATATTTTATTTTATTTTATGTGTACGAGTGTATGGCATGCATGTGTATAGGTACACTTGTCATGCAATGCTCCTAAGGTCAGAGGAAGGTGTCAGATCCATGGAACTGGAGTTAATGGATGAGTGCTAGGCTCTGTGTGGGTGCTGGGAATCAAACTTGGGTCCTCTGCAAGAGTAGCTGGTGCTCTTAACTGCTGAGCCCCGTGTCCACTTTTAAAGATTAAAAAATCCTATGCCCTCCAACTGCTACAGTTTAAAAAATATTTGGGTGAGGAGGATGGTAGAATGGATGTTGGTATGCTAATTCACCTTCAGGTTCATCCACTTCTTGCAGCCTTTGAACCTTCCTTTCTGTAGCTCTTGATTCATCTGTAAATATTTCAGTTTGTATCTGTAACAGAAAGACAGTGCCATTTTTAGTTGGATAAAACAAAATATTAATCTTTTAAAAGAATTGGTGGCCATTTTAGCATACTGAAATTTAGGAGGTAATGCTATGTTTGAATAGGAAAATGAGATCTTTAAAAAACTTACATGTGAGCGTGCGTGTGAGCCCTCACACTTGTGTTTTGGAGGGAGGAAGAGAGGGAGTGTGTGTGTGTGTGTGTGTGTGTGTGTGTGTGCGCGCGCACAGGCATGCATGCACACATGATATGGTACACATATGGAGGTTAGAGGACAACTTTGGGTGTTTGTCTCTCTCCTTCCACCATGCTGGTCCTGGGATCAACTTTGGTCATCAGGCTTGGCAGCGAGCGCCTTTACACAGAGAGCCGACTGGCCAGGGCAAAGCAAGATTTAAAAAAATATTTTTTCGTTTTTATTTTATGTGCATGAGGGTATTGCCTACATGTATCTAAGTGCACCCATGGTGTGCTGTGCTCATGGAGGTCAGAAGGAGGAGGTCAGATGATTGTTAGCCACAGTGTAGGTGCTGGGAATTGAACCTGGTTTCTCTACAAGAGTAGTCAGTGCTCTTAATCACTGAGCCATCTCTCCAGCCCCAAGGAAGATCTTTTAAAGGGAATATATAGAATGAAGAAATACCTGATAAGCAGTTGTTCCAAAAAAAATAAGACAAATGCTACAATATAATGCTAATTAATAGCTTTTAAAATAGCCAGGAAAGAGGGCAGGGATGGGCATCTGGGGCATTTCAAGATGCCGGTATGTGTCTGTGGGCCACAGGTCAGTCTGGGAACAAAGCCAAGTGCATTTCACAACATTTGAGATAGCAGTTCTGTTTCAAGACTCATTTTGAGGAGAAAAATTAAAGCTGTGCACACAAACTACCAATCAAGATACTGGAGTATTTTCTATAGCAACCAAGAGTGGAACCTAATGCTTATTACTAGAGGAAGGATTAAGTGAAGATAATGTAAAATGTTTTGTAACCACTAAAATTGTGCGGGAGCATTCTAATTGTATAAAATGTTTAATCTATAAAAAAGAGCTGAACAAAATTAACCCAGATAGCACCACGAATTAATAGTGATGCAATCTCTAGGCATTAGAATTTTGACAAATTTTTGTCTTTTGCTTTATTGGGAAGTTGTTGTAAATTTTGTTGTTTTAAGCATATATTATATAACTTAATGAACAATAACATTTATTTAGTTTGTTTTTTATATAATAAACACTTTTCATCTTTTAATTCTTAAAATTGCCCCGATAGATTTTTTATAATTTTTTAATTTATTTTTATGTGTATGAATGTACTGTCTGCATGCAGGTTTGTGCACCCATGTTGTGCAATGCCGCGGAGGTCAGAAGAGGGTGTTGGATTCCCCTGGAACTGGAGTTAAAGACGGTTCTCAGCCACCATGTGGGTGCTGGGGACCGAACCCGGGTCCTCTGTAAGAGTAATCGGTGCCCTCAACCGCCAGGCCATCTCTACAGCCCAATGCAGTTATTTTTAAGATTTACTTATTTTTGCCTGTATCTATGTACAGCATGTGCATGTGCCTAGGAGGCCTGAGGAGGCCTGAGGAGGCCTGAGGAGGCCTGAGGAGGCCTGAGGAGGGCTGAGGAGGGCTGAGGAGGGCTGAGGAGCGCTGAGGAGCACTGAGGAGGCCTGAGGAGGCCTGAGGAGACCTGAGGAGGCCTGAGGAGGCCTGAGGAAGCCTGAGGAGACCTGAGGAGCGCTGAGGAGGGCTGAGGAGGCCTGAGGAGGCCTGAGGAGGGCTGAGGAGCGCTGAGGAGGGCTGAGGAGGGCTGAGGAGACCTGAGGAGGGCTGAGGAGACCTGAGGAGACCTGAGGAGACCTGAGGAGACCTGAGGAGGCCTGAGGAGGCCTGAGGAGGCCTGAGGAGCACTGAGGAGCACTGAGGAGCACTGAGGAGGGCTGAGGAGCACCTCAGGTCCTCTGGGACGGGAGTTACAGGTGGTTGTGAGTTGTTATGTGGGTACAGGGGATGAACCCAGGTCACCTGAAAGAACAAGAAGTGCTCTCAACCATTGAGCTATTTATCTAACCCCTTAAATGTGCTTTTTTTTTGGGGGGGGGTGTCTTTTCGAGACAGGGTCTCCCTATAGCCCCAGCTGTCCTGGAACTCACTCTGTACACCAGGCTGGCCTTGAATTCACAAAGATCTGCCTGCCTCTGCCTCCCCAGTGCTAGGATTAAAGGCGTGCACCACCACGCCTGGCTTTAAATGTGCTTTTTATTTCCAACAATTGGGAAGTCACTATAACTATTTCATTTTTTGTGCTTAAAAATACATAGTATATGTTAGGGAGTGTTAGTTGAGAACGTATGTGATTTTATTTTATTTATTTTTGTATGCGTATGAATGTACTGTCTGCATGTAGGTTTGTGCATCCGTGTCATGCAATGCCGCGGAGGTCAGAAGAGGGTGTCTGACTCCCTTGGAACTGGAGTTAAAGACAGCTCTCAGCCGCCATGTGGGTGCTGGGGATCAAACCCTGGGTCCTCTGCAAGAGCGGTTAATGCTCTTAATTAACCGCTAGGCCATCTCTCCAGCCCCAATTTTATTTTATTTTATTTTATTTTAATTTTTTAATTTTTTTTTGGTCTGAAAAAAAAACTGAAAAAAAAACTACAGGGTTTCCCTGTAGCCCCAGCTGTCCTGGAACTCACTCTGTAGACCAGGCTGGCCTTGAACTCACAAAGATCTGCCTGCCTCTGCTTCCCAAGTCCTAGGCCTAAAGGTGTGCACCACCATGCCCCGCCTGATTTTATTTTTTAAAGTTGCATACATTTTATCTCATGAAGATGTCGGACTACTGCAATAATTTGTTTTCCTTAGGAATAACAGCGAAGTGAACATCTCAGACATTTTGTTTATTTGTTATTTTTATACTGGGTTATACAGAGTCGCTTTGCACCTGTTCTCTTCCAAACCCCTCTTCTCCCTGCTCCTGTCCAGTTAATCCTTTTTGATTCTGTAGACAGCTTTGCTTCTACTTTCATGACATCTGTATGACTATCATTTTATGTATGTATATAAATCTGGGAACCCAAAATGAGAGAAAACATGTAATATTTGTCTTTGAGACTAACTCAATTCAGTTAATGATTGTCTCCAATGTTATCTGTTTTCCTACAAACATCAGTTTGTTTGTTTGAGGGTTTCATATAAATATACACTGTGATGTGATCAAACCTTCTTTTCCTTCTTATCCAATTGATCCTCTGGCCCTACACTACCTTTCCCTCCCAACTTCGTGTATATATATTTAAAATAAAACTCACTGAGTCCACTTAGTGTCGTCTCTGTGTCTATGGGTGTAGAACTCTCTCCTGGAGCCTGTTAGGTCTTGGGCTGCAGCTTTGAAGAAAACCTGACTCTCCCTTCCCCAAGAGCCATCAGCTACTAATAGCTTCTCGGTGGTGGGACTTCATAAGTCCCTGCCCTGCCCCTTTTAGGACCGTGGCTGGCTTGATCTGGTGCAGGTCTCATGCATGTAGTCACAGTTGCTATGAGTTCCTGTGTGCATTGACACTATTACCTCTGGCAGTTATGATTCACTGCGGACATCCACAACCTCTGGCTCTTATAATCTTTCTACCTCCAGCTTCCATGGTGATCCCCGAGTCAGCAGGGCTGGGGGGTGGGGTCTGCATAGAGAGTGTGATACAGCTGTCCCATTTAGAGTCGAGCACTCCATAGTTTCATTCTCCGCACATGGACCCGTTGTGGATCTTTGTATTAATTTCCCTCTACTATAGAAAGAAGCTTCTTTGATGATGGTCAGAAGATATGCCAATCTGTGTCATTTTCTTTATTGGTGAAACTAATTCCAATGTGTGTACATGCACCATTATTTTCTGTTAGACAACTAGGTTGGCTCCATCATTTAGCTATTATGAAGAGTGCTGGAACAAACATTGATGTGTCCGTGTCTCTCTGATATGTTGACGTGGAGTCTTTTAGTTAAGCTGGGTCATATGCTTAGTGTGTTTTGAATTTTTAAAAAATATCTTAATGGCTCCAGCCATTACAGAAATCGGAATGAAGTGTCCTCAGAAAATTAAAAACAGGGCCTGGAGAGATGGCCTAGCGGTTAAGAGCTCCGACTGCTCTTGCAGAGGACCCGAGTTCATCCCCAGCACCCACATGGCGGCTGAGAACCGTCTGAAACTCCAGTTCCAGGGGAATCCGACACCCTCTTCTGACCTCTGCGTCATTGCACGACAGGGGTGCACAAACCTACATGCAGACAGTACATTCATACAAATAAATAAATAATAAATAAAAATAAATAAAATTAAAAAATTTTTAATTTTTGTGTGTATATGAGTGTATTGCCTGCATGTGTATAAGTGCACCTGTGTTGTACAATTCCCATGGAGATCAGAAGAGGGTTTCAGTTCCCCCTGGAACTAGAGTTACAGACCTGTTAGCTGCCATGTGGTGCTGGGACTTGAACCTGGGTCTTCTGTGAGAGCAAGCAGTGCTCTTAACTGCTGAGCCATCTCTCCAGCCCTGTTTTAATTTATTTTTTATTTATGTATTTATTTATTTATTTATTTATTTATTTATTTATTATTTATTTATTTATTTTATTTATGAATGTACTGTTCCTGCATGCAAGTTTTGCAACCCTTTGTCATGCAATGTGTGGAGGTCAGAAAGGGTGTCGGATTCCCCTGGAACTGGAGTTCTCCTGGAATTGGAGTTACAGATGGTTGCTTACCGCCAGGTGGGTGCTGGGGAGGCGAACCCGGGTCCTCTCTGCAAGAGCAGTCGGTGCTCTTAACGCGAGCCATCTCTCAGGCCCTTGTTTTATTTTTCTTGAGAAACTTCATTCTGATTTCTGGTAATGGCTGGACTAATTTCATTCCCACCAGCAGTGTGTAAGGCTTCCATTTTATGAACATCTCTCTAAATAAATGTGCACATGTGTTTCTGATTATCTTTCTAGAATTAGCTCTGAGGGGAGTGTTCTTATTGGTTGAAAGATCATATAAGTTTTTTTTTTTAAGCCAATGTTTATTGAAGCCTGTGTATTTCATACGAGATCATAGACATTAGAAAGGCTTTTGGTCGAGTTGTGAGATTGAATGGGTTTGGGGATTGAAGATGACAAATATTCTTCCTTGAATTTAGAGAAGTTGTTTGGGGGCAGTAAATTCGGGAGAAATAGGCCATCTAAATCTTTGGTGGGACTTTGTACTTCCCTTGTTTCTTTTATAGATGCCAAGCTTTGCTAAGCCTGTTGGAGGCAATAAAAAGAGGAAAGATAACTTGAGATTTAATTAAACTGTGGCTGTTGCCAGCTTCATGACCTTGAGGCTACTTAGTTCTTTCCCACTCTCTAATTTAAAATTTGGATTAGCCTGGAAACTTTTTATTATAAGGCCAGGCACATGGCACAGTTGGTAGGAGTGCCTGCCTTGCCGGTAATAGACGGGTTCCTCCCAGAATCCGTGTAAAAAGCCGGGAGTAGTGGCTTGTTTTCCCAGCATAGCAGAGGCAGTGACAGGCCAGGCTTTGGGGCTTGCTGGGCATCAGTGAGCACTAGGCCAATGATAGACACTCTCAAAGGAGGCAGATAACGTTCTCCTTGCGCCACCATGCCTGGCGCACCTTAAGTTTTAAATCATATCTAAACTTGTGGGTTAATATTTTGTTTCGCATGTGACTTAAGTAAGTGCCCTGGAGGCCAGCACGAGGGGCAGATCTTGAGCTGGAGTCTACAGAGGTGTGTAAGCTGCCTGTATGTGTGTGGTGGGGATCCAAAGTTGGGTTTTGCAAGGGGCAATGTTGCGCTCTCAGTAGTTGCTGAGCCATCCTCAGCCCCGTCCACTTATTTGACTCTCACAGTTGAGAGTGCTTACTGCTCCTGCAGCGAACCCCCAGTGTGGTTCCCAGCACCCCATGGTATGACTCACAACCTTCTGTAACTTCGGGTTCAATGAACCCGAAGCTCACCATTTTGGTTAGAATTGGCCGGCAGGCAAGCTCGCTGGGATCTATTTCCACCACTCCCAAGTACTTGGCTTTATTGCACAGGTGGCCATTGCCTGACTTTTGTGGTACTATAAATTTGAACTCAGGTCCTCTTTTTGCTTTGATAGCTAAGGGCTTTTACCACTGAGCTTCCCCATCCCCTATGGACTGGTTTAGATGTGTATCTGTGTGTGGGTATGTACACTTGAGTCCAGGTATCTCTGAAGGCACCGGCATTGGATTTCCCAGGAGTTGGAGTTACAGAAGGTTGTGAGTCATACCATGGGGTGCTGGGAACCAAACTGGGGTTTCTCTGCAGGAGGCAGGAACACTCCTCTCAACTGCTGAGTCAGTTTTTCACTCCCATGAGGGAGCGTTTGTATCAAGGGCTAACTACGTGGTTAATAGTCGGATCATGAAGGTTCTTAATTCCAGAAATTGGTTAATGTATATTATATAAGGAAGGCTTCATTTATTTTACATAATACTAAAGTCATATTCTTTTTTTTTTTTTTTTTTTTTTTTTTTCTTTCTTTTGAGACATGGTCTCCCTTAGTCTCAGCTGGCTTGGAGCTCACTGCTGTAGGACGCAGCTGGCCTTGAACTCACAAGATCCACCTGCCTCTGCCTCCCGATGCTGGGAATAAAAGGCATGTGCCCACCCCACACCAGGCTGTAATTCTTTAAAAAATGTTTTTTTGTCTTTGTTGAGACCATGGTCTTCCCTTTAGTCTCAGCTGGCTTCGAGCTAGCTCTGTAAGCCAGGCTGGCCTTGAATCGACAGAGATCCATCCTGGCCTCTGCCGCCCCGAGTGCTGGGATAAAGGGATGTGCCCAACACCCAGCGTAGATATTCTCTTAAAAAATGTAACTCTTTACTAGATTTTTAAACTGCTATAAGTTCTAGGGCAATGTTTTTTTTGTTTTATTCATGTTTTGTTAAATGTATTTTAATTTTTTGGGTATTTTTTTGTTGATGTGTTATTTCTGTCCAGTTGTAATGTGGGTGAGTGCCTAGTTTCCTTTCAGTTTGCTGGGAAAAAAATTCTACCAAAGTAACCAACTTGGGGAGAAAGGTTTATCATCTACATCTCCAGGTCACAGTTCATCACTGAGGGAGCCCCAAGATAGAGGAACCCAGGACAGGAACCTGGGCAGGTCTGAGCACAGGCCCATGGAGGATGCTGCTTTCTGGCTGCCTATGTGCCCAGGCTCAGCCTGCTTTCTTATACCAATACAGAACAATCTGCCTAGGGGTGACACCGCCCACAGTGGACTGGGACTCTCCACATCACGTCACTTAATCAGAAAATACCCTACAGACATGGCCACAGACCAGTCCAATGTACGACATTCCCCAGTTGAGGCTCCCTCCACCCAGGTGTGTCGAGTTGCACTAAAGGTGTCCAGCACACATGGAATTTTGAAAGTTAGGGGTGAAGGGCAGTTCTGGTTTGTGGGCTGGGGGCATAGCTGAATCGATGTCTACCAAGCTATAGGTATTGTTTTAGGATTGCTCTTTGTGTTTAGGTCTAGGTAGGTTTATCATTTCATCAATACAGGTTGTAATATACCAAT
Organism: Rhizomys pruinosus; assembly: GCA_009823505.1. Classification (NCBI taxonomy): domain Eukaryota; kingdom Metazoa; phylum Chordata; class Mammalia; order Rodentia; family Spalacidae; genus Rhizomys; species Rhizomys pruinosus. The sequence goes on along the minus strand of VZQC01010063.1, from coordinate 3,412,315 downwards.
TCCATTTTTCTCGCTGAACAACTGTTAATAGCTCTTTTCTGTTGCTGTGAGAAAACATCCATGCCAAAGGAAACTTATAAAGGAGGAGTTTATTTGTTTGAGCTTCAGATTGACGTTCCAGGGAATAGAGTCCATTGTGGTGCGAGGCATGCTGCTGGAGCTGTAGCAGCAAGCCGAGGGTCGAACTTGCAGGAGCACAGTAAGCGAGAGAGAGAACTGTAACCACAAAGGGCTTTTGTTAAAACTTCACTAAGCCTGCCTCCCAATAACGATACTACTCTAGCACGGCCACACCTTTTAGGCTCCAAAAACAGTGCCACTAACATGGAGACAAATGTTGAATACTTACAGCTATGGGGGGACACTCCATTCAACCTACCACATTCACTGCCCTGGCCTCCACAGGCTCCTGACCATGTATAAAATGCAAAATGCATTTATCCACCCTTAAAGTCCCCATGGTCTTTTAACTCTTCATGCTTTAAAAGTCTCAGTCCATAGTCCTCTTCTTGAGACTCAGCGGAATCTCTAAACTGTAACCCCTGTAAAATCAAAAAGACAAATTACATACTCCCAAATGTACAGTGGAACTGAACACATTCCCATTCCAAAATGGAGGAATAGAGGCATAGTGAGAAAACTCTGGACCAAAGCAAGACCGAAAATCAGCAGGACAAATGCCAAGTCCAGTAGCTCCACAGTAACTTCTGGGACTGACTTCCAAAGGGCTTAGAATGCTCCGCTCTTCCAGCTTTGCTTGCAACATACATCTCTTAGGCTGGTACAACTCCCTGTAGCAGCTCCTCCTTGGCAAATAATTCTCATAGGTCTGGCATCTGGAAAGTCTTCTTGGGGGCTCCGGCCTGCACCAGGCTTCATATTCACAGCTTCACGCATGACCTATCACGCCTTCTTTATTCAGGGATGGCCCTGCAGCCTCGGCACTCTGCCTGATCTTGGCAGCTCTCTGAAACCGTGGGGGAAGAACTGATGACCCCTATTCTCTTGCATCTTTCAGGCCTCTAAAGCCAGCACAACGAGAATGAAACTGCCAATCCTGGCTGTCAAGTTTGGGATGGACTCTCCCTACTTTAACCACATTTTGGCAAATTTTTTTCCTGCCTGGACTTGTTAGGATGGAGAAAACGCTTTCGTATTTTCCTTGCAAAACGTGGAGGATTAGCTGGGTGTGGTCTTGTCTGAAGGTACTGTTTCTGTTACTCACTTGTAAATCTCGAGACCTCTCCCTAATCACTTTAATCCCCTTATGAAAGGGAGTCTCTCCTTCACATGCTTGGCCACACCTTTAAACTTCCTAGTGTACTTTTTCAAGATCCAAACGGTACAGTCTGCATTTCCGTCTGGCCATTTTGTGCTCGTTTTCTTCACTGTAGATCTGTATTCACCATTAATAGCCAAGTTGCTATTTCTACATTAGGCTGTTTGAAATATCCTCTGCCAAAGACATTAGTCCAGTGCTTTTTAACTTAGCATCAGGCAAACAACTGGGCTGTGGGCCAACTGCTTGTTGCCAGACTCGTTATCAAAATATCCCAGTTGCTGCCTAAGTCCCTATTTTCCTCTGAAACTACAATTTTTTCTTGCAGCCTTGCTTTCTTCCAGTCTTCTACGAGAATGGCCTGTTAAGCTCTGCTTACAGTAGTCAACAGCTTTCTAGCCCAAAGTTCCAAGTCTTCCACATTTCTCCAAACATCCACATGGTCAAGGTTCTTCACACCAAAAGCCCACTCTCTGGTACCAAATTACTTGTATTATCTCTTTTCTGTTGCTGTGATAAAACACATAACCAAGGAACTTATAAAAGGAAGAGTTTATTTGAGTTTTTGATTCAGTTCCGGGAATTAGAGTCCATTGTGGTGGGAGGCATGGTGCTGGAGCTGGAGCTGGAGCAGTACCGAAGGGTCAATCTTGCAATGAGCACAGAAGCAGAGAGAGGCAACTGTAAACTGCGAGGCTTGTTAAACGCACTAAGCCTGCCCCAATAACGTACTTTCTCTACACGCCACACCTTCTAAGACCTCCAAAAACAGTTCCACCACCTGGAAACAAATGTCTGAATGCTTACAGACTATGGGGGACACTCATTCAAACACCACCAAGTTAACACAGAACGTATACTAGAGGTGTGATATACTAAGAAGTATAATAGGTGTAACATACTAAGCACATATTCATTCACCAGTACTCAAGAAAATGAACACTGGTGTTATTTTCATTTGATGCAACAATGAAACCTTTCTAGAAAACTTCTTAAAATTGTGAATGGAAACTTTGCTGACTGTTCTCCTTAGATCAGATACTACGACCCTGACAGCTGTTCTAGCTAAAAAATGCAAAATCAACAAAATGTGCAATGTACCTGCAGGGACATTGCGTTATCGCAAGAGATTTAGAGGAATTTGCTTTTCTTCCTTTTTTGCACTGGAGCCCAATTATTCTAGCTCAGTGTTATTATATAGCATTTTTAGCAGATCATGTAATATAATATGTGATTACATTACTCAGCATAATATGGTTCCATGTTCTTTAAAATTGAAATTTTGGGTCAGGTAAGATAATTCAGTGGGGTAGAAGGCAACTGAGCTGCATCCTCAAACCTGCACATTTCTGGGAACCTGTGTGGTGGAAGGAGAACGGGACTTCCATACAAGGTGTTCTCATGACACACGAATACATGCATACTCACCCGCGGATGTATAGTAGAGATAAATGCACACACAGCAGACACGACAGTAAATGTAATAAAAATGGAAGTTCAAGAGAAGCTGATAAAGCGATTGAGAGGTTAAAATATAAATCTCTTTTTTTTTTTTTTCTGGTCTTTTTGAGGCGGGTTCAGCCCTGGACCGGCCCAGGCTATCCGGAAACTGCCTAATGAAGACTAGGCTGGCTTGAAACTCACAAAGAGATCCGACCTGCCTCTGCCTCCCAAGTGCTAGGGATTAAAGGTTGTGACCACCACGCCCGGCTAAATTTTCTTTAAAAATTATAAATTGGGGCGGTGAGATGGCTTAGTGGTTAGACACTTTCCCTGTTCTCCAAGGGACCAGGGTTGGATTGCCGAGCACCCATATGGCAGTTCTGTCCTTAACTCGTATTCCAGGGGAATCGTCTGGCCTCTGCAGCGTTGCATGACAAGGGTGCATTTACGCACATGGAGGCAATAAATTCATACGCGTAAATAAAGTTTTAAAAATTAAAAATCGCTGGGCAATGGTGGTGCACGCCCTTTTAATCCTAGCACTTGGGAGGCAGAGCAGATGGATCTTTGTGATTCAAGGACAGCCTGGTCGAACAGAGATAAGTTTCTATAACAGCTGGGGCTAAAGGAGGACCCGATGTCTTGAAAAAGAAACCAAAAAAAAAAAAAATATAAAAATCACTAGGCAGGTGTGGTACAGGCCTGTAATCCAGCACTTGGGGCNTCCAGCAGCAGATTGTGAAGGGCCTAAAGTCTGCCCTTCCTTCCCAGATACAATGTATCAAGTAAATCATTAGCATTAGATGCAAGCCTATTCATTTAAACAGCTCCATGAAACAAATATGTTTAACTAGTTTCAAACCCAAAACTTTAGCAGCTTGATGAAAACTCTAAATTAGAGATGAAAACCTAAATCAGAGTAAAATATGATTCTTTCTTTTTTTTTAAATTTTTAATTTTATTTATTTCTGTATATGAATGTACTGTCTGCATGCAAGTTTGTGCACCCGTGTCATGCAATGCTGTGGAGGTCAGAAGAGGGTGTCGGATTCCCCTGGAACTGGAGTTCTCCTGGAATTGGAGTTACAGATGGTTCTTAGCCGCCATGTGGGTGCTGGGGATGCGAACCCGGGTCCTCTGCAAGAGCAGTCGGTGCTCTTAACCGCTAGGCCATCTCTCCAGGCCCTGTTTTTAATTTTCTGAGGACACTTCATTCTGATTTCTGTAATGGCTGGACTACTTTACATTCCCACCAGCAGTGTGTAAGGCTTCCATTTTATGAACATCTCTCTAAATAAATGTGCACATGTGTTTCTGATTATCTTTCTAGAATTAGCTCTGAGGGGAGTGTTCTTATTGGTTGAAAGATCATAGAGTTTTTTTTTTTTAAGCCAATGTTTTATTGAAGCTCTGTGTATTTCATACAAGATCATAGACATTAGAAAGGCTTTTGGTACGAGTTGTGAGATTGAATGGGTTTGGGGATTGAAGATGACAAATATTCTTCCTTGAATTTAGAGAAGTTGTTTGGGGGCAGTAAATTCGGGAGAAATAGGCCATCTAAATCTTTGGTGGGACTTTGTACTTCCCTTGTTTCTTTTATAGATGCCAAGCTTTGCTAAGCCTGTTGGAGGCAATAAAAAGAGGAAAGATAACTTGAGATTTATTAAACTGTGGCTGTTGCCAGCTTCATGACCTTGAGCTACTTAGTTCTTTCCCACTCTCTAATTTAAAATTTGGATTAGCCTGGAAACTTTTATTATAAGGCCAGGCACATGGCACAGTTGGTAGAGTGCCTGCCTTGCCGGTATATAGACATGGGTTCCATTCCCAGAATCCGTGTAAAAAGCCGGGAGTAGTGGCTTGTTTTCCCAGCATAGCAGAGGCAGTGACAGGCCAGGCTTTGGGGCTTGCTGGGCATCAGTGAGCACTAGGCCAATGATAGACACTCTCAAAGGAGGCAGATAACGTTCTCCTTGCGCCACCATGCCTGGCGCACCTTAAGTTTTAAATCATATCTAAACTTGTGGGTTAATATTTTGTTTCGCATGTGACTTAAGTAAGTGCCCTGGAGGCCAGCAGAGGGCGCCAGATCCTTGAGCTGGAGCTACAGAGGTTTGTAAGCTGCCTGATGTGTGTGGTGGGATCCAAAGTTGGGTTTCTGCAAGGGCAATGTGCGCTCTCAGTTGCTGAGCCATCTCAGCCCCTCCACCTTATTTGACTCAGCAGTTGAGAGTGCTTACTGCTCCTGCAGCGAACCCCAGTTTGGTTCCCAGCACCCCATGGTATGACTCACAACCTTCTGTAACTTCGGGTTCAATGAACCCGAAGCTCACCATTTTGGTTAGAATTGGCCGGCAGGCAAGCTCCTGGGATCTATTTCCACCACTCCCAAGTACTGGCTTTATTGCACAGGTGGCCATGCCTGACTTTTGTGGTACTATAAATTTGAACTCAGGTCCTCTTTTTGCTTTGATAGCAAGGGCTTTTACCACTGAGCTTCCCCATCCCCTATGGACTGGTTTAGATGTGTATCTGTGTGTGGGTATGTACACATGAGTCCAGGTATCTCTGAAGGCACCGGCATTGGATTCCCAGGAGTTGGAGTTACAGAAGGTTGTGAGTCATACCATGGGGTGCTGGGAACCAAACTGGGGTTCTCTGCAGGAGCAGTAAGCACTCTCAACTGCTGAGTCAGTTTTTCACTCCCATGAGGGAGCGTTTGTATCAAGGGCTAACTACGTGGTTAATAGTCGGATCATGAAGGTTCTTAATTCCAGAAATTGGTTAATGTATATTATATAAGGAGAGGCTTCATTTATTTTTCATATACTAAAGTAATATTCTTTTTTTTTTTTTTTTTTTTTTTTTTTTTTTTGTCTTTTTGAGACATGGGTCTCCCTTAGTCTCAGCTGGGCTTGAGCTCCTCTGTAGGATTCCAAGGCTGGCCTTGAACTCACTAAAGGATCCCACCTGCCTCTGCCTCCCGAGTGCTGGGAATAAAAGGCATGTGCCCACCCCACAACCCGGCGTAATCTCTTTAAAAATTTTTTTTGTCTTTGTTGAGACCATGTCTTTCCCTTTAGTCTCAAGCTGGGCTTCGAGCTAGCTCTGTAAGCCAGGCTGGCCTTGAACTCGACAGAGATCCACCTGCCTCTGCCTCCCGAGTGCTGGGATAGAAGGCGTGTGCCAACCCCCAGCGTAGATATTTCTTAAAAAATGTAACTCTTTAACTCAGCATGTTTTAAAACTGTGCTATAAAGTTCTAGGGCATTTTTTTTTTTTTTTTTTTTTTTTTTTTTTTTTTTTTTTTTGGGGTTTTTTTTGTTGTTCTGTGTTATTTTCCTGGTCCAAGTTGTATGTGGGGAGTGTCCTAGTTTCCTTTCAGTTGCTGGGACAAAAATCTACCAAAAGTAACCAACTTGGGGAGCAAAGGTTTATCATCTACATCTCCAGGTCAAGTTACATCACTGAGGGAGCCCAAATTAGGAACTCCAGGCACAGGAACACTGAGGCAGGAGCTAAGAGCACAGGCCATGGAGGATCTGCTTTGCGCTTGCACTCTGGCCCTAGCGCTCAGCCCTGTTCTTATACAATACAGAATCAATCTGCTCTAGGGGGACACCGCCCACAGTTGGATGGACTCCCATCATCGACTCACATTAATGAAAATACCCACAGACTGGTCCACAGACCAGTCCATGGAGGACATTCCCCAGTTGAGGCTCCTCCACCAGGTTGTGTCAAGTTGAAACTAAAGGTGTCCACACACATGGAATTTTGAAAGTTAGGGGTGAAGGGCAGTTCTGGTTTGTGGGCTGGGGGCATAGCTGAATCGATGTCTACCAAGCTATAGGTATTGTTTTAGGATTGCTCTTTGTGTTTAGGTCTAGGTAGTTTATCATTTCATCAATACAGTTTATCCAATTCCATTTTCTCTGAAGCCAACTGTAATAGCTCTTTTCTGTGCTGTGATAAAACTATGCCAGAGGAAACTTATAAAGGAAGTTTATTTGTAGCTTTATGATGAACGTTCCAGGGCATTAGAGTCCATTGTGGTGCGAGGCATGGCGGCTGGAGCTGAGCGAGCAGAGCCGAGGGTCGCACTTGCAAATGCGACAGGAAGCAGGAGAGAGAAACTGTATGACAAAATGGGCATTTTGTTAAACTCACTAGAGCCTACCCCAATAACGTACGTTCCTTAGCACTGGCCACACCTTTTCTAAGGTATCTCCACAAAACAGTGCCACAAACTGGAGAAAATGTTGAATCTTACAGCCATGGGGGGACACTCCATTCAAAACTACCACATTCACTGCCCTGGCCTCCCATCAGGCCTCCTGACCATTGTATAAAATGCAAAATGCATTTAGTCCACCTTCAAAAGCCCCCATGGTCTTTTTAACTCTTAACACTGTTTAAAACTCTATAGTCTCTTTTGAGACTCAAGGGAATCTCTTAACTGTAACACCCTGTAAATCAAAAAGACAAAATTACATACTCCCAAATGTACAGTGGAACTGAATTCACATTCCCATTCCAAAAGGAGAATGAGAGGCATAGTGAGAAACTCTGGACCAAAGCAAGACCGAAAATCAGCAGGACAAATGCCAAGTCCAGTAGCTCCACATGTAACTTCTGGGACTGACTTCCAAAGGGCTTAGAATGCTCACGCTCTTCCAGCTTTGCTTGCAACATACATCTCTCTAGGCTGGTACAACTCCCTGTATGCAGCTCCTCCTTGGCAAATATCCATAGGTCTGGCATCTCAGGAAAGTCTTCTTGGGGCTCCGGCCTGCACCAGGCGTCATATTCACAGCTTCACGCAATGACCTATCAGCGCCTTCTTTATTCAGGGATGCCCTGCAGCACTCTGCCTGATCTTGGCAGCTCTCTGAAACCGTGGGAAGAACTGATGACCCCTTCTCTTGCAATCTTTATGCCTCTAAAGCCAGCACAACGAAATGAAACTGCCAATCTGGCTGCAAGTTTGGATGGACTCTCCCTACTTTAACCACATTTGCAATTTTCTCTGCCTGGACTTGTTAGGATAGAAAACGCTTTCAGTATTTTCCTTTCAAAACGTGGAGGATTAGCTGGGTGTGGTCTTGTCTGAAGGTACTTGTTTCTGTTTCACTTGTAAATCTCGAGACCTCTCCTTAATCACTTTAGTCTCCTTATGAAAGGGAGCCTCTCCTTCACATGCCTTGGCCCCACCTTTAATCTTCCTAGTGTACTTTTCAGATCCAAACTGTACATTCTGCATTTCCTTCTGCCCCATTTGCTCTTTTTCACTGTAGATCTGTATAATATTCACCATTAAAAGCCACGCCACCATTTCTACATTAGGCTGTTTTGAAATATCCTCTGCCAAAGACATTAGTCCATTGCTTTTTAACTTAGCATCAGGCAAGCATTTGGGCTGTGGGCAAACTGCTGCCAGACTCTTTATCAAAATATCCCAGTTGCTGCCTAAGTCTTTATTTTACTCTGGAACTACATTTTTTGCAGCCATGCTTTCTTCCAGGTTTCTACTAGAATGGCCTGTTAAGCTCTGCTTACAGTAGTCAACAGCTTTCCTAGCCCAAAGTTCCAAAGTCTTCCACATTTCTCCAAACATCCACATGGTCAGGTTCTTCACAGCCAACAGCCCACTCTCTGGTACCAAATTACTGTATTAGTCTCTTTTCTGTTGCTGTGATAAAACACCATAACCAAGGAACTTATAAAAGGAAGAGTTTATTTGAGTTTATGATTGACAGTTCCAGGGAATTAGAGTCCATTGTGGTGGGAGGCATGGTGGCTGGAGCTGGAGCTGGAGCAGTAAGCCGAGGGTCACATCTTGCAATGAGCACAGGAAGCAGAGAGAGAGCAACTGTAAACCGCGAGGCTTGTTAAACTCACTAAGCCTGCCCCCAATAACGTACTTCCTCTAGCACGGCCACACCTTCTAAGACCTCCAAAAACAGTGCCACCAACTGGAAACAAATGTCTGAATGCTTACAGACTATGGGGGACACTCATTCAAACCACCACGTTAACACAGAAGTATAATAGGTGTGATATACTAAGAAGTATAATAGGTGTAACATACTAAGCACATATTCATTCACCAGTACTCAAGAAAATGAACACTGGTGTTATTTTCATTTGATGCAACAATGAAACCTTTCTAGAAAACTTCTTAAAATTGTGAATGGAAACTTTGCTGACTGTTCTCCTTAGATCAGATACTACGACCCTGACAGCTGTTCTAGCTAAAAAATGCAAAATCAACAAAATGTTGACAAATGTACCTGCAGGGAACATTGCTTTATCAGCAAGAGATTTAGAGGACTTTGCTTTTCTTCCTTTTTTGCACTGGAGCCCAATTATTCTAGCTCAGTGTTATTATATAGCATTTTTAGCAGATCATGTAATATAATATGTGATTACATTACTCAGCATAATATGGTTCCATGTTCTTTAAAATTGAAATTTTGGGTCAGGTAAGATAATTCAGTGGGTAAAGGCACTTGCTGCCATCCTCACAACCTGCACATTCTGGGAACCTGTGTGGTGGAAGGAGAGAACTGACTCATACAAGTTGTTCTCATGACACACAAATAGCATGCATACTCACCCGCGTATGTATATATATATATGCACACACACAGACACATACAAGTAAATGTAATAAAAATGGAAGTTCAAGAGAAGCTGATAAAGCGATTGAGAGGTTAAAATATAAATCTCTTTTTTTTTTTTTTCTGGTCTTTTTGAGGCAGGGTCTCCCTGGAGCTCCAGGCTATCCTGAAACTCACTATGAAGACTAGGCTGGCTTTGAACTCACAAAGATCCGCCTGCCTCTGCCTCCCAAGTGCTAGGATTAAAGGTGTGCACCACCACGCCCGGCTAAATTTCTTTAAAAATTATAAAAATTGGGGCTGGAGAGATGGCTTAGTGGTTAAGAACACTTTCTGTTCTCCCAGGGGACCAGGGTTTGATTGCCAGCACCCATATGGCAGTTAACTGTCCTTAACTCTATTTCCAGGGGAATCTTCTGGCCTCTGCAGGCTTTGTAGCACACAGGTGCACTTACCCACATGGAGGCAATACATTCATACGCATAAATAAATTTTAAAAATTACAAAAATCGCTGGGCATGGTGGTGCACGCCTTTAATCCTAGCACTTGGGAGGCAGAGGCAGATGGATCTTTGTGAGTTCAAGGCCAAGCCTGGTCTACAGAGATAAGTTCTAGAACAGCTGGGGCTACAGGGAGACCCTGTCTTGAAAAAGACCAAAAAAAAAAAAAATTATAAAAATCACTAGGCATTGTGGTACATGCCTGTAATCCCAGCACTTGGGCAGCAGAGGAAGGAGGGTCTCTGTGAGTTTGAGGTCATCCTGGTTTACATAGCAAGTTTCAGGTCAGCCAGGACTATATACTGAGACTCTGTATATAAAAAAGTTAATACATGCTTAAATAAAATTATAGCGTTTCTAAAATAAGTAGTACAAAAGTGAATAGAAGGCAGAAGTATCATAGAGTCACTCTTATTAGTCATTAATTTTTTTTAAATGGATGACCAAATTGCCATTAATTTTCCTTAATTTTTTTAAAATTTATATTTATTTATTTATTTATTTATTTATTTATTTATTTATTTATTTATTTATTTATTTATATGAATGTACTGTCTGCATGTAGGTTTGTGCACCCGTGTCGTGCAATGCCTCGATGTCAGAAGAGGGTGTCGGATTCCCCTGGAATTGGAGTTCTCCTGGAATTGGAGTTACAGACGGTTCTCAGCCGCCATGTGGGTGCTGGGGATTGAACCCGGGTCCTCTGCAAGAGTAGTCGGTGCTCTTAACCGCTAGGCCATCTCTCCAGCCCTAATTTTCCTTAATTTTTTATCAAACTCAGGGGTTGTGTTTTTTGCACACTGGATTATTTGTAAATGGATCCTTCATGTTTTGCACAGCCGTTGGATAAAACAGATTACTGCAGTGTGTGCTTTCCATATTGGGTTTAAGTATCAGATAAGAGCCAGAGTTATTGTGAGTACCTGGAAAACTGCCACCTCCTTGTTGTCAAAGTCTGTGGGAATATTAACATCACTTCATTAGAAGATTTTTAATATTTTATTTACATATATGTATCTGTGAGAATGTATACTGTGTGAATTCAGGTTCCTTTTTGGATGTCAAAAGAGGGCATGAGATCCTTGGAGCTGGAGATAGAGGTGACTGTGAGCTGCGGGATGTGGGTGTTGGGAATTGAACTTAGGTCCTCTGAAAGAGCAAGTTAACCCTGAGCTGGCTATCTTACCCCCATCATTAAAAAATTTTCTTTTCTTATTTTTTATGTGTATGAATGTACTGTCTGCATGTAGGTTGGTGCACCCATGTTGCGCAATGCCTTAGAGGTCAGGAGAGGGCATCTGATTCCCCTGGAACTGAAGTTAAAGACAGTTCTTAGCTGCCATGTGGGTGCTGGGAATCGAACCCAGGTCCTCTGCAAGAGCAGTTGGCGCTCTTAACTGCTGAGCCACCTCTCCAACCCTGCATCATCATTTTATGAGGCCTTGTAGGACTCCTCAAATTACTGTCATGGAAGACCAGGAATTGGCCTCCAAACTTTCCTTGTGTCAGCAGTGTATTTCTTATGCTGAGAAAATTCTAAGTCATTACACCTTTTGGTATCCGAGTAGAATGTAAAATATATTTTGATGTTAAATTTAGAGTTTCAAGTTGGAATCTTTGAAGTAATTTACCCTAATCTTTTTTTTTTTTTTTTTTTTTTTTT
>VZQC01010063.1:3346339-3399861 GCA_009823505.1 Rhizomys pruinosus | reverse complement strand
AGCCAGAGTTATTGTGAGTACCTGGAAAACTGCCACCTCCTTGTTGTCAAAGTCTGTGGGAATATTAACATCACTTCATTAGAAGATTTTTAATATTTTATTTACATATATGTATCTGTGAGAATGTATACTGTGTGAATTCAGGTTCCTTTTTGGATGTCAAAAGAGGGCATGAGATCCTTGGAGCTGGAGATAGAGGTGACTGTGAGCTGCGGGATGTGGGTGTTGGGAATTGAACTTAGGTCCTCTGAAAGAGCAAGTTAACCCTGAGCTGGCTATCTTACCCCCATCATTAAAAAATTTTCTTTTCTTATTTTTTATGTGTATGAATGTACTGTCTGCATGTAGGTTGGTGCACCCATGTTGCGCAATGCCTTAGAGGTCAGGAGAGGGCATCTGATTCCCCTGGAACTGAAGTTAAAGACAGTTCTTAGCTGCCATGTGGGTGCTGGGAATCGAACCCAGGTCCTCTGCAAGAGCAGTTGGCGCTCTTAACTGCTGAGCCACCTCTCCAACCCTGCATCATCATTTTATGAGGCCTTGTAGGACTCCTCAAATTACTGTCATGGAAGACCAGGAATTGGCCTCCAAACTTTCCTTGTGTCAGCAGTGTATTTCTTATGCTGAGAAAATTCTAAGTCATTACACCTTTTGGTATCCGAGTAGAATGTAAAATATATTTTGATGTTAAATTTAGAGTTTCAAGTTGGAATCTTTGAAGTAATTTACCCTAATCTTTTTTTTTTTTTTTTTTTTTTTTAACCCATGAGGTAATCCTTTCTATAGCATTTTATAGGAATGCTAGTGTTTTCAGCAACTTTTACCCAAACTTAGTGAGCAGGGCCTTTAATTCCCTTAGGACATTGGCTTTTCATTAATTACAAAGTAATTAAGTTATCCTTAATGTTGATAAGCACCCATTGTGTTTGTTCTTCTCTTGGTAACCTTGAGTATTTCATGCACACAAACATTGCGAATATTTTAAGGGACACACCGGAGATCAGCTTATGGCAGGTACATTTTCATTTCCTATACTATTGTATATCGTAGACATGAAGTTCAAACCTCTTGCTAAAATTAAGATAATTAAGCTGGCATTTCCCTTGTAATTATTTCAAAATGGAAAGGTTTAGTGTGCTATCTGATGAACCTTCTACTTCCTGGACTTAAAATAAAGCCAGGCTGTACCTGGAGGCCCTCATTGACTTGAGGCCCCCAGCACCAGAGCTGGGGTGCTGCTGTCCTTGATTATGGCTTGTGGAAGAGCCATTACTCCTACTGTAGGTGAAAAATCTTGCACCTCAAACGTTCTGTTATTTGGCTATTTACAGAATTTTCTTCAGGCTTGTCAAATACCTACTGACTACTTTGTTTATTTGACCTTTTATAATTAGAAATAAGGGGCTAGAGGGATGGCTCAGTGGTTAACAGCAATTGCTGCTCTTGCAGAGGACTCAGGTTTAGTTCCCAACACCCACATGGCAGCTAATAACCATCCATAACTCCTAATCCTTGGGAACTGACACCCTCATCTGGCTTTCGCAGTTAACACATGTAGTACAGTTACTTATATGGGGCAAGACACTTTTATACATAGAATTAAATAAGTAAAAAAAAAAGAAAGAAATTAGAAATGAGGGCATTGATCACATGTACGGCATGACTGTGTGCAGTTAACCTGAAATTATTGACCCTCACCATCTCAAATGTAGGATTATAAAAGTTGGTAGTAAAAATCTACTGATCTGTTGGGCGTGGTGGTGCATGCCTTTAATCCAAGCAGAGGCAAGCAGATCTCTGACTTCAAGGCCAGCCTTGTTTACATAGTGAGTTTGAGGACAGCTGGGGCTGAAGGGAGACCCTGTCTCAAAAAGACCAAAAAAAGGGCTGGAGAGATGGCCTAGCCGTTAAGAGCGCCGACTGCTCTTGCAGAGGACCCAGGTTTGATCCCCAGCACCCACATGGCGGCTGAGAACCGTCTTTAAATCCAGTTTCAGGGAAATCCGACGCCCTCTTCTGACCTCCTCGGCATTGCACGACACGGGTGCACAAACCTACATGCAGACAGTACATTCATACACATATAAGAATAAATAAATTAAAAAAAATAATTAAAAAAAAAGACCAAAAAATTTTACTCTTTTTAGAGATAAAATATTCTCCATATCAGTCAATTGAAAGGAAAATGAGCCAGGCGTGGTGGCGCACGCCTTTAATCCTAGCACTCAGGAGGCAGAGGCAGGGGGATCCTTGTGAGTTCAAGGCCAGCCTGGTCTACAGAGCGAGTTCCAGGACAGCTGGGGCTACAGGGAAACCCTGTCTCGAAAATAGCCCCCCCCCAAAAAAGAAAGGAAAATGAACCCCATGTGAATCCCCATGTGGGGAGACTGGAGGAAAAGCTGGTTGAGATGCAGAAAAGCTAGCAACACCCCCTCACCTCCCACTCCAGCCCCATAACAAACAACCCCCTGAACCCCAGTCCTAGAAAAGTATAAACTGCAGCCGGGTGTGGTTGCCCACGCCTTTAATCCTAGCACTTGGGAGGCAGAGGCAGGTGGATCTTTGTGAGTTCAAGGCCAGCCTGGTCTACAGAGTGAGTTCCAGGACAGCTGGGGCTACAGGGAGACCCTGTCTCGAAAAGANGAGTTCCAGGACAGCTGGGGCTACAGGGAGACCCTCAAAAAAAAAAAAAAAAAAAAAAAAAAAAAAAAGAAAGTATAAACTACAAAGAAAACTAAGGATAATAAACCAGACATTTTCTAGAGTAACAAAAAATATTTTTTCAGCAAAAGTGAGAAGTTGAGATGAGGAAGGCTGTGTATCTGCTGAGGAGGTGTAGGAAACTTGTGGAGAAATGCCAAGAATTTTAAGAACCAAGTTCTGAGATGTGGTTAAAATAAGAATAAACACCAGAAAAGCTCACTGTGTCTGAACAGAAGACAGTTCAGGAGTGGAACAAAATGAAAAATTAATTGTGCTACAAGCAGTCCTATTTGGAGTTGTACTGTTCCTTATTTATTTATTTATTTATTTTTCTTTTTTGTTTTGGTATTTTCGAGACAGGGTTTCCCTGTAGCCCCAGCTGTCCTGGAACTTGCTCTGTAGACCAGGCTGGCCTTGAACTCACAAAGATCCGCCTGCCTCTGCTGGGATTAAAGGCATGTGCCACCACGCCTGGCAGTATCATGTTTTTAACAGATCCAGAAATGCTAAGTGATATGGATTATGAAGAAGTGTGATGGATTTTTTTTTTAAGTTGGGCTTTGAATATTTGACCTTTGTTATGCTTTTGTTTACTATGCTTCTGAGCAAATGGAATGTTCTATTTTTATAACTTGACTAAAGGATTTCAAATGGAGAGTTTTAACTACAAAGTAGTATTCCAGTCATACCCTTTTCTTTCAGGTTAGACATTAATCTCACTAAGTAGGAAAAAAAAACAATAAACTAATTATGATTTTGAATGATGCTGATTTGAGATAATAGGCCTATGGAACTGTTGAAAAATGCCAAGACCTGCAATGTTAGTAACACTGGAATATGGAATACGGAGTCCTTAGAAATTGTGAGAGGATACTTCCTGCAGTTCCTGGTTTCGTTTTTAGCAACTTCAAAAGAGTTGGAGATCTGTACATAGCTCATAGTCCAAAATCTCATCAGTTATCATTAGATTGTAAATAATACACTTCCTGGGGCTAGAGTAATGACACAGTGGTTGAGAGCACTGATTGCTCTTGCAGACCACCTGGATTCAAATCCCAGCAGCTACAGCCCTCTGTAACTCCAGTTCCACAGGATCCTACACCCTCTTCTGTTATCCTCAGGCGTTGCAGGACACGGGTGCACTTACATACATGCAGGCCATACATTCAATACACATAAAAATAAAATTAAAAAAACGCACATCTCAAACATTGTCTGAAGATAGAATAAATGTTATGCCTCATAGATACATGAACTGTTCTAAAATTCTGGTTTTTAGTAGAACAACAATGTATTAAATATGTTATGAATAAAATATTAGTATATGAGTTCAGTCATTGGTTTATAAAAGTATCACCTGTGACAAAGAGTGTCAGAGGACAAGTATAGATTAAAATAAATCTAAGAGATACAGTTAAAACTACCTGGATTTTGGCTGGGCATGGTGGCTCACGCCTTTAATCCTAGCACTTGGGCTACAAGGAGACCCTGTCTTGAAAAGACAAAAAAAAAAAAAAAAAAAAAAAAAAAAAAAAACAAACTACCTGGCTTTTGTTCAAGAATTAAAACAGAGGTTAAAAAGACACTTGAGCATTGATTGGTAGTTGATGCTATAGAGAAATTATTATGTATTAACATATTGTAGGTGTTTTAATGGATCAGCTTATGTTGGGAAAGTCTTTGTTTTAGAAATTATCTACGGATGGAATGCTTGGATGTCTGTGTTTTTGCTTCAGAATAACCCAGGGTGGTGGGATAGGAAGCTGCATGTGAAACATGACATGCCGTCAGCTCTCAGCTGCAGCTTTGAATTATGCGGGCACTTCGAGATACCATTCTTAATTTTATACTGGTTGGAAATTTTCCAAAAAAGAGTCATACCCCGTGATTGGAGAATAGCAGCTCCTTGTGAGTGATTTTTAATTAGAGATAAGGGTTTATATGAGTTAACACAAAAAATGTTCTCATAATCATTCCCTGATGGGCAAATGTGTTTTGTTTTTCTTCAGAGACGAAGCCATTTATTTGAATCCAGGTGATTAACCTCTAAATGCTTCATTCTCAAAACTGCTTGAGAGTGACACAGGATTAGAACCTCCATGTCACCACCGAGAAATTAGTCTGGAGTGAAGCGGTAAGAGCCTAGTGAATACTCTAAAGTTAAGACTAACTAAGGTCTAAAAAGATTTTTTTTTTTTTTTTTTTTTACTTTTTTAAAAATTTTATTTATTTTTTATGTGTATAAATGTACTGTCTGCATGTAGGTTTGTGCACCCATGTCGTGCAGTGCCTCAGAGGTCAGAAGAGGGTGTCGGATTCCCCTGGAACTGGAGGTGCTGTATTTTAGCTTGCAGCTTTGATTCCAGTTTCTGGGTTAGTTACATTTCCATCACTGTATTGAAATAGCTGAGATAATGAATTTATTAGGGAAATGGTTTATTTTGGCTCATTGTTCTGGAAGCTCTGGTCTCTGAATAACTGGATCATCGTTTTGGGCCTGCTGTCAGGAAGCAGAAGAGAAGAGAAAAGGGAGCTGTGATCCCACAATCCCTTCAGGGACAGTAGCCTAATGACATAATTTCTCCCCACTTGTCTTTACCAATTAATACTACATTAGGGACCAAGGCTTGGGTATGTGTGACATCAGCGAAGATTGAGATGTGAGCAACAGCATGTTCAGAGCTACAGAATGACCCAGAGTGCTTGGAAGTACTAGCAAGTAAATGGCTGTAATGGCCTTTGTCCTCAGACAGACAGACAGACATGGACATAGTCGTGTCCCGTGAGTCATCATACCCCCACCACCACCACCCCATTGTCTCAGGTTAGGTTCTTAGGAAGCTGATGGCACAGTTCCCAGGATTCATATTAGGGGGTCAGCACCTGTAGAGCTGGACTGGGTTAGGAAGCAGGTTGGGCAGCCCTGCAGGGGGAATTGTGGCTGTGAGCACTGGTTCTCCTTATAACACTGTGGACATCTTAAAGGTGGTGGCAAGTCTGAGAGCCTTTGTGGCAGGCACAAATCATTAAGAAGTTGTTCAGCAAATACTTGGGGGGATGCAGGAAGTCTGGGAAAAGTCTCTTCTCCAACACCCAATCCTCTTCTCTTCCTTAGCCCTTACCTTAATGAAATGTGAAAGTACAGTTTGGGGTGAATGGCCCAGCAGGCTGTTCTTTGTATCATGAATAAACAGTGAAGGCAACTTCCTGTCTGTAATTAGCTTGTGTTCTACACCACTGTGTTGCCTAGCTCCTTAGATAAGAACCTGCCATGTAGAGTCTCTGAGATGACATTCATGAGGAGAGTGCTGGAGCAAGGAAGAGCTCCCACGATGTTATTAGGTTATTTGTTATTAGGTTGATTGGATATTAATTTTGCTCCTTTGGTGCTCAGAGCAGCTAGTGAGAAGAAAATGTGTGTCTTAGAAGCATCTTTTAAAAGCCAGTGGTGGCCGGGCGTGGTGGCGCACGCCTTTAAACCTAGCACTTGGGAGTCAGAGGCAGGAGGATCTTTGTGAGTTCAAGGCCACCTTCGTCTGTGGAGTGAGTTCCAGGACAGCTGGGGCTACAGGGAGACCCTGTCTGAAAGACAAAAAAAAAAAAAAAACCCACAAAAAAAACTGTATATGTAGTGTATTAGTCACTATTCTGTTGCTGTGATAGAACCACCAGGACCAAGGGAACTGATGAAAGGAAGAGTTTATTTGAGCTTATGGTTCTAGGGGAAGTTCATCATGGCGGAGAAGCATGGTGGCAGGAGGTGTCTGAGTTGGAGCAGAAAGCAGAGGTTCGCTTCTTCAAACAGGAAGCATAGAGAGAGCGGCTGGAGACTGGCAAGGCTTTAAGAACTCTCTAAGTCCACCTCCAGTGACATGTCTCTTCCAGCATAGCAACACCTAAGATCTCCCTAAACAGCACCACTGACTGGGTACAAAATGTCCAAATACTTGGAGCCTATGGGGGACATTTTCACTCAAACCACTACACATAGTTTTTTTCATCTTTGAGTATTAGAAGAAAGCAATTGTGCATGTGTTTGATTTTTGAAGTTATTAAAATATGTGTCCTTTTACAGCCTTATAGGATGTTTCTTCCTTGTGTTCCTTTTGTTTTTTACTGACCTTGCTCACCCAGACCCCCACCATGAGAGGAAAAGGCAGGGAGAGCAGTTCTTGGGCACCCAAAGTCTTTACCCAGAAAACAGGCATCCTTTCTATGGGTTCTTTTGTTGTACACTTAGGTAATATTAGGATATTCCTTTGGTACTTTATAGTATTGAATAGAATGTAAAGTTATTTTGAAAAAAAGATTACATAATGCTGATTGACCACATTTATTTAATTATGACATTTATGTTATAATTATGATATTTAGGTCCACCTATTTAATCAGTTACTTTTGATAACTTATTGTAGGGTATCTTCTTTACTACTGTTCAATATGACTGATCATAAGAGGGAAGGATTTGTATGTGTATGTTTAAAAGCATATAATTTTGCTGGCTCCTCTTCATGTTCTATGTAAGTTGTTCCTGGGATTATTAGTGAATTTGCAAAATGATGAGAATTATCTTTTGAGTACAAGTTAATGTTTCACATTTAAGCTCTGAAGTTTATTTGAAAGAAAGATACTCCTCAGAACAAAGTAAGTTTATCTTTACCTTGGCAGAGTAAAGGTTTTCAAAGTCTAAATGTTAAACTAGATCGATCGATGTTAAGCATTTTATGGCATCAATATTGCAGTTAACACCCATCACAGTAGTGTAGGTATATATGAACTGCTGTTTCCTAGACTAAAGAGGCTTGGCTTGTTATCAGCACAAACAGTAACGTCCTAAACAAATCAGCTTCCAAACAGCTGGTGGTTGACCTGCTGGGCTCTAGCACCGCCTAAACTCACATGACGTAGCTCTGCTCTTTGCCACAGATAGTATACCTTAATTGCTCATCAAGGAAGTTGGTCCAGGCACCTCTCTGTGTGTTTCTGGGTTTAGTAAAGTAGAAGGACCTTAAAATGGATTTTTTAAAGAGAGTCATTCCTCCTGGCCTTTCCGGAGACCTGGTTTTGGATACTAGAGACAAGATTCCAGGAAGTTCCCCAAGATTGCTTAAGATACGCCGCCTGAGTTCACTTTCCACTGAGAGGACTATAGATCACCCTGGCAGGAATAGTGTGTATGGAAATCTCAATGACAGATGTCAACATCAACAACTAGGTAAAGTCAAAAATGCCTTGCCTTCAGTCCTTTCAAAAAGTATTTCAGGAAAGTAAAATTATGATTTTTACAAGTAAGAATTTAAATAATAAAAATGTGTATATAATAAGATAATTATCTTATTTTCAGCCTTTGTTTTTGAACAATAAGATTTTGGTTTTGATTTCAAGGAGGAAGTTCATAGTATAAAATAGTAGAAAATCATCAAGGCCGATAATACTGAGGACAGTGTTTCAGAAGTATTCTTATGAGGAAGCATTAGTAGAAATGTTATTAAAACCTATAGGATGTGAAAATTAAAAAAAATAAAAGACTGGATTTTATCTACCAGTGGCAAATGACTTATTTTTTTTGTTTAAAAATCCTGCCTTGTTTTGTTGTAAGGATAGTAAATATTTGGGTAGAGTTTATTCAGCAGCAGAGAGCTGACAGCGTGTGGAAGGCCCTGTGTTTGATCGCTACTATTCTGAAAGAAAAAAAAACTTTGCATATATAAGAATTGCTTTGTATTAGAGTACTTTTGTTACAAAACTCAGTTTTATGTGTAACAACTGGCAGATACAAAAGTGCTTTGTTTAAGATTTCAGATTAAGATCCTTTTATACATTTTGGTGAGAATTTAAGCAATAGCCTTATTTCCTGATGGCCCTGATACTTGCTTTTCCATGGACTGCATCATTGATTTCTTCCCATCTCATTTAAAACATTGTCTACTGTGTGGATTCAGTGATAGACTCCGTTAATCTTTTATTCATGAACATGAATAAGATTTACAATGACTTTAACTTTTAGTTGCTAAAATATTTTGTAATCATTCATTTATATATCAGTTCATATTTCTGGATGATTGCTTCATAGTGTAAATTTCTGTTTCTATGTACTCCCCCCCCCCTTTTTTTTTGGTTTCGAGGCAGGGTCTTATAATAGCTCTGGCTGGTATGGAACTCTCTATGTAGACCAGGCTGACCTCTGCCTCTTGTGCTGGGATTAAAGGGTGCCCCATCACACCGGGCTCTATATACTTTTGAAATTGGGCAGATACTGCTATTAGCTTTTAAGCTGTTCTGAAATTAAGATCCCAGTGTGGGATATGAGAGACCCTGTTACTTTATATTCCTCTCAATGTTATGTTAATTTAAAAAGTGCAGATGTATTGATGAGAAATTATAACTTCTACTCTAAATACATCAGTTGTGTAAAAGAATAAAGACATTTTTAAATTTGAAAACAAAATATATTTTGAGGTACAGAGGCCTGGGATCCCAGACACTGCAGTGGTGGAAAGCAGAGGATCAGGACTCGTAGCTCATCCGTGAGGTAGAGGTTCACCTAGGCTGCATTAGACCCTGTCTCAAAACAAAGGAGACATTAGATCCTTCCTCTTCAAGAACTGGTTTTAGCTCAGGGGTTCCTTGACAGCACACTAATTCAAAATATATATTGATGTCTATAACCTACTGGTATTAGAAGTTATCTATTTTGATGTTCATCATGTTTCTATAAGGCTACTGAAGCTACCCTTTTTATGGTGTTTTTTTGAGACAGGGTCTTCCTGTAGCCCTAGCTATAGACCAGGCTGGCCATGTTCTCAAAGAGATCCACCTGCATTTTCCTACAGTTACACAAAGTATTAGAAATGTCCTTTTTCTTCTTTCACTTTCAGTCTTGAGCCTTACTATGTGCTATAGCCGACATGATTGGGGCAGGTGTTGAAATGTAATGCACACAGCCATCTATATGGCTCCTTTCATTTCTGACCTTGGTCTGTATTGTTTCTTCAAACTGTCAGATTCAAGTGCAGCATACATGTTATAAAATATAACAATCAGATTTTTGTAACTTATGTTAAGTTAAATAAGGATTATGTTAGTAAGATTTTCTTGGTTTAAAAACTTTGTCTCGGGAGATCAGAACACTGTGGCATTGGCTCTCTCTTTTTACCAGTGTGTGGCTTCCAGGGATTGAACAATGTCATTTGTTACCAGCTGAGCACTCTCACCAGGCCCAGGTATTACTATTATTATTATTATTATTATTATCATCATCATCGTCGTCGTCGTCGTCGTGTGTTTGTAATGTATAGTGTGAATGTGCATGTGAGTTCCTGGTTCTGCATGTGAGGTCAGAGGACAACTTTTGAGAATTGGTTCTCTTCTTGTACTGCGAGATCTAGGATTTGAATTCAACTCATCAGGTTTATGTGGGAAACCCTTTTACGCACTGACCATCTCCGTGGCCCACTTTGTGTCGTTTGTTTAGGAAAAAATGATAAAATTTCCTTCTTTGCTTTCCTCCCTTCCCCCTTCCTCCTTCCTCCTTCCTCCTTCCTCTCTTCCATGGTGCCAGTCAGATTTTCTATTATGACAGAGCACTCAAGAAAAACAGTTTGCAGAAGGAAGCTTTTTTGGGGGGAGGGGAGACAGGGTCTCCCCATAGCCCCAGCTGGCCTAGTACTGACTATGTAGACCAGGCTGGCCTTGAACTCAGGTCTGCCTGTCTCTGCTGGGATTTTAGGTGTGTGCCTGATAGGAAAGACTTCTTTGACTCATGGTTTTGGTTCATCACTGCAGGGAGTGCCTGGCAGCACAGAGCCACTCCCATGGCATCCAGGAAGTGGAGAGAGGGAATGACTTGCCCTGTGGAGATTTCCTTTTTTTTTTTTTTTTTTTTTTTTATGTTGTTTTTGGTCTTTTTGAGACAGGGTCTCCCTAGAGCTCCAGGTGTCTATAATTCAATATGTAGACCAGGCTAGCCTTGACTCACAAAGATCCATCTGCCTCTGCCTCTGCCTCCTCTCTGCCTCCTCTCTGCCTCTCCGATTAAAGGCGGCGTGTAGTACCAATCCTGGCTCTATGGGGATGTCTACATTTTACCTTTCATTCTGTCTGGAATGTCAGGTTAGGGGCAGCCTTCTGTCCTCTTAGTTAACTGATTCCTTAAATACTCTCATAGAAATGCCAGAAGGTGTGTTCTACTAACTCTGTAGGTACCTTTCATTCTAATCAAGTTGTCAGTTACGATTAACTATTATAGGGACTCCATGTAATGATTATAGATTTTAGATGGCCTGTATGTTTTCAATGAATGTCAGAACAGAATACACTAATAGAGATACCTGTTCATGTTTCTAAGGCTGTAGTATGGGTTCTTTGTAGAATAACTTATGTTCAGGGGCTGGAGTGATGGCCTAGTGGTTAAGAGTGCCAACTGCTCTTGCAGAGGACCTGGGTTCGATCCCCAGCACCCACATGGCGGCTGAGAACTGTCTTTAACTCCAGTTCCAGGGGAATCTGACACCCTCTTCTGACCTCTGTGGCATTGCACAACATAGGTGGACAAACCTACATGCAGACAGTACATTCATACACATAAAAAAATAAATAAAAAATAAAAAAGAATAACTTATGTTCGGTTTTTCTCTTAAAACGCAAAATTCAACTTTAAGGAGTGACTTGAAAAAATGAATATAAAGAGTTTCTTTGCTTATTTATGTGGAGAGATTTATTTGGATTTAAAATATCAGATATTTAAATTTCAAGTGCCTGATGAAAGACTTTTCTAATTGCAATTTTAAAAAATTAAGAAAAATGTAACCAAAAAAAAAAAAAAAGTTAAAAAGAAAAGATTTCTGGTACAGTAGTCTAAAAAAAGATTAGCTTATGGGGGTGGAGAGATGGCTCAGTGGTAAGCAGCACTGACTGCTCTTGCAGAAGGACCCGGCTATATTCCCAGCACCTACATGGTGGCTAAACAACCACTGTAACTCCATTTCAGGGGAATCACAAAGCCTTCTTCTGACCTGCAGGCATTGGCACAACAATGGTGTGCACCTACATCCAGGAGGAATACACTTCATACACAATTAAAAATAAAAAATACTGGGGGCTGAGAGATGCCTCCTAAGGGTTAAGAGCGCCGACGCTCTTACAGAGGACCCGGGCTCGATCCCCAGCACTCACATGGCGGCTGGAGAACCGTCTTGAAAAGCTCCAATTACAGGAGAACTCCAGCTCCAGGGGAATCCGAGACCCTCTTCTGAACTCCGCGGCGTTTGCACGACACGGCGTGCACAGGACTTATGCATGCAGACAGCAGTACATTCTAACACACAGAAATAAAATAAAAATTTACAATTAAAAATAAAAATATTTTTTTTATTTTTATTTATTTATTTTTAATTTTCATTATTATGATGCTTGTATATTTCATACATCATTTTCCAATTTTAATTCAGGCATATATCCCTTTCCCTTCCTCCACCACCACCCCAGGCCCACCTTATGTTTCCATATTTTTTTTTTTTTTTCCTCATCTTCTACGGTTTTTTTTTTTTTCATTTTTAAACAATAAGTGATTAATTTATGAGTTACAAGCATCCTTCATGTAAACCAATTTGCAAGCAGTTTGTGCCCAAACCACACACAGCTCACTGGGTACCACCACCAGTCAGGGGGCTCGGTATGTCAATACAAATTATGATCAATTAAGAGTAGTTCCAGTATATATTGTTGTAGTTTTACCCTTCACCCCAATGCACAGCCCTATACATTCTACTGTGCCCCCTCTTCCACAGATTGTTCCCTAGGCTTAGAAAAGGGGCATAGGTGGATGAGAAGCAAAACAGTCTACTTTCTCTGGAGCTGTTGTCTTGGTCTGTGGTCAATTCTGGCTGTTTCCTTTCATGGACTGACAGTTTGTCCAGGCATGACCTTTCGATGCTACTAATGAAGCACAAGCAATTAGATATATAGGTATTTAAACAGTACTAATTGTTATGGTAGGTTACTTTGGTATAGACACAGATGTTTGGATGGTATGTTAATCCATGAATTACTTTTTCTTCTGTTAAATATGACAGGGTCTTACTGTGGCTTATAACATCTCCTAACCATTAGAGGATGTAAGCTTGTGGCATCAGCCATGGGTTATTCCTCCAAGGAGAGAGCTAATAGCCAATTAGATTTGGGATATACAGGCATATGGCTGCCACTGCTGCACAGTATTTCCAGGCAGATGAGGTGTAGCTGGTGCTGACGGAGGAGTCTTGCTTGACTCAAGGAGACCTATATTTGCTTTATTGGTTTAGTGGTCTTGCTTTTAGTGGTTTATTTGTTTAGTGGTTTTGCTTTTAGTGGTTTTTGCACTCTGTGGCATTCCAGAGACCATCTGTATACTTGCAAGTGTGGTCTCCAAAAATAAAATATTTTAAAGAGCATATGAGTACCTGTATAATATACTTATTCTTCAACAGAATGTGTTTTTTTTTGTTATTGTTGTTGGTAGTTGTTTGTTGAGACAAAGTCTCATATAGTCTAGGTTGGCTTAAATCTGCTCTACAGCTGAGGATGACCTTGACCTCTGATCTTCCTTCCTCCATCTCAACCTCTAGAATTACAGTAGTACAGTGTTAAGTATATATTAGTGACTGCCCATAAGTCTACACTTGAACATGTTGACCCTTCCTAAAGAAAACTACTTTAAAAAGGGCATAACCTCATTGCTCCCTGTTTTCTCCAACTCTGTTTAAATTTGGATGTGTAGAAGGGCTTAGATATATCTCAGTGGAGCCACAGGTAATATGTTACTTGCTCAATTCTGTAAAATAAGGTTTCAGGGCAGGGCAAGTAAGATACATAAACACAGAGGGATAAAATCTTATTTACTAGATATGGCTGTTTTTCTTGACAGTATGCGCAGTCCTTTTCCAGATAAGTTACAAACAAATACAAGAAATTCACAGGTTCTCTGTGTGCCTTGAATTGTTGGCACCATTTGTTTAAACTCTTTTTTCCCCCCACCAATGTTTTATTGAAGCACTGTGCATTTTATATAAGATTACATTACAAGTAAGATACATAAACACAGAGGGATAAAATCTTATTTACTAGATATGGCTGTTTTTCTTGACAGTATGCGCAGTCCTTTTCCAGATAAGTTACAAACAAATACAAGAAATTCACAGGTTCTCTGTGTGCCTTGAATTGTTGGCACCATTTGTTTAAACTCTTTTTTCCCCCCACCAATGTTTTATTGAAGCACTGTGCATTTTATATAAGATTACATTACAAGTAAGATACATAAACACAGAGGGATAAAATCTTATTTACTAGATATGGCTGTTTTTCTTGACAGTATGCGCAGTCCTTTTCCAGATAAGTTACAAACAAATACAAGAAATTCACAGGTTCTCTGTGTGCCTTGAATTGTTGGCACCATTTGTTTAAACTCTTTTTTCCCCCCACCAATGTTTTATTGAAGCACTGTGCATTTTATATAAGATTACATTACAAGTAAGATACATAAACACAGAGGGATAAAATCTTATTTACTAGATATGGCTGTTTTTCTTGACAGTATGCGCAGTCCTTTTCCAGATAAGTTACAAACAAATACAAGAAATTCACAGGTTCTCTGTGTGCCTTGAATTGTTGGCACCATTTGTTTAAACTCTTTTTCCCCCCACCAATGTTTTATCGAAGCTCTGTGCATTTTATATAAGATTACATTACAAATCAAATCTTAGACCCATTATCCCCCCCCACCCTCATTTAAAGTTTAATCTCTTAACGGTTTCCTGACCTTTAGTATTGGCTTCTGAGTGTTCCATTGGCCTCTTTACCTGGTCTGCACAGTTGGAAGCTCTGCCACATAGATTCACCACTGCCGTCCTTACCAGACACACGGAGTGCTTCTCCCACTTCTTCATTGTTTGTATCTTGCATATTTTTCACTGCCATTGTCAGGAGTTCCGGGAAGTCTGTTGTGCCTTTACCATCAGCGTTGCTGTCAGTAATGATGTCCTGCCACTCTGTTCTGTGGGATCCTGCCCGAGAGACCGCATCACAGTCTGGTCCCGACTCCTTTGTCGCCTTAGTTCCATCACCATCCTACCATCCTTATCAGAGAGTGACTCAAGAATTAAGGCTCTTTTGAGCCTGCTCTTCGCTGCAGTCTGTTGGTTGCATGCTGCAGCAGTCACTGGTTTCTGATTTGCTGCTCACTCTTTGCAGACCTGCAAGCCCCTGAGTTGTATTGTGTGTAAGAATGGAACAGGAACAGAAGTACAGTTTACTTAGGCAAAACCCCATATGACCTGGTGGTTCTGGGACAGAAAAAGAAATGTAGCACTATATCAAGAAGCTTCAGAAATAATGACTGGAGCAGTTGACCTGAAGGGTGCCATTGCTCTCTGTACTTTATTTCAGTTTGTTCTTTGAGATAGGATCTCACACTGGACCCTCTGCCTGGCTGGTACTCACTCTGTGTTGCTTGTTTGCCTTGAACTTGTGGTAGCCCTTCTGCCTCAGCCTCTTCAATGATGGGATTAAAGGTGTGACCACCAGGCTCAGCTGCTTTTGTGTATTTAATGACAACAGAAATGGGAGGCTTGGAGAAATTTCATGTAAATAATGAGGGATAAAAAGGCTGGATTTGTTCTCAGAGAGGGAAGCTGACATGTAGTATTTTCTTCTTTTTTTTTAATTAATTAATTAATTAATTAATTAACAAATCTAGACCCGTGTTCCTGCCCATTCCCCCACCCCGCCAGAGCTCATGCATTCTGCCAAACATGCCTTTCATCTCTTAGTCTTTCTCAATATTCTCCATGGGGAAGTTGACTGTTTTGAGCAGAAGTTCACTGTTTCAGTCAGTTATTCCATGCAGTCCTTTCTGTTGTTGTTGTTGTTGTTGTTTCCAATATGCCTTACACCCAACTGCTTTGTACAAAAGCTCAGGGGGCCCTACACAAGAAATACTTACCACTGGGTAATTGGCACTAGCATCCACAGATGAGGGATACCATTCGTCGTTTGTTTCTCTGGGACTGTGTTACTTCACTCAGCATGATGTCCTCTAGCTCCAGCCATTTTCCTGCAAAGCTCGTGATGTCGTCTTTCTTTACTGCTGCATAGAACTCCATTGTGTAGATGTACCACATTTTCTCTATCCATTCGTCAGTTGAGGGGCATTTAGGTTGGTTCCAGCTCTTTGCTATTGTGAAGAGAGCTGAAATAAACATGGCCGTGCATGTATCTCTGTGGTGGCGTAAGTCTTGAGGGTACATGCCCAGGAGTGGTATGGCTGGGTCGGGTGGCAAGTTCATTCCAAGTCTTCCAAGGGTTCTCCACACTGCTTTCCATAGTGGCTGTACGAGTTTACATTCCCACCAGCAGTGGATGAGTGTTCCCCTTTCCCCACAACCTCTCCAGCACTTGGTATCATTTGTTTTCTTGATCCTAGCCAGTCTTACTGGAGTAAGATGATATCTTAAAGTGGTTTTGATTTGCATTTCCTTAATGATTAGTGATGTTGAGCAGTTCTTGAGGTGTTTCTCAGACATCTCTAATTCCTCGCTTGTGAAGTCTCTGTTCAGTTCTTTGCTCCATCTATTGAGCGGGTCGTTTGTTTTCTTTTTTCTTTGTTTTTTGAGTAGTTTATATATTCTGGAAATCAATGCTTTGTCAGATGTATCTGCAGTGAAGGTTTCCTCCCACTCTGTGGGATTTCTCTTCACTTCCTTGATTGTTTCTTTTGATGTACAGAAGCTTTTGAGTTTGATGAGGTCCCATTTGTCAATTGTCGACCTTAATTCTTGTGCAGCTGCTGTCTGATTTAGGAAGTCTTTTCCTACGCCTATGTCTTGTAGTCTGCTGCCAACTTTTTCTTCTATCACCTTCAGAGTTTGGGGTTTCACGTTGAGGTCTTTAATCCATCTGGAGTTGACTTTTGTACAGGGTGAGAGGTAGGGGTTTAATTTCATTCTTCTACAAGTGGTGATCCAGTTTTGCCAACACCACTTGCTGAAGATGCTGTCTTTTCTCCATTGTGGTTTCTTGGCCCCCTTGTCAAATATGAGATGGCTGAAATTGTATGTGCTCAGATTTGGATCTTCGGTTTTGTTCCATTGGTCAACAGGTCTGTTTTTGTGCCAGTACCAGGCTGTTTTTATGACTATAGCCCTGTAGTATAGTTTAAAATCTGGTATAGAGATCCCTCCTGTGTAGCTCTTTTCACTCAGGATTGATTTGGCTATTCGGGGTCTTTTGTTTTTCCAAATGAATTTAAGAACTTTTGTTTCCAAGCCTGTGAAGAAACTCTTGGGGATTTTGATTGGGATTGCATTAAATCTATACAAGAGTTTTGGTAAAATGGACATTTTTACAATGTTAATTTTCCCAATCCATGAGCATGGGAGGTTTTTCCATCTTCTGAGGTCTTCTTCAATTTCTTTCTTTAAGGGTTTAAAATTTTTGTTGTAGAGGTCTTTGGTGTCTTTGGTTAGGTTTGTTCCTAGGTATCTTATTGTTTTTGAGGCTATTGTGAGTGGGAAGGTCTCTTTGAATTCTTTCTCCAGTTGCTTGTTCTTGGTGTAAAGAAAGGCCATTGATTTTCTAAGGTTAATTTTGTATCCTGCCACTTTGCTGAAGCTGTTAATCGTTTCTAGGAGTTTTCTGGTGGAGTTTTTTGCATCCCTTAAGTAAACAATCATATCATCAGCAAATAGGGATAGTTTGACTTCCTCTTTTCCAATTAGTACTCCTTTAATATCCTTTTCTTGCCTTATTGCTCTAGCAAGTGTTTCAAGCACTATATTGAAGAGGAGTGGTGATAGGGGGCAGCCTTGCCGAGTTCCTACCTTTAAAGGGAATGTTTCTGTCATTTCCCCATTTAGGATGATATTGGCTGTGGGTTTCCTGTATATGGCTTTGATTACATTGAGGAATGATCCCTCCAATCCAATTCCTTCTAGGACTTTAAGCATGAAGGGATGCTGGATTTTGTCAAAGGCTTTTTCAGCATCAATTGAGATGATGGTGTGGTTTTTGTCTTTGATTCCGTTTATGTGTTTGATGATGTTTATTGATTTTCGTATGTTGAACCATCCCTGCATCTCTGGTATGAATCCAACTTGGTCATGATGGATGATCTTCTTGATGTGGGTCTGTATGCGATTTGCCAGTATTCTGTTTAGAATTTTGGCATCTGTGTTCATGAGGGAGATGGGTCTATAATTCTCCTTTTTAGTTGTATCTTTGCCTGGTTTTGGTAATAGAGTGATGTTGGCTTCATAGAAGGAATTTGGGAGAGTTCCCTCTGATTGTATACTTCTAAACAGTTTCAGAAATAATGGTTGTAGGTCTTTTTGAAATGTTTTATAGAATTCTGCTGTGAAACCGTCTGGGCCTGGGCTTTTTTTAGTTGGGAGGCTTCTTACTACATCCTCTATTTCTTCATATGTTATGGGTCTGTTTAAGCTGCTGGTCTCCTCTTGGCCAAGCTTTGGTGATTCCCAAGATTTCAGATATTCATCCATTTCTTCTAGATTTTCAAACTTGGTAGAATATAGGTTCTTGTAATATTCCCATATAATTTTCTTGATCTTTTCCTTGTCCGTTGTGATATTTCCCTTTTCATCACAGATTGTATTGATTTGGAGTTGTTCCTTCTTTCTTTTTGTTAACTGGGCTAGAGGTCTGTCTATCTTGTTTATTCTTTCAAAGAACCAACTTTTGGCTTCATTGATTTTTTGTATTGTTTTCTTTGTTTCTATTTCATTGATTTCTGCTCTGATTTTTGTTATTTCTTCCTGTCTGTTGCGTTTAGGGTTCATCTGTTGTTGCCTCTCAAGTGCTTTTAGCTGTAGTGTTAGATCATTCACTTGTGCTCTTTCTGTTTTTCTAATGTAGGCACCCAGGGCTATAAATTTCCCTCTTAGGACTGCTTTTAAGGTATCCCATAAGTTTTGTTGTGTTGTATTGTCATTGTCATTCAGTTCCAGGAATGTTTTTATTTCTTTCTTTATCTCTTCCTTGACCCATTCATTATTCAAGAGTGTGTTGTTTAGTCTCCATGTGTTCTTGTAGGCAGGAGGGCTTGTCCTGGTGTTGATGTTGAGCTTCATTGCACTGTGGTCTGACAGGATGCATGAAATTATTTCAATCTTTTTGTATTTGTAGAGGTTTCTTCTGTGTCCCAGGATGTGGTCGATTTTGGAGAATGTTCCGTGGGGTGCTGAGTAGAAAGTGTATTCTCTGGTATTAGGATGGAATGTTCGGTAGAGGTCTATGAGGTCCATTTGGTGTATCATATCGTTCAGTTCAGATGTCTCTCTGTTTATTTTTTGTCCTGTTGACCTATCCAAAGGACTCAGTGGGGTATTGAAATCTCCCACTATGAGTGTGCTGGGGTTAGTCTGTGACTTGTGGTCCTGGAGAATTGTCTTTATAAAGTTTGGTGCACCAGAATTTGGGGCATATATATTCATAATTGTGAAATCTTCTTGGTGGATTGTTCCTTTGATGAAAATGTAATGGCCTTCTTTGTCTCTTCTGATTTCTTTTACTTTGAAGTCTATTTTATCCGATATTAAAATAGCAACACCTGCTTTCTTTTTGGTACCATTTGCTTGGAATATTTTTTTCCATCCCTTCACTTTAAGGTGGTGCCTGTCCTTGAAGGTAAGATGTGTTTCTTGCAGACAGCATATCGATGGATTCTGTTTCCTAATCCAGTCTCCCAGTCTATGTCTTTTGATTGGGGAATTTAGTCCATTAATATTTAAGGTTATGACTGATAGGTTTGTGTTGCTTCCTTTTGCCTTATTATCCATCTGCGGTTTTGATTTAGGTTTCTACTTCTGCAGTTATGCTTTTATTGATTTCTCTTTCTAGGTGCCTGGGGTTGGTTGCTCCTTTCTTCTGTTCTTTGAATTGCTTCAAGTATTCTCTGAAGGGTTGGTTTTCCGGACATGTATTCTTTCAAGTTGTTTATGTCATGGAAGGTTTTTCTCTCTCCTTCAACTATAATTGACATTTTTGCTGGGTATAGTAACCTGGGTTGGCATCTATTGTCCCTTAACACTGGGAATGCTTTGCTCCAGGTTCTTCTTGCTTTCATAGTTTGCATTGAGAAGTCAGTTGTAATTCTGATAGGTTTCCCCTTATAGGTCACTTGTTGTTTTTCTCTTGTGGCTTTAAGGATTTTGTCTTTGTTTTGGGTGTCTAGCATTTTAACTATGATGTGGCATGGAGAATTTCTTTTCTGATCTTGTCTGTTTGGAGTTCTATGTGCTTCTTGTATTGGTATTGATTTGTCCTTTTTTAGTTTGGGGAAGTTTTCATCTATTATTCTGTTGAAGATCTGGTCAATACCTTTCTCTTGGGATTCTTCTCCTTCCTCTATTCCTATGATGCGGAGGTTTGATCTTTTCATAGTGTCCCACAGCTCCTGGTTGTTCCATTTTTGTGTATTTTTAAATTTTTCATAATCTTTCCTTGAGGTTTTTAGTTGTTCTGTGTTATCTTCCAGGTCTGATATTCTTTGTTCTGCTTCCTCCATTCTGCTTCTGAGGCTTTTTTCATTCCTTTCCTCTTGAATGGATGAGTGTTTGATTTCCTTTTTCATTTCCTCTTCTGATTTCTTTAGTATTTCTACTTCTTTTTGGAGCTTCTCGATCTCTTTTTGTAGCTCTTTTGTTCGCTGGTTAGTTTCGTTATCTTTTTCAGCATGGGATCTTTTCAGTGTTTCGACTTCCTTCCGGAGCTTGTCATTCTCTCTCTCTAGGTCCTTCTTGAGTTCCTCATTCTCTTTTCTTAGTTCTTTAATTTGTTCGTTATGATCTTGTAGTTCTTTAAATATGTTCCCAATTGTGTTTCTGATATCTGTGTCCTGGGGCAACCCCAGAAGGATCCCACTGCAGGAGTCTTCCATAGGGTTGATAGAGCTTGGCGCGGGATTATCCTGCCCGTTTCCAGTGTTGTCTCTTCTTCGTGATCCTGGCAAATGGGCTTCTCCTTGCCTGTATTCCAATGTGAGTCCTAAACGCCTCTTCAGCCCGCGCCCCAGTACCTTCCGCTGGGCTCAGGAGATCTCAGATCAGATCGTAGTATTTTCGCATACACACCGCAGTGCAGGTCAGAAGAGTTGTGTGGGAGTCCACTCACTGATTCCCTCATGTTGGTTCCGGGGTTGAACTCAGGTTTTTAGGCTTGATAACGTACCTTGCCAGCCCATTAAAAGGCTTTTTCCTAAGGAACATTAAGCAAGATTGTAATGTAGATGCACAGTTGCGTTCTTGTGAGAGAATCCTTTGAGAGCAAGGCTAACTTAGAAATCGCTAGCTTTAATGGTGGAATTATTTGTGGATGCTTATGACTTAAAAGACATAATCCATGGCATCAATATATTAGTGGGTTGATATTGGAAGGACATCTTTGCTTTTGATATTTTTTCACTTTTGAACTTTCTTCATGTGTTAAGTAGACTAATATTTAAAAACATTTATGGACATTCTTAAGCAGCTCAATGGCTTAAGCAGTGTCTTTCTCTTTTGTGATATAATAGATATCAACGCTCCAGAAGCACCCTGAAACTGTTGAACCCCTCTGCAACACTCTCTTCCCAGTAGGCTGACTGAGTTGGCTGTTGCTTTAACCAAACCTGTTTATGAAAATTGCGCTTGTTACTTTAATTATGTAATTAATTATATATTACATAATTTGGTGAAGTTTGACACTGGAAGAAAGTTTGTTTTGGTGTAAACAGAGTTGGATGCCTTGGGCAGACTCCATGAAGATGGATTTCTGAACAAAAATACGTGCTTGTATTAAATAGTCAGAGAAGTGTGCAAAATTGGAAAGATTTGCCATTAAATATGTTGTAGAACTGAAAATCATAGCCAACATATATGGGTTTGGTTTTAGGCACGAAAGACAATGGTATAATCAACAAATCCAGCCTATGTATTTGAAGGCTGCGGGTTAAATGTGAATGTTTACTATTGAAGTTACAATGGAACCTTAATGGGACCCCCCCACTCCGCCTGATTCCTACTTGAATAGAGCTTTTTTTAAAAATTTTTTTAAATTAATTTTATTTATTTCTGTATGTGTATGAATGTACTGTCTGCATGCAAGTCTTTGCACCTGTGTCGTGCAATGCCGCGGAGTTCAGAAGAGGGTCTCGGATTCCCCTGGAACTGGAGTTCTCCTGGAATTGGAGCTTCAGACGGTTCTCAGCTGCCATGTGGGTGCTGGGGATCGAACCCGGGTCCTCTGTAAGAGCGGTTGGCGCTCTTAACCGCTAGGCCATCTCTCCAGCCCGAATAGAGCTTTTTAAGTTAAATGATTAATCAGCCTACTTTAAAGGGAGTCTACTCTAAATAGCTCTATAATACTGCAATATTGCTAAAGAAGTAAATCATTTTTTCTTTTTTCTTTTATTTATTTTAAATATATTTTTATATTTTTAATTTATTTTATTTTTATTATTAAAAATTTTTTATTCTTTATGTCTATGAATGTACTGTCTGCATGCAGTTCTGTGCACCCGTGTTGTGCAATGCCTCGGAGGTCAGAAGAGGGTGTCAGATTCCCCTGGAACTGGAGTTAAAGACGGTTCTCAGCCACCATGTAGGTGCTGGGGATCAAACCCGGGTCCTCTGCAAGAGCAGTCAGTGCTCTTAACCACTAGGCCATCTCTCCAGCCCTATTTTTATTTTTTTCCCACTCAGACTGCATTCTCTCCCTCTACTCTCCCAGAAGAGAGAAGAACGATCATCAATGGCAAGTGGCAGTTGCAGCAAAGCAACACCAAGAGCCGGTTTCATGCTCAGGAGAGAACGCTACGTCTCCTCCTTGTGGTTTCTGGTACTCTACACAGTCAGAGAAACTTCTCTAGTAACATACTATAGAAATGGTCCCTGAAAGCATAGTCTTAGAAGTAAATCATTTGTTTGTCATATCTGACCCCTTAATAAAAAACAAAAGGTGTCAAGATGTTCAAACAGATGCAGTCTCATTTTATTCGTGTCATGCTTAGGTGTCCTTATGGTTTGGGGTAGTGCCCTGACTATGTGATCAGGCCCTAGAGTAGAGAGCTTGCTGGTCCAGCACTCGGCTTGTGTGTAAGAGACCCTGTGTTCAAACCCAAGCACCGTAAAACTAATTTCACTGACAGATATGATAACCAGAACTTTATCTTTAGACATAAAGGTTGATGAGAAGATGTGGTTTACTGCTTTAGAATATAGCACACTATGCCAGGCGTGGTGGTGCACACCTTTAATCCTAGTGCTTGGGAGGCAGAGGCAGGTGGATCTTTGTGAGTTCAAGGACAGCCTGGTCTACAGAGCGAATTTCAGGACAGCTGAGGCTACAGGGAGACCCTGTCTCAAAAAGACCAAAAAAAAAAAAAAAAATATATATATATATATATATATATATATCACACTATTTTCTAATTTTTGAAGAACACTGGATAGAAATAGTCTGAGTCTAAAATTCAGGCTGTGTGTTTTCTACAAAATTCTTTTGTAATAGCTGTAACCAGGACTTGGTCATTTCTCTACTGATAGAATTAACCTTAATTTTGCTGTTATTCTGTTTGGAGTCAAGCACGAGTGTTTATGTGACTGATAAAAATGCATATATAGGGGCTGGAGAGATGGCCTAGCGGTTAAGAGCGCCGACTGCTCTTGCAAAGGACCCGGGTTCAGTCCCCAGCATCCACATGGCGGCTGAGAACCGTCTGTAACTCCAATTCCAGGAGAACTCCAGTTCCAGGGGAATCCGACACCCTCTTCTGACCTCCGTGGCATTGCACGACACAGGTGCACAGACCTACACGCAAACAGTACATTCATACACATAAATAAATAAAATTAAATAAAAATGCATATATAGGGCTGGAGAGATGGCCTAGCGGTTAAGAGCGCCGACTGCTCTTGCAGAAGACCCGGGTTCGATCCCCAGCACCCACATGACAGCCGAGAACCGTCTGAAACTCCAATTCCAGGAGAACTCCAGTTCCAGGGGAATCCGACACCCTCTTCTGACCTCCGCGGCATTGCATGACACGGGTGCACAAACTTGCATGCAGACAGTACATTCATACACATACAGAAATAAATAAAATTAATAAAAAAATGCATATATAACATTGTGGTTCTGTTTTGTTTGGGGTGACACTGGGAACTGAACCCATGGCCTCACTCATACTCACTAGATTCTCAACCCTCTTTTTATTTTTTGTCTTGAGATAGATCTCACTAAATTGCCTATGCTGGCCTTGACCTTGCTCTGTAGTTAAGGAAGGCCTTGACTTGGGATCTCCCTGCCTCAGCCCCTAGTCCGTTGACCACAGGCCTTTGATATTTTCTTTTTTTTATACAACCAAGAACAGAATAAATACCAACATTAAGGATGATAGAGACATAGGAGCACTTTCTGTATTCCAGTCACCTTTGTCTTACTTTACCAGTGACTGAAGTGCTCTCCTTCGGCCGCCTGTTCTCGTGTACCCATCCCCACTCAGGCTAGAACATAAGCTGAGCACCAAGTGTGGTGGTGTACACCTGAAATCCCGGCACTCAGGACGCAGAGACATGAGGATTGTGAGTTCGAGGACAGCCTGCACTAAAGAGTGACACCTCGTCTTCAAAGGAGCTGCAGGAGGAAGGGATGGAAGAAGACAAATTGTTGGTGGGTTTCAGGGTTTGGAACCTGATAGTTGCTTAATAAATACTCAATTAAATGTATGACTGTGAATGGTGACTAGCTCTTCTTTTGAGACAGGGTCTCCCTTTAGACCCAGCAGTCCTGGAACTCACTCTGTAGAACAGGCTGGCCTTGAACTCACTGAGATCCACCTGCCTCTGCCTCCTGAGTGCTGCACCACCACAACTGGCTTCATTGTTTTTAACTGTAAAAAAGTTAAAAAAAAAAAAAAAGATTCGGTGTTCAATAAATGGTGATTAAAATGATGGAAAGATTTAGGGTTTTTGATTTGGAGGTAGATGGATCACTTTAATTAAAAATATATCTTTGCAGGGGCGTGGTGATGCAAGCCTTTAATCCTAGTGCTTGGGAGGCAGAGGCAGGCGGATCTCTGTGAGTTCAAGACCAGCCTGGTCTATGGATTGAGCTCCAGGCCAGCTGGGACTAAAAGGGAGACCCTGTCTCAAAAATTCAAAAAAATATATATATTTATGCATATATAAACATTCCATCCTAGAAAATATTCTGGAACTTTGGATCTACATCTTTGAATGCACATAATTCCAGAATGTTCTCATACAGGGCACGTGGCTGTGTGGAAGCTCATTGGGGTTTGGCTTGGGGGGCCCTTCTCTATGTTCCTTTGTCTACAACCTGCTCTCTTCCAAATAGCCATTGCTCAGCCATCGTATACTTCTGATACAACGGTTCTCTAGAAGTCAGCAGTAGCACCACCTCGGCCGCTTCTCCTGATCACTTTTCCAGCCTGATTACTTTATAAGGTTCTTTTTTTTTTTTGTCTTTTCGAGACAGGGTGGGAATTCGCTCTGTAGACCAGGGTGGCCTTGAACTCACAAAGATCTGCCTGCCTCTGCCTCCCAAGTGCTAGAATTAAAGGCATGCGCCACCACGCCCGGCTATAAGGTTCTTTTGAGACTGTCTCTCCAGGTTGTACGTAGCTGCCTATTTTAAAAAAAAGATTTATTGTATTTTTTATTATGTGTATATCTGTGTGTCTGTGTGGATATGTAGATGTGGATGCAGGTGTCCTTGGAAGCCAGAAGAGGGCATCAGATCCCCTGGAGCTGGACTGGTGGTTGTGTGCTGCCTGACATAGATACTGGGAACCCGACTTGAGTCTTCTGTAAGAGTAGGCACTCTTAACCCTTAAACTATCTCCCCAACTTCAGAGATTATAAGTTTTTTTTTTTTTTGTTTTTTTTTTTGGTCTTTTCGAGACAGGGTCTCCCTGTATCCCCAGCTGTGCTGGAACTCACTCTGTAGACCAGGCTGGCCTTGAACTCACAAAGATCCGCCTGCCTCTGCCTCCCAAGTGCTAGGATTAAAGGTTTGAGACAGGGTCTCCCTGTATCCCCAGCTGTGCTGGAACTCACTCTGTAGACCAGGCTGGCCTTGAACTCACAAAGATCCGCCTGCCTCTGCCTCCCAAGTGCTAGGATTAAAGGCGTGTGCCAAGAGATTATAAGTTTTTTAAAAATGGAAGCATTTAACTACAATTAGCCTGAGTTTCATTTAATTAGGACTTGCAGGAAATTCACTTGAAATAAAAATATATTTGTTTCCCTTTTCCAACTTGGGCCGGGCAGAATGGCTCCCGCAAAGAAGGGTGGTGAGAAGAAGAATGGCTGTTCTGCCATCAACGAGGTGGTGACCCGGGAATACACCATCAACATTCACAAGCGCATCCATGGAGTGGGTTTCAAGAAACGTGCCCCTCGGGCACTCAAAGAAATCCGGAAATTCGCCATGAAGGAGATGGGCACTCCAGATGTGCGCATTGATACCAGGCTCAACAAAGCTGTCTGGGCCAAAGGAATAAGGAATGTTCCGTATCGTATCCGTGTTCGATTGTCCAGAAAACGTAATGAGGATGAGGATTCTCCAAACAAGCTGTATACTTTGGTGACCTATGTCCCCGTTACCACATTCAAAAATCTACAGACAGTCAATGTGGATGAGAACTAACTGCTGAGAGTCAAATAAAGTTATAAAACTGCAAAATATATATATATATTTTGTTAAATATAAATATATGGCCCCCCCTTGTTAAAGGGGCCACCATAGCTTCTTCTCTGTTCTGCTTGCTCTGACCATGCTGAGTCACATGGTTAGCATTTATAGAAGTGTACTTGCTATGGCAGTACTGGTAGTTAAAATATAGTCACGCACTGTGTAATGATGTTCCTTCCACTCAGTAATGGATCTCACATGTGGCAATGGTTTCATGATTGATTACCTAGTGATATCATAGCAATCTTGGTTTATGTAAATACAGTCAATGATGTTTATACAAGGACAAAATTGCCCAACACCACCTTTCTTAGGCTGTACATTGTTAACCAATGCATGCCTCTCTTAAAATTCCTTCTATCCAGATGACCTTTAATATTTGCTCCTGATGTTGAGTCCTCCTACTTCCACCCAGGACCTTCTGGCACCAGTCAGGATCTCATTAGCTAAAGGATTTATTTGCCTACCTTCTTGGAGGATGGCGTACATAGGAAGCAAGTAGCTTGAGTAAGAGGCAGAAGAAAAAAACCTATTAGACTATAAGGTTAATTAAAAGGGGATAAGAAAAATATGTAAATGAATGTTAAACATTTCTGAAATGATATATGTCATAGAGTCATAAAAAAGATGAATACGATAGTAAAACATAGCAGAAGATATTAGTCAGATGCCCTAGTATGCCTATATTCCCAGCACTCTGGAGGCTGAGACAGCAGGCTTGCTTGGGGTTAGAAGTGTGATATAGTCAGACCAGTGCTCTCTCTATCTCTGACACACCCACCCATCAAACCACATAGTACTAATAAAGATGTGGCAAAGAGATTACGTTGTGATGAATGAGTAAAGCTAAATTCAGTTTATTTTTTAATTTTTAAAAATTTATTTATGTGCATGAATGTACGTACTGTGTCTGCACGCAGGTCTGTGCACCCCTGTTGTGCAATGCCTCGGAGGTCAGAAGAGGGTGTCGGATTCCCCAGGAACTGGAGCCAAAGACGGTTCTCAGCCGTCATGTGGCTGCTGGGGATCAAACCCGGGTCCTCTGCAAGAGCAATCTGCACTCTTAACCACTAGGCCATCTCTCCAGCCCCTAAATTCAGGTTTTTTTTTTTTTTAAGGGATTCTTCAATATAATGACACAGTTGTTTGCAAATAACATTGGTGCTACTCAGTATGTCATACAATTAGGTAATTGGTGCATTTTGCAAGTATCTATGTCCAAATTTTGAACAACCCAAGGTTCCCATAGTCCAGTTGGAGAAGCTTGTATGCACAGGCATGTTGATCAGTCAGGAGTCCAGACTATATTCCTGTAGTCTCATGATTCACCCCTATCTCTCCGCAGCCCTTACAATCTACCATGCCTCCTCTTCTGCAGTTTGTTCCCTGGGCTTTGGGAAAGGGGCACAAGTGGGTGAGAAGAAAATAGTCTAATTTCTTTGGAGTTGTCATTTTGGACTCCAGTCTGTTCAGGTTGTTTCCCTTCATGGGTTGACAGCTTATCCAGTGATACCCTTTTTAGTCATACTAACAAAGCACAAGCTATTGGATGTACAGGCATTTAAGCAGTACCAATTATTATGTCAAGCTAAATTCAGTTTTAAATGTTACTAAAAGAACATACTAGAGTGCCAGGCATGGTGGCGCGTGCCTTTAATCCTAGCACTTGGGAGGCAGAGGCAGGCGGATCTCTGTGAGTTCAAGGCCAGCCTGGTCTACAGAACGAGTTCCAGGACAGCTGGAGCTACAGGGAGACCCTGTCTCGAAAAGACCAAAAAAAAAAAAAGAATGTAGCCAGGCATATTGGTGCCCTCCTTTAATTCCAGCACTCAAGAGGCAGAGGCAGGTTCCAGCACTCAAGAGGCAGATCTTTTTGAGTTCCAGGCCAGCCTGGTCTACATATTAAGTTCCAGGACAGCTTGGGGCTACAGGGAGACCCTATCTCAAAAAGCCCAAAAAAAAAAAGAAAAAAAAAAAGAACATACTAGAAAGATTAAATAAAAATACTGTGTGTTATAAAAGGAATTCAGGAAGCGTACATTCTGAGGGCTGACTCCACCCAGTTACTAATAGTGGCCTCTGGATTGAGGGACTGCCGGTCATTATGGCTTCCAATCCCGGCGACTTCCTGAACTGTGCTGGGTGGGGTGGGAGTCTCTCTTGGGCAGTGCTTGGGGCTGTTTCTCTGACCTGCCATTCCCATCTTCTATTTTTTTACCTTAGGACTCTGAACCTATTGTCACCAGCCCTGGAATTCTGTTTAATATAAAATACTGCTCTTCTTCCACTTCGTGAGCTCCTGGATGTCGAGTCAGACTAGTTTTATGTGGGTTTTTCCCCAGAGCTCAGTCCAGTGAAGACAGTTAATAAGCATTCAGCAAATGCTGGTCAAGGAAAAGCTGGACTCTGCTGTATGTGCCAGAACACGCATTGCCTTTGCTAACCGGGGATGCTGGCTGTTGCCGTCTTTAGCCCATGGAATCTTCCCAGTTGAGACTGCTCAGTGGTTCCTGATCAAATCCAGCCCTCTATTAGTTCCAAAGTTAGTAAAAGAAAAAGAAAGGAAAGACATCTAACATTGAGCAGGTGCTGATCTCAAAGCATCAGCTTTTTCTATAAAGTTCCAAATGGTCGTATTTTAGGGGTTGTAGTCATCAATACCCATCTCTAGCTTTGCAGGAACAAAAGTAGCCACAGATGATTCATGAATGACTCTGAATCACATGTCCAAGTGTAACTTTGTTTATAAAAACACAACCAATTTGCCCTTGGAGCCAAAGTTTTCTAATACCTAAGCAATATCAGAGAGCCGTGTACAAAGAAGTTAGTTGGGACATAGAGGACAGAAGCTTTGAAGAGGTCCTATGTAACTGTATTTCCTGTAATCCTTGAAGGAGTGTTTATCTGTAGCAGGTGTCAAATAACTGTTTGCTATCCATTGCCTC
Source organism: Rhizomys pruinosus (assembly GCA_009823505.1). NCBI lineage: Eukaryota > Metazoa > Chordata > Mammalia > Rodentia > Spalacidae > Rhizomys > Rhizomys pruinosus. The sequence continues at coordinate 3,370,471 of VZQC01010063.1, read as the reverse complement.
ATATTCAACTTGAGAGATTATGATAAGTGGTCATAAAGTCTAACTTTAAAAAATACCTGCAGTCTTGTGGCAGGTTTTGGAAAGCCAGATGGTTTATTCGTTTATTCTTTAAAGTTCACATCTGCTGGCTTGCCTTTATGCCCTTCCTTGTAGAGTTCTGCTTTGACCAACAGTGTTGTTTAATGGTCCTTTTCCACAATGGAACTCATTGTCACCAGGCGATCATTGTATGTACACTTGTCCCTCCCCTTCTTGCCACATGTCTGGGTAGAATGCTCACTATCATTTTTCAATCAAAATTTATTGAGCCTAGTCTTGTCTTTGTTAAAAAATATTTCATGCTGGGTATGGTGGTACACTCCTGTAACCCCAGCACTTGAGAGGCAGAGGATGTGAGATTGGAAGTTCACAATCACCCTCAGCTACATGGAAAGTTCAAAGCCAGCCTGGACAACATGAAACTCTGTTCCAAGAAAAGTGAAAGGAAAGGAGAGGACAAAAGGAAGGGAAAGGACAAGGGAAGAAAAGACTCCTGGTCTAAGGTGTCTAAGGTCAGTTAACATAGATTAGATAAGTGGTACTCAGAATAAAAACCAGTCTACCTTTTAAAGTTCATATTCTTCTAAATTCTGCATCTAGCCAGCCAAGCTGGTTCATTTAGATTGTTAAATAATAGTCCATCCAGAATACTTACCTTACAGGTGTAAATTATATAATTATCTTAGCCAAATTCCTATTCTTTCACTTAGACTTTTGATGTCTTTTTGTTTTTAAAACTATTTTTTTATTTTATTTATTTTTGTATGTGTATGAGTGTACTGTCTGCATAGGTTTGTGCACCCGTGTCGTGCAATGCCGCGGAGGTCAGAAGAGGGTGTCAGATTCCCCTGGAACTGGAGTTCTCCTGGAATTGGAGTTTCAGATGGTTCTCAGCCGCCATGTGGGTGCTGGGGATAGAACCTGGGTCCTCTGTAAGAGCGGTCCGCGCTCTTAACCGCTAGGCCATCTCTCCAGCCCTTGCTTGATGTCTTTTTGTTTATAGAGTATAGAGTTGGTCCTCTCATGGTCTTTGCTGCTAGCTCCAGAGGACGTAGTAGCTGCTGGGACTTCTAGTCTCAAGGAAGAAACCTGGTAAAAATTTTGGGAAGTGCTTTGTAAGGAATATAAAGGATCTCTTTATCCTTTAGCTTCCGACCTTTCTATTTTTCTGACCTTCCATTCTCTTTGTAAGTAGAATACGTAACCGGGCGTGGTGGTGCACGCCTTTGATCCTAGCACTCGGGAGGCAGAGGCAGGCGGATCTTTGTGAGTTCAAGGCCAGCCTGGTCTACAGAGTGAGTTCCAGGCTGGCTGGGGCTACATGGAGACCCTGTCTTGAAAAGACCAAAAAAAAAAAAAGTAAATAGAATACGTAAGAGAGAGGATGTTGGCCTGAGAGATGGCTTCGTGGTTAAGTAAGCTTGCAGAGGAGCACTTTCAATAGAGCAGAATTTAGTTCCCTGTTGGGCAGCTCACAACCTGATGTAACTCTAGCTCCAGGGATCCAATGCACACATACACATCATAAAATGCACATGCATATACGCACGCGTACATGCTCAAGCAAAAATAAAATCTTTAAAAAGAAAAAGAAGCAATGTGACTTGTACATGAGTATATTTTACAGTTCTGTGTGTATGTTTACATGTGTGTGCAGATGAATGTATGTATATGGGACCAGAGAATCTGGGTCCCTCTCTGAACCTGGGATACACTGACTTCGCTAGACTGCCTGGCCAGCAAACCCCAGGTTCCCTCCATCCTATGCCGGTTCCCTCCGTCCTCTCCTCTCCTGCACTGGGATTACGGGTGCCGGGCTTGTTTACGTGGGTGGGTGCTAGGGATTAAACTCAGGACTTTATGCTTACAAGGCAAGCACTTCACTGACAGAGCCATCTCCTAACATTTCAGTGTGCTTATTAAGATTCACATAGTAACCTGGGGTGGGGGTGGACACCTATAATCAGTCCCTGCACTCTGGAGGAAGATGCAGAAGAATTTCAGGTTCAAGGCCAGCCTGGACTGTATAGCATGTCAGTGTCTCAAAATACACCAAATCCAAAACAGATCAGCTCAGAGATCTGATCAAACAAAAATAAACTCTGACTTTAAAAGATTTAAAATAGGTCTCTAAAGAGTATTAAAATGTGTAAGTTAGGCTCTTTCAAATACAATGTTTTTTGATTTAGGTTAAGCAGGCATGAATACTGTTTCTGCGCTTTGGGCTGGCCCATCTACTGCAATCTCTTCCTAATCCTTTGAACCCTCCATCCACTTCCTCAGTGTGAGTTTTTTGCTTTTCTTATTTATTGATCTATAGTGATGGGGGAAGAGAGGAGACTCAAATGACATTATTACAGGTTCTGAGCAGCTCACCAGCAGAAACACACAGGAAAACAAAGTTCACGAGATGCATTCCCTGAACAGTTTGTCTCATGAAGACATTGTACATGGTTGGGGATTGTTGTGTGGCAGTATTCTTGGAGAGAAGTGAACACAGTCAGGAGACCACCAGGTTACTTGGAGAAGTACAGGTCGGGTGAGGGGTCACTTAGAGCCGTGGAAATGACTCAAAGGATAGCTGCATTACCAAAAGCATTCCCCCACCCCCCCACCCCCACCCCCCAGCATGGGTGACAGTTCACAAAACCAGGAAACCTGGTCCGTAGCACATAACTTGGAGCCGGCTCATCAGGCTGGAAAACATCATTTTCAGGTAAGCTCAGTTGGTCTGAGTCTCTTCCAGAGCTCAACTGCTGTCTGCTGCTTCTGGGCAGGTTGCCTGATGTGCCTCTGCCAGGCTGCTGCCCTCTCAGCCTTTGGCTTGGGGAGGGAGAAGCCTAGAGAATAGGATGAGTTTCAAGGACTTCCTGAAGCTATTGAGTTGTTTACTTCCTCAGCTTAATGAGCTTCCCTACAAGATGGAGTATTTCACCTCCCTTTAGAACATCTGTGTTTTGTTAATTATTACTTTTATTTATGTGTATCAATGTATTGCCTGTATATGTAAAAGTGTACTCACATAGAGCAATGCATGAGGAGGTCAGATTCCCTGGAACTGGAGTTGTGGACAGTTGTTAGCCACCATGTGGGTGCTGGGAATTGTACGCAGGGCTTCTGCTAGATAAGACCGGTGCTCTTAACCACTGAGCCGTCTTTCCAGCCCCCAGAACATCCTGTGTCTTGTTCGTTTTTGTTTTCTGAGCTCTTAAAATGTTACCATGGCTGACCTGGAATTCATTACTAGTCCAGACTGGCCTTAAACTCACAGAGCTCCACCAGTTTCTATCTCCTGAGTGCTGGTATCAAAGGTGAGCACCACCATGCCCAGCAGTTCCTGTGTCTTTAGGAGCATCCCTTAAAGATGGTGTGTCTTATCTCTACAGGTAGGTCTACATATCTACAGGAATGTCTACACCACAGGGAAACAAAGATGGAAGAGACAAATCATGCCCTTGTGGTCCTTCATCTGCAGAGGTGAAGAAAGGAGTTTGGCCCTGGGATGGAGGGAGGCTGGCTGTTTGCTGAGGTCCAGAGCTCTGTCCACACTGGTACACTGGAGTAGGTGTGCCATGCCCCATGACATCTTGTGACTCTTCCTCTCCTGGCTTGGACTCTTCATCCTGTGTGATTACAGCCTTCCTGTATCACCTTCCTTTTTTTTCTTTTTTCTTTTCTTTTTTGGTGTTTTTGAGACAGGGTCTCCGTGTAGCCCCAGCTGGCCTGGAACTAACCCTGTAGACCAGGCTGGCCTTGACTTCATAGAGATCTGCCTGCCTCTGCTGGGATTAAAGGCATGCACCACCACACCCAGTTTAAAGATGGTTCTTAGCCACTATGTGGATGCTGGGAATAAAACCTGGGTCTTCTGCAAGAGCAGTCGGTGTATCACCTTCCTTTTACAAGAATGATGCCAGAGGTGGCTGCAAGGATGAGTACTGTTGTTGATTGAAGACTCAGTGGACTCTGACAGTTTAAGACTAGTAGCCAGAAGCTAGTGTTGGCCGTAGATGACAGGAACCTTTGTGTACTGTGTGTGGAGGGCTTCCCAAGTGAGGCGGCCCAGGTTGCTCTGTGCATGTCTGTTCTGCCAACTTCATGCTCGGTGTCTGTGTTCACCCTGCTCATGGTTTATAGATGTTTATTTGTCCTTTCCCAAAGGACTGACTGACTGACTGCACTATAGGTACCACCTAAGTATGTTAGTGTTAATATTTCTTTGGGGGCAGTAAATATGTACATTAGGTGTTAACGAAAATATAAGTAGGGTAACAGTTTATCTGAATAAAAATCTGAAAATCTGGATTCTTACTAACAATGTCTAAAAATTATTGTTTCAGGCAATTAAGACTCTGCCTAGAATTTTTAGAATCTTGAGAATGCGTTTTAAAGACATTCAGAAGGAGCAGATTTTTGTTTGATTCAAGAAATAATAACGTATTAGCATCATGCAAAATGATAGCAAATTGGTATGGTTTGCAAGGGCAGAGAAGAAAGTGTGATTACAGGGTCTGGACTGTTCCATTCATAGCAGAGGAAGTAATTTTTTTTCATAATGTGTGAAAGTTAAAAAAAGAACTGAAAGGAAAAGCTAGGAACATGTTGGGCTATTAATAAACACCTGTGTCAGGAACGCAGTGGTGATTGTACCTTACGGCATTTGTGAGAAATATAATTACTACTCCATACGTATTCACTCCTCAAAATGATGGTGCTTTGTTAAAATGCTCCTTGAGCTGCCAAGAAGTTGGCTTTATTGGTAAAATGGATGTTCAAGTAGAACCCAAATTTGAATCCCCAGCCTCCACAGAAAATTCAAATATGATGTGGTACCTGTCTGTAACCTCCCAGGGTTAAGGGAGCGTGGGGAGGATGGGGCAGAGATCGGAGGATCCGCAGAGCTTGCTGCCCAGGAAGTGCAGCAATAAGGTGAGCCCCAGGCTATGTCCAAACATGAGTGGAGAGCAACAGGGAAGATGTCCTCCCTGGCTTCCACGCACATGCACAAACATGCACTGACACACTATACGCAAATTAAAAAAAATAATTCTTTGCTGATTTTAGATAGTTTGATGAACAAGTATAATTGATGGAGAGACGGCTCAGCGGTTAAGAGCACTGGCTGCTCTTGCAGAGGACCTGGGTTTGGTTTCCAGCATCCACACGGAGGCTCACAATCATCTGTAACTCCAGTTCCAGGGGATCCGACACCCTCTTCTGACCTCTGCAGGCATTGCAGACACAGGTGCCCTTATATACACGCAGGCAGTACACTCACACAAGTAAAATAAAAAACAAAAGATAGAATAGAAACAAAACATTTCCTTGTAATCGCGAACCACCTCTTGCTGTTATCTCTCTGCCCCCTGTTCCACAGTAGTACCCGAGCTTTGGTTGGCAGAAGCTTGATATAGGCGCCCATTTAGGGATAAGCATTCTTAGTCTGTGTACTTTGGCAAGTTGTGGCTTTCTGAGTTTCTAATCGCCATCTGCTGCATGGGAGGCTTCCCTGGTGGGAGCTGAGGGATGCACTAGCATTCTTTCTGCTCCATGTTCTGCTGTGTTCCCTGGTGGGAGCTGAGGGATGCACTAGCATTCTTTTCTGCTCCATGTTCTGCTGTGTTCTCTGAGCCTTAGGTATAGTAGTTGCTTTGTAGATGTGCCATTTTATTTTTTTTATTTTTTTATTTTTTTATTTTTTAATTAATTTTTATTTATTTCTGTATGTGTATGAATGTACTGTCTGCATGCAAGTCTGTGCACCTGTGTCGTGCAACGCCGTGGAGGTCAGAAGAGGGTCTTGGATTCCCCTGGAATTGGAGTTCTCCTGGAATTGGAGTTTCAGTTGGTTCTCGGCCGCCATATGGGTGCTGGGGATCGAACCCGGGTCCTCTGTAAGATCAGTCGGCGCTCTTAATCGCTAGGCCATCTCTCCAGCCCAGATGTGCCATTTTAGAGCTGGGCACTTCACACTTTTTCTTTACAGCCAATCTAGCCTAGAACTTGCTATGTAGACCAGGCTGGCCTTGAGCTCACAGAAATCCCCCTAACTCTGCCTCCCAAGTGCTGGGACTTAAATCCAACACCATGCCTGACTTGTTATATTCTTTTTAAAGAGCAGAATTATTTTTTCTGGATGGTAGGTAGGTACTTCATATCAGCTAGAGCCTTTGAAACTTGTTTTAGAAGACTCTTTTGCAGCCTTTGAAACTGCTTTCAGGAAGGTTTAGCCCATTAGAAGACAAGGCCTTCCTACAGTACCTCCCAAGGTGCCCTGCGCTGCCAGGAAGACTTCTGTGGTTTGTGGTTCCCATGGTATCCAGTTCCTGAACCGAAGCCCTGAAATCACCTGTAGGCAAAAAGTTGAGGTGATTATTGTGTTCTTCTGGTTAGCATCTCATTGCTTGGAGGCTCTAGCCACCCCTTGAGTTTATATATAGTCCAGTATCTGAAAACTTTGATCACTTGTTTTGAGCCATTTTTGATAGGCGAAGACTCAGTTCTAATTGTTCAATGAGGCTTGAAGAAGAAGTCTGGGATGGATTCTTCATGTAAGGGCTGTGTGATAGAAGTTTGATTTTGGAATACTTGCAGATGTGTAGTAAGATTGTATGTAGGCCCATACTCAATTTCCACTGTCGTTACCATTTTATATTATTGTGACTGGTTATTTACCACTAATGAACCAGTGTGAATACTGCATTGCTAACAAGGGCTCTGCTTAGTTATATTTGTCCTCTTTCTGTTCAAAGGATCTAATCCAAGAACCACTTTATGTCTGCTTGCCATGTCTCCTTAGCATCTTTAGACTCCAAGAATTTTTTTTTCCCATTGCTGGGTTTAAATTTCAGACCTTGTGCGTGGTTGCTAAGCACGCTGCCCCTGAGCCACATCCCCAGCCCATCCTGCTCTTAATGATTTTGATAGTATTGCTGAATTGTCGGCTATTTTGTAGGTCATCTTTTACTTTGGATTTGTCTGGTTGTTTTTTTTTTTTTTCCCCATCAGACTGGGCTTTTTGTTTCGGTGGTGGAAAGATACAGGTAAGGTGTCTCTGTCATCACATTCTAGTAAGAGTGAGTACCGGGGCTGGAGAGATGGCTCAGCAGTTAAGAGCACTGACTGCTCTTGCAGAGGACCCAGGTTTCAATTCCCAGCACCCACATGGTGGCTAAGAACCATCTTTAACCTGGGTGTGGTGGCGCACACCTTCAATCCTAGCACTCGGGAGGCAGAGGCAGGCAGATCTCTGTGAGTTCAAGGCCAGCCTGATCTGCAGAGTGAGTTCCAGGCCAGCTGGGGCTATAGGGAGACCCTGTCTCAAAAAAAAAAAAAAAAAAAAAAAAGAAAAAGTGCCATTAATGTTAATTATCACTAGTGAGAATAACCTCATCTTCTGGGTAAGCTGGCTTGAGGTAGTATCTGTCAGGTTTCTCTCTAATAAAACCATCTTGTCCCCAACTTGTTTTCTGTCTACCTAGGCAGCTCAGTAGAGACCAACTGCCCAGGGTTTTATCACGTATGCATCTCATGCTTAACATCTACCCAAATTTTAGAGTTCCAGAATGAAAGCAGGTGTTTCACATGAATGAAAGCAGGTATTTCACATGAACCGTATTACATGTGCTATTTCGGCACAGAAAGCCGCCCTCCTTCATTCAGGCATAGTGGGGCACTGTCCTTAGACGATAGCCAAAGGCCAGCCCTGTGAGGCAGGCACTCAGAGGATAAGGATCAGGGACTGCTCCTTTCTGCACAGTGGGAGATTTGTCTCTTCCTTCCTATTTATTTCTTTAGTCATTTATTTATATGAGTGTCTCCGTCATTTTATGTTACTCTAACTAAGCATCACAGATGGAGAAATGAAAGTTTATTTATCTATGACACTGAAGGCTGGGAAGTTCAAGACCATGTGGTGAAAGCGCAGACTCTTCTTGCTGGTGGAGCCGCCCAGCAGAGTCCCAAGGGGTTCAGAATGTCGTGTGTTGAGAATCCTACTTAGGTCCCTTTCCTTACCAAGCCTCAGTCCTGTAGCATTAGGACAAACCCTGTGTCCTCATTTAACGTTAATTGCCTTCCAAAGATCCTGCCTCCAAATGCCATAATTCATTAAGTTTTTATATTTTTAATTTTAAATATTTTATCTATTGTTATTATTTTATGTGTATGAGTGTATTGGCTGCATGTGTATAAGTGCACCCATGTGGCACAGAGCCCTCAGAATCAGAAGAAGGCGTCAGATTCCCCTGGAACTGGAGTTACGGATAGTTGTTAGCCACAATGTAGGTGCTGAGAATCAAATCCAGTTCCTCTGTAGGAGCATCGAGTGCTCTTAACTGCTGAGCTATCTCTCTGGCCCCAAGTACACACACACACACACACACACACCGTGCACACTCGCAGCGTATTCTTTTTGAGACAGGTTCTCCCTATAGCCCCAGCTGGCCTGGAACTCTCTATGTAGACCAGGCTGGCTTTGAACTCAGAGATATGCCTGCTTCTGTCTCCTGAGTGCTGGGACTAAACACGTGTGCCACCATGCCTGGCTCAGTGGTTAAGAGCACTGACTGCTCTTGTGGAGAATCCAAATTTGATTTCCAGCGCCCACATGGCAGCCAACAACTGTCTCTAACTCCAGTTCCAGGGTATACAACACACTTTTCTGACCTCTGAGGGCATTGCATGACACCAGTGTATTTACATACATGCAGGCAATAGACTCATGCACATAAACTAAAAATAACAATAATAAATAAAATATATTTTTTTAATTTTTTAATTTTATTTATTTTTGTATGTGTATGAATGTACTGTCTGCATGCAACCGCAGAGGTCAGAAGAGGGTCTCGGATTCCCCTGGAACTGGAGTTCTCCTGAAATTGGAGTTACAGATGGTTCTTAGCCGCCATGTGGGTGCTGAGGATCAAACCCGGGTCTACTGCAAGAGCAGTCGGTGCTCTTAACCGCTAGGCTATCTCTCCAGCCCCAATAAATAAAATATTTTTAAAAACGTTAAAACATATATTGTTTAGAAGTTAGGAGATATGAAAAGAAACAAGTAGAATCAAGGACTAAGTAGGCCAAGAAGCAGATTCAGCTTGTGATATCAATGGAAACTATTTACATTTTGTCATTTAATGAGGTTTCAAAGCAAAATATCACACTATTTTTACATTTTTTTTGGTTGAATTTCATATGTGGTAATTATGTAATAGACCTGAGGGTGTCTTTTCTTCTAAAGCCTTTCAACTTCTCTTCTAAGCTCTGGGAAAGTTGAGGGTGTTTTGAAGAGGCTAAAATCTGTGGGAGCTAGAAGGCTCTAGAAGCGATAGGACATCTGACATTTTTGTGTCGAAAAGCTCAAATCGTTTTTACTTTTCTCCTTGTGTGCTAATTTTGGATACCGGTATTATAATTTTTAAGATGTTGCTAAGCCTCTCAATATAAGGATATATTTGTTCCCCTTTCCCAAGACTGAGTTAGTAATTGAGGAATTTTCTTTTTGTGTACCTAGAACATTACATTCCAATGGATTGTATGATATTTTAAGTTAATTATGTTTTGGAGAACAGTTTGTTCAGATCCCGTCTAAAGGGCAGTGTTTTATAAGCTTGACTGAGAATTTTCACTGCTGTTGGGTGTACAGGAGTCTACCTTCCACTGAAAAATATAAAGCAAGGGAGTAATTCCGTAAGTCCTTAAAATGCCTCTTTAAAGGGTACAGATTAGTGGGAATTACTCAAAAGAAAGGGGAAGTCTGCTTTCTGCCTCCTCCCGGACCAGAGGATGTGCCATGGATACCATCTGTGCTCAGCATTCTCTACATCTGCCCTGTCTGTGGTGGTTGGACCTGACAAAAAGGTGATGGTTTTAACACTGTGACTCTCTTTTTAAAATCAATAATTTTTATTTTTTGTGTGTGTGTTTTTGAAACAAGGTCTCCCTGTAGCCCTGGCTGTCCTGGAACTCACTTTGTAGACCAGGCTGGCTTTGAGCTCACAGAGATCCACCTGCCTCTGCCTCCCAAGTGCTGGGAATTAAAGGCGTGTGCCACCATGCCCGGCCCAAAAAACAATAACATTTCTATTAATTCCTTGAGAATTTCATACACTGTGCTTTCATCATATTCTCCCCATAGCCCTCCCCTTAATACCTCCCACGTCTGCCCCCTCACTTCTCTACCTGTTCTCCTTATTTATTTTTATTTATTTAATATATTTTACATACTTTTAAAGATGTATATGAGTGCATTGCCTGCAAGTGTGTAAGTGCACACATGTTGTACAGTGCCCTGGAACTGGAGTTACAGATGGTTGTTAGCCACCATGTGGGTGCTGGGAATTGAACCTGGGTCCTGTGCAAGAGTAGTCAGTGCTCTTTACCGCTGATCCATCTCTCCAGCCCCAGTTTTACACATTATTTTTATATTATGTGTATGAATGTGCCCATAGAAATCAGAAGAGGGCATTGGATTCCCCTGGAACTGGAGTTATAGACAGTTGTTAGCTGTCTGTATGTGGGTGCTGGGAATTGAACCTCAGTCCTCTGCAAGAGCAGCCAGTGCTCTTAACCAGTGAGCCATCTCTCCAGCCCTGTTGTATTAAATAATGTACCAAGTCTAATTTGGGCTGCCCATATAGTCAGGAAGTGGGCCCATCCACTAGAGATTGATTGAGCCACACTCTTAAAGAAAACCAACTCTTCCTTCTTTAGAAGCCCTGGTTTATCAGTAGCTCCTTGGATAAGAGTTGGGATCACAAGCCCACCCCCCCAACCCCAGCCACACACCCCCAACCCCATCCCTCAATTCCCCGTGCTACAGTGTTGGCTGGCTTGATCATGTGCAGGTCTTGTGCATCCACAGCTGTGAGTTCATGACTGTCTGTGCTACAGTGTTGGCTGGCTTGATCGTGGGCAGGTCTTTTGCATCCACGGTTGCTGTGAGTTTCTGACTGCAGTGGACCTGTCATGTCCAGAAGACAGTTTTGCTCTAGTCTTCTCTGACCTTTGGGTCTTCCAAGCTTTTCACCTCATCTTGGGTGATGGTCTCTGAGCCTGGGACGGGTGTGTTACAGATGCCCCACTTGTAGCTGAGCAATCCACTGACACTTATCTCTGTACTTTGACAAGTTTTGAGTTTCTATATTAACTACTATCTACTGCACAAAGAAATTTAACTGTTGAGGACTATGTGGTGATTTGAATGAAAACTAATCTCTTACAGGCTCAGGTATTTGAACACTTGGTCTCCATCTGGTTGTGCTGTTTGGGGAAGTTATGGAACTATCAGGATGTGGAGCCTTACAGGAAAAAGTATGTCATTAGAGGAAGGCTCTGAGAGCCCATAGCCTCACCCCACTTTGAGTTCATTTCCTCTGCATCCTGCAGGTAGTTGAAAATGTGACCTCTCAGTTTGCTTATCCAGCCACCTGGAACTGTAAGCCCAAATAAACTTTTCCTTAAGTTACCTTTGGTGTCATGGTATTTTATCACATTAGTTAAAAGTAACTAATACAGTCTGAGAACTGTACTGATCTGTGCATATAAAGATAGAAATTTAGAAGACAGTTTGATACTATATCCATGTAGCAGAAAAACAGTAGTAGATTCTCCTCAAACACTGTCTCTTGGCATGTGTTTCTTCCTCTAGAACAAGTCTGAATTCTAACCATAAAGCACTTGGTTGCCCCTGTACATTTATGCCACTATTGCACCCATGGCATGTCTTGACAGGCCAGTCACTATTGTATTTCACAGGGCTCACAGCTGGGTAAGAGTGTTGATGATTTATTCCCCTCGCAATCTAGATAGCACTTTCTGGTACCATGAAAGCTAGCCATCAGGGAGGAAGCTTCCTGGTCAGTAGCAACTTGATTTCTCTATGCCCAGTGACCAAAGTATGGTATCCTCAGCTATAGGGTCTCACCATTGAATTCTGTTGGGAAACCAGGAACAATGGCAGTAGTCTATACTGAAACTGTGAATCTCTTAGAAACATTCTAAAACATCATTTCTATTATTATTATTATTATTATTATTATTATTATTATTGGTCTTTTTGAGACAGGGTAGCCCCAGCTGTCCCAGAATTTACTCTGTTAGACCAGGCTGGCCTTGAACTCACATAGATCTGCCTGCCTCTGCCTCCCAAGTGCTAGGATTAAAGGCGTGTGCCGCCATGCCTAGCCTAAAACATCATTTCAAAGCCTTTCTTAATACATTGCAGTCTAAAGCATGAGGAGAAATAAAGCCAAAGTAAATCCCTGAATTAGATTTGTCTGCTTTTGTCCAGGCTGTGGCATCAAGGAACAATTGCTTCAGTTGTTTTCATGGCAATGATATAAAAATATAAATGTACATATAACTTGGAAGATTCTGAGTTTATCCAGTATAAAATAGAAAACTGGAATCTTTGGTCTTGTGAAAAACTTGGAATAAATTCTAGGCTACATTTTAGTTGATGTAATTAGTAGCTTAAGGATCGAGTACTCACTTGAAGAACAGTGGTGCTATCATTATTTGAAGGACTGTGATAGTATCCTTATTTGTGTAATTTAAAAACAGGATTAGTCATTGAGGGATTGAATCTAAAAGGATTCTTGGATGCGGATGTGGTTTTCCCAGCTAATATTTTGGTGATTTAGATAATAAAAGCTTCAGAAGACATAAAAAGGAAATACTCCATTAAGTAAGTATTGCCATGGTGTTTATGATTAGGAGTTGAAATAATAGTGTTTATTTTACTCTTTGTACTTTAAACTAAGGCTCAGAGAGAACCAGGTCAGCTGAATTAGTCTACCAGTAAAAGGAAAGTGCCATTTTCATTTGCCCTGTATTAATAGTGAGCTACTGAGGTAAAATGGAACTTCCAGAAAGTCTTTTAGTTTGCCCTGGACAAGGACACACACACACACACACACACACACACATTAAGAAGAATAGAAACTTTGTATTCTAACTTATTTACCCCCTTTCTCTTAAAAGTTACCATACTCTGACTTTCTGTGTGATAGATATCTATTCACTTGTATAGTTATAAAAATTTACTGGGAATGAATCTCACTTTTATGGGACATTATAGCCAAACAGTATTAGGCAGCTTTTAGGTCTTGGATGAGCTTAGCCCAACAGGGGTAGCAAGAACATGGCAGAGTACCTAGGTGTTATGTGTATCAGCTTGTCAGCTTGTTGACGTGGTTCTGTTCTGAGGCTTGCCATTTAATGATATTGTTTTGGTTTAAGTCACCTTATTTCCTGGATCAGTTAACAGTTAGATGAAGAGAGCATTGTGTTGCCAAATTACTTTGGGCAATGCTTTAATTATAGAGAAAATTGAAAGTGGTTTCTGTAAATATTGGAGGAGTCTTTCACATGTTGCTGTTTATTGTTAATGTACAAGAATGGGGTGTAGCAGGTTGGGCTTTGAGACTATGGGGTGTCCTTCGTTCATTCAACATCTTAAGGATTTAGTATTCCTTTGTATGAGGAGAAGCCCTGCTCTAAGCTGATCCTGATATGTCTCTGATAAAGATGGGACCAGGTGACAGTGTGTGGAGTTGGGGTTCTGTGTTGGTCTGCCTTGGCATTCCACCGTGGAGTTGGGGTTTGTTCTGTATTGGTCAGCCCTTGCATCCTGGTGTGGAGTTAGGGTTTGGAAGTAGTCAGCCCTTGCATCCTGGTGTGGAGTTAAGAGTATTGGTCAGTCCTTGAGTCCTGGTGTGGGAATGGGGTTTATTGTTGGTTAGCTCTTGTGTTCCTAGTTTGAATTTTCTTATTAGATCTGTTTAGGAGTTGAAATGGTCCAGATTTATATCATTTTTCTTGGGCTATTCTGAAAACAACAACAAACAAACAAACAAACACTCCCCTGCCCCCCAGCTTCAAGTATCTGCCCTGTGCTACTATGAATATGTCTTAATGAATGAAATTATTCTCTTTCATGTATTGTATTGTGTTCGTGCATGGAAAGATGTTATTTTAGCTTCTAATCTAGTTAGTGCCTAGCGATTTGACCATGAATGAATTTATTCAGTTATGACTTTGATAATTGCACTTGCTTATTCTCTGAGGTACTTAAAAGATGCAGTAATGCAGATGGCTCACTCTAGGTGCACTACATGTATGAGGAGGGTGCCTCTAAATGCAAGTCCACTGATTTCTGCAAATGCAGAAAACCAAAGGGGTGAAAGTTTTCTTTTGCTATTGGCATAAAATGTTAAATTTGTTTGGGTTGTAAGAGATTTCTGCTCTTTGAAGAGCAGTTAGGCCCCTAAAAAAATTCCATTTTCATCTTAAAATCTCTCCTGTAAAGTAAGTTATACAGATGTGCTTATTTGACCAGGTGATTTTTTTTTTTTTTTTTTTTTTTTTTGCTTTTCACTGACATTTTGACTATAAAACTTTCCCTGGGACTTAGATACTATATTAAGAATAGAAAATACTGTGTTTTTAAAACAGTTCCCCTTACCTAGCACAGTTATCTCTTTCAAATAAGTCGCATGCAGCCAGGGGAAAAAAAAATCAACTTTATCCTGAGCTGAGCAGTTTCAGAGGCTGATGGAGGCTCAGCCAGTGTTCATGACATCATCCTTCATCCCATTAGCCAGCATTATCTCCAGTAGGCTAAGTGAGCTGGGGACTCAGTCTCCTAAGCATGCTGAGAAAACCACAGCTTCTAGCCTGGGTGTGGAGTGGGGTGGAGAGCCTAGCCTGTGCTGCTCAAATCACCTAGAGGAAGCTGTCCCTGGAGTAGAAGTACCAGTGATTTTTTTTTTTTTTTTTGAAGGAGGACATTAGCTGTTAAAGGAAGACGTTTAGACCTTTACAGATCTTATTCTAGGTTCTAATCCATTTTAAAAATTGTGTTTCTAAGACTCTTTGCTAGTGAGGAAGGTTGGCATCCTAGGTAGAGCTAGTCTGTTTACTAGCTGTTCTGGGGGACTGAAGGCAGCTGAGGCTCTGCTCCTCAAATCGATCTCGGCCACATAAACAGGAGATGGCTTGGCCATGTGCAGGTCTGCATAAAGAAAGGTGAGGGCGTCCTTCAGGGCACTTGTAATAAACTTGTAAGCTTTAATTCAGCTGGGTACCTCATCTGCATTGAGCCGCGCTTCCACTATGGTTGTGCGTCACTGCGAGACTGCATGGTAATGAAGCCAAGGCTCTGTGGGCCAGAACTCTGCCGCCTGGGAGAGGCGAGGGGACAGCGGCTGGGAGAGGATCCACGGAGCCAGTGCTGCCGCTGCAGCCGCCACTACTGCTCCTGCAGCTGGTCAAGACACAATGTTGAGTCTACAGGATTCTGTGTGTTTTGAAATTAGCATAAAGTCCTTGTTAAAGTCCTGGAGCAGCAGCTGTGAGTATAGATGCCTGCCCGGGAGCTGTGATTATGCTAGCCATTCTTTGCATGCCTTCTGCTAGATCCATCCAGATCAAGCCAAAGCTATTGAAAATACCCTGGGGAATGTGCTCTGCAACTGACTGGCCATCAGTCAGATCGAAAATCTTGACATGCACACGGGGAGGCCATTGGTAATTTGGGTAGTTAAATTTCTTTGACTGAAATTTACCTGTCTTGATTTTCTTATGATTTGGTATTCTGGCAAAGTTTCGAGTCATCGATCAAAAATGGGGGGAAAAGAAGACAAGTATTTCTGCAGAGTTATCAAATCCTAGTACTATTCTACAGAATGTATGTGACATCGGCTATCTCAAGGCACTGGGGAGTTTGATATGATGGTAGTAACTTTCCCTGTTCTAAATGAAGTGCAGCGGGTGGTACTCATAGGTAGATTTTATGATTAGGAACATTCCAGGAGGAAAGAACTCAAAGTTCAGTTAGATCAGGAAAACGAGAGCTATGGGGCTATGATCTGACCAGAAGTCCCGTTCTTAAATAGGGATTTGGCACAAATACTGATTTCATTTAGTATTTCCAGTGGTAATTTTTCTCTGAAGGTCTCAAGCACTTAGGAAAATGATTTATCACCACAGACTCTTTACTTTTCTGCCCAAATAATAATAATCATAGGAGATCAGACTAGTGAATTCAGTGAGCTCAGGTCCTGTTATCATGATTGTTTTATGCAAAGAAAATAAGAATAGAAAAATTGTGACTTTTCCAAGGTCATGGGGTAGCAAGGCACTGGGGATAGAACCTGGTTTCCTTGCTAGTGCCTGAGCAGCCTAATGAATAAAACATGAGAGATTAATTTTTTCCTACTTAGCTCACAAATACTTAGTGTAGTTTTGTTTTACAAGCAAATGATATGGAAACCCAAATGTTGACATGAAAGAAAACTCACTTGGATAATGCCTTTCTGTCTGCATTTCTTTCATTTTTGATTTTTAAGTAATCCTGCTATGCTGAGATACTGTCATGCCAGATGGCAGAATATTATGTTAGTTTTAGGAAAACTTTTAAGTGAGTAAACATAATTAAAATATTTGAGACTCCTAATGGTTAACTTAATTTAAGCTAAATACTTTTACTAGTTAAAAGAATACTAGGCATGTAGAATATATTTTTGCTGAGATAAATTAGACCACAGTTACTAATCTTTGTCCTTTCCTTCCCCAATCCTCACCATTTATTTTATTGTTTGAAAATAGTAAGATAGTGTATAGTGAGAATGAGGCCATAATTAACAGGCTGATATGGAAAAACAGTGTGTGTGTTTGTGTGTGTGTGTGTGTGTGTGTGTGTGTATAATCAGTAGCTTGTCATATAAAAACTCAGTTAGGTACTTGTGAACTCTGTGGTTACTGTTTTGTGATCATTTAGACATCGGTACATGTTATTGTCTGAATCCTGTGGCCCAGTCACAGTTAAAGCTCATTTAATCACATTCCTTGATTCTGAGAGTCAACCCAGAGCAGATGCTTGCAAAGCCTTGGGTTTTAGTTGTTGGTAGGAGAGTGATTCGGTCTGTGGGTAACCCATTGCTCTTGGGGTTTCGTAATGTATAGCTCTTGAAGGTGTTTGTATAGTTCCAAAGTAGTATGTTAATATTGAAAATAAATTGTTACTGTTCGTGTTCAGTAAGGCCCCTGCTAGGTCTGTCCTAGCCCTGGGAAATGGAAAGATGTTTTTAAGTTCAGTAGCATCAGTGAGTGTCAGTGCAGGGAGGGCATAAGATGCTGAGACTAGGAAAGGGTAGTAGCCTTCTGTCCCTTTCTGGAGATCTTTCCGTTAGACCAACACATTGGAAGCAGCCAACTTTGGTTGAGAATATGCTCTGACAGACAGAAAGAAGTATGTGATGGATCTCCCTTCTCCGAGGGGTTACTTAGGGAGGGAAAGGGTACATGTAAGTTACAGTGAGAAAGTTCACGAGAGGTGATGCACACGCCTCGTGACTACCAGCTGACAGTTGCAGATGAGAAGATCGGGAGAGCAGAGGCAGAAGGAGCAGCACTCACAGGGGCTGGGGGCACTCGGAGGAGAGGACTTTTCTCTGCTTGGTTTGGACTGCTATCTTATTCCCTAGGCTGGTAGACTCAGTCTCCCTGAGCCTGAAACCAGGGGTTGGCTAGTAACCCTTCACCCCAACCCTTCAGGCATGGCTGGTCCAGTCCTGCTAAGGTTCTTATTACCCCTGGACTTGGCTTGGCAAGGCCCTGGCCTTAACCCCCGCCGACCCCGTACTCACCTGGGTTATCATCAACACCGTAGCCTTTTGTATTCGGTTTGCATCTTCCAGCTGCTGCTGAAGCTTCCCTTTTTTTGAGACAGGGTCTCCCTGTAGCCCCAGCAGTCCTGGAACTCACTATGTAGACCAGGCTGGCCTTGAACTCACAGAGATCTACCTGCCTCTGCCTCCCAAGTGCTGGGATTAAAGGTGTGTGCCACCACGCCTGGCTGAAGCTTCCTTTTAACAACCTGCTCTTAGTGTCTTCCCTTCCTTCCTTCAGTTTTTCTGTCCCATATGGAATAAAGCTTCTCCCTGTGAACCCCTGCATAGTTCATGTCTCTTCTCTTTCCCCACTCTGGGAGCATCTGTGCCTTTGTAGTTCGGTTGCCTTTACCTGGCTGTACCTGTACCTGTCTACTTAACAAGGAACTCTTGATCTGTCATCATCCATCCTTGGAGTGAGCCAGTCAGCTGATGATTTCCTTTGAGCATTGTAGGCCACCCCCCAACCCCCACCCACCTTCTGTCTCTCGATTGTGCCCTCCTCAAGGCTAAATAGGTTGTCTTTTTGTTCTCCATATACCTGTTTCGTTGAGCTCTGGGAAATGTACAGGTTCTTAATAGGGCAGGGAAGGATGCAATCATTTTTGTTGGAGTGAGTTAACAATAGCAAAGAAAATAGGAGGCTAAATATATGACCCCTCTTCTATCATCTGATTATTAATATTAGACATTAGTGCTGCCCCTCAGCAGAACAATTCCTGAAGTATATGACCCCTTTTCTACCGTCTGATTATTAATATTAGACATTAGTGCTGCCCCTCAGCAGAACAATTCCTGAAGTGGGAGTGTACAGAATAATACCTTAGTGACTTAAAAATAACAATAATTCATTAAATTCCATTTAGTGCATTTCTTGGGAAGAATAGAGCACACCTGATTTGTTAAATAGCTTCTATAAAAATGGAAAAGTTTCTCATTAAATTGTATATTTCAAATGTTGCTTCTGCTGTCTTCAAGAAAGAGGGAGATTAAAGAAAAATCTACGCCTTTTTTTTCTCTCTCTTTTTTTTTTTTTGGTCTTTTTGAGACAGAGTCTCCCTGTAGCCCCAGCTGGCCTTGAACTCACAGAGATCCCCCTGCATCTGTCTCCTAAGTGCTGGGATTAAAGGCGTGTGCCACCACAACTGACTCAGTTTTGCTTATTGACAGAATTTAACTGCCTGTTGTGACAGTGCTTTGTCATTGATTATGGCAGCTCTTACTTACAAGGTACATTTGCATGGTTTATGTCAATGCTACTTTGGGTTTTAATCTCCAGAGGCCCTCTGGTCCAGGCCCTGCTTAGCTTGTGAAATGTAGATGCAACACTGCTGAAGTTTGAAGAGAGTTGAGCCTGTCTTTCAGTAACAACAATGGATCTGCATTCATTTGGCCTGAATTCAGGATTTTGTCTTTGTGCCAATATTTTCAGGCATTGCTCCTTTTAAAAAGGGAATCGGGAACATTCTGTTAAACCAGCTGTGTAGTGAGGATGTCATCCTTTAAAAGATTGGCTTAGTTTCCCCAAACTGATAAGACCAAGCCAGCTTCTGCCCTGAGATCTATTGGGTTATTATGCACAGTGCTGGTAAAGGCAGCAGGTGTATGGACTGGCCACAGAGTACTTTCCTGAACATATTTAGCTTTTGTAATTTTATATGGAAGCTAGTGTACCAAAAGACTTAGTCTTTTTTTTTTTAAATCACAG
The DNA here is from genome assembly GCA_009823505.1 of Rhizomys pruinosus. NCBI lineage: Eukaryota > Metazoa > Chordata > Mammalia > Rodentia > Spalacidae > Rhizomys > Rhizomys pruinosus. The sequence continues at coordinate 3,351,049 of VZQC01010063.1, read as the reverse complement.
ACAACAAAGTAGAGAAATTGACCCAAATTTAAGCACCTAATAAATTTAAATATGAATGAATTAGATATGCTGTGTTAAGTCACTAAATTTGCATTGATTATTTGGATTTTTGCCACAATGAAGTATGTCTTAAATAGCTTTTAATACTCAGAAATGGTTTTCCTGGACTGTGGACAGAATAAAAGCCACCTCTGTTTTTTATACTTTCATTTAAATTTGTTAAAACCTTAATCCTATTTGATTGGAATAAAGTGCTCTACTCATTTCAAGCTGTATGGGCTGGCATTGTAGGCGGGGTGTGTGTATGTATACGCACCCACATTATATACACATACATTTGTCAACTCTCATGGAATTGTAAAATTATGATGAGAAATACTATCTTGATTTAAAAAAATAGCTTCATATATGATGCAATTCACATAGGTGTAAATGTGAAGGGCAATTTCTTTATTTGGAAAACAAGTATATAATGCCTTTACGGTAGGTCTTTTAAGTATGTAACTGAATATTAACTTATTTACTCATGAATGAAAGAAATATTTAACAGGTAGGAATATTAAGTCTTCTATTAGACATGGGAGGTGAAGGGATATTTTCTGTAATTCAAATCTTAGGGGGTAGTTTGCCAACTCACAGCCATCAGTTTCAGTGATGTCTCTGTTGAGAGTTAACTTGGTCCTAGTGGCAAACAGTCACTCACTGTTTTTTGTTTGTTTGTTTGTTTGTTACCAAATACCCTGTCATCCCTTCAGAGAAATATATGTGTTTCCAGAAATGGATCCTAGACAAGGAAGCCAGCTCAGCATGCTGCTGCATGTGAACCCTTGGTGATGGCCTTCACTGAAGCTGCGCCTCCTAGTTCCACATATCACTAACTCTAGGGATCAAGTCTATTTATTTATTTATTTACTTTTTATGTGTATGAGTGTACTGTCTGCATGTAGGTTGGTGCTCCCATGTTGTGCACTGCTGTGGAGGTCAGAAGAGGGTGTCAGATTCCCCTGGAACTGGAGTTAAAGACGGTTCTTAGCCACCATATGGGTGCTGGGAAACGAACTTGGGTCCTCTGCAAGAGCAGTCAGTGCTCTTAACTGCTGAGCCATCTCTCCAGCCCCAAGCCTCTTTTTAAAAAATACTTTATTTATTATTTTCATTTTATCTGTATGAGCATAGTGCCTGAATGTATGTAAGTGCCCCATGTCGTGCATTGCCTGCAGAGTTAGAAGAAGGCATCAGATCCCCTGGAACTAGAGTTATGGACACTTGTGGACCACCATGTGGGTGCTGGGAATAGAACCTGGGTCCTCTGCAAGAGCAGCTGGTTGCTCTCACCACTGAGCCATTGAGGCCCCAGGATCAAGCCTCTTTTATACATTTTTTTTTTTTGTCTTTTCAAGACAGGGTCTCCCTGTAGCCCCAGCTGTCCTGGAATTCGCTCTGTAGACCAGGCTGGCCTTGAACTCACAAAGATCCACCTGCCTCTGCCTCCCAAGTGCTAGGATTAAAGGGGTGCGCCACCATGTCCGGCTCCATTTGTTTTTCTTTAAGTCTAAATCCTTAAACTGGTTTACCTCATTTGACTAAACAAGAGACTTCATCTTCAAGACTGAATATTGTGTGTTGTTAGAAGTACAGCAGATTACCTAACTAACTGAATATTGCTTTCATGGTTTGCCTTGATTTTTTTTTTTTAACCTGAAAAATTTTAGAATAAAAACATACAGTTTGAAATATAAGCCGGGTGTGGTGGTGCACGCCTTTAATCCCAGCACTCAAGAGACAGAGGTAGGTGGAACTCTGTGAGCTGAAGGCCAGCCTGGTCTACATAGTGAGTTACAATACCAGCTGGGGCTTCAAGGAGACCCTGTCTCAAAAAAGATAAAAAACCAAAAAACCAAAACCAAAACAAAAGCAGGAAAATCTAACATGAATGGTCACAATATTCATGGGTGACTGAGATTATATAGGACGGTCAGCATAATATTCATGCTAATTTTGGGCATTTATTTCATAAAGCATGATAGGATGTTGAAGTCTTCCACGATTTGTACCCTTTGTTGCATTTGTTCGTAGGCTGTCATATATCAAACCCTGGGTCCTGTTTGTGTTAAGGACAGCCCCAGGTCACTGGTCCGGGTAACGCACCATCAGCCTAAGGGTACTATAGACTTGGGTCTGAATTCACTTTATATCTCTAGGCTCTGGGCAGCTGTGCTTGTGGTCAGAGCCTCCACCCCTACTACTTCTGGCATTTCTTCCTGTCAGAGCCAGGCTCTATCAAACTCTTGGCTATTTCATTTCTTGGAGATGAATGTGGCCTCTTTAAAAAGAAAAATAACTTTGAAGAGAATGAAGTTCTGCTGAGATGGATCTTTTTTATTGATTAAACCTGCTCCCTGGCTGGGTGTCCATTTATGTCCTGCTTCTGTGCATTATGCATCCATTTGCTAGACCTCCCTGTGCCTCATACTCTATAGGCAGCATACATTCTGCATCTGTTATTAAACTGCCCATGACCTCTGGCCTTGCCGACGTTCATTCAGTCTACATCCTTGTGGTACATGGGCATTCACAGCCCGCAGCTTTTCTGCATCCACGAGCAGTGTCTGAAATATTATACGCACAATGGGTAATTAGGTCCATCATTGGCATATGGTAGCCTCTACTGGTGGCTAAACTCTTAAACTTATTTTCTAGAAATAACCATATTTGCCGTCTCATCACTTAATGTGAGTTAGCTTGCTAGACGTGGCTGGCCAGCCTTTCCCAGGATGGAAAGGGCTAGTTCTTTTGTTTGTTCTTCCTAGTCAGTAGATTTGTGATGTCCCAGGACATTGACTAAACAGTTTAATGGAATTGCTATTTATATTTTTTAAATTTATTTTTATTCTATGAGTGTTTTCCCTCCATGTGGGAAACTGATCCCCTGGAACTGGAGTTAGAGATGGTTGTTAGCCACCATTATGGATGTTGGGACTCTAATCCAGGTCTTCTGCAAAGAACAGCCAGTGTTCTTAACTACTGAGCCATTTTTCAGCTCCAGAATTACTATTTTTAGATCTGTTGTTTTTCCTTTAGTATTCTATTTCCTAAGTTTTAAAACTTAGCTAAGAGAATTAAAGTTTTACACCTCCTGCCCCCAGAAAGAATTAAAGAAATTCGTTTGAATGAATGGGGAAGGTTTTAGAAGCCAAATTTCAAATGGTCAGACCTTTCCTCAGGAAGATAATTAATTATACATGTGATCAGAGTTCATAGTAGAGAAGGTCAGAATTGCTTTATAAGCTTTATTTTCTGTTACATTATTGACACATGGTCATTAGTGAAGACCTTCATAAAAAAATGAAGAGATGAATGATATCCATTAACAGTAGTCCCCTAACAATGTAACAGCAGTTGTAGACTTAAGCTAGCTATAGTAAGTAAATACCTTTCTTATTTAAGATGTTTCACTAAAATTTTGGAAGTCTATGAATGAGCCATTTTATTAGCAAGAGATTGAAAGAAGAGACAATGATGATTCTAATAGAGTGGGCTTCATAATATTCTTGAAGATAAAGCTGTTGATGGTTTTACACAGTACTATGGCTGGAATGGAAAGGGTCAACACTAGCTACGTGAAGTCCATTCATTTGCCAAGACGGAGAGCCATAGAGGAAGAATTTGGAGGAAAATACATAGCATATTATTGCAACCTCTAGACTTAAAAGTTAGCCAGAGCCTGGAGAGATGGCTCAATGGATGTCATGTGCTTGCCATATAAGCGTAAGCCCTAGTATTCAGATCCTCAGATTCTCCCGGAAGGCCAGGAAACAATGTGGTGGCCGTCCTTAGTCCTAACTTTGGGAGGCAGAGATTGAACGTGGGCAGACTGGTTAGCCAGGCTAGTGGAATTGGCAAGCAGTGGGTCGGCGAGAGACCGTGCCTCATTAAAGAGTGGAGACTGATCAAGGAAGACACCCAAGATCAACTTCCATGTGTGCCCACATACACATGTGCACCCAGCCACATGTACCCTTACACGTTGGAACATGTGTACACAATACACAGCCTCCCAAATTACCCAGAAAAATAGAGTAATAGGCAACTTTAAGTAGTGATAGGACTTGATCAGTAGACTCGATATAGAATGTTCATAAGCCACAGAGAAGAATTACCAATGATTTCAGATTTCATTGAAACTCCACCCTTTAAAGTTACGATCATGGCAGGCAGAGGGGTGAGAGAGCTCACCAAGATAAATGATCCACATCATGGACTGTGAGTGAAGTGACTGAAACTGGAGGAACGCAAGGCACATTTGACTCCTGCTTCTTTGACCCTTCATTGCTAGGGCTCTGCCCCATGGCACACAGTTATTGTAATATCCCCAAACTGCTCGGTAAGCATCAATTATGGTATTGTATTGTATAAATATGTTACTGTGGAGCATTTGAAGCTTAGCGATCAAAATTAATTTTCAGTGAAATCATTGTGTAGAGCCAACTATTCTACTTGAGAATGGTATATTGCAGTGACCCTCATTGTGATAACCTTTGGGAGCTTCTAAAAACTCAGAGAGCCCTTCCTCGCTTCACTGAGGTGTACTTAGACGGCGTTCCCATTTCCATAAGTAAGCACCTTTCCAAATTTGTCCTTTCTTGTTTATATCATTCACCTTAAGTATTTTAAACTTTTTTTTTTTTTTTTTTTTTTTTTTTTTTTTTT
>VZQC01010063.1:3203610-3345928 GCA_009823505.1 Rhizomys pruinosus | reverse complement strand
TTTTTTTTTTGGTCTTTTCGAGACAGGGTCTCCCTGTAGCCCCAGCTGTCCTGGAACTCACATTGTAGACCAGGCTGGCCTTGAACTCACAAAGATCCGCCTGCCTCTGCCTCCCAAGTGCTAGGATTAAAGGCATGCGCCACCACGCCCGGCTCTGGGATGCAGTTTTAAAAAACAAGTAATTTTTATTTTTCTTCCTTGGCTAATGGTCTCTTGCCTTCTTATTGCTTTTACTTATTAAACTAAAACTCTTTAATTTTTAATTTTCTATGTATAAGGCTTCAAAAATCATTTTAAACTTCATGTCCATTGTATTTTACTTTTGAACATAAAATCAATAATAATTTCATCATCTGTTTTGATTATTCATATTTTTGTTGTAAATGCAATGCCCTGATTTAGAAAATTTTCTTTGTGTTATTTAAAAAAATATCTCTTGTGGCAAAATTTTATTCCTGGTTTATTCTCCCAGTTATACTTTAAAATAGTTTTATCCATTATTACTTCCAAGATAGTATAGACATGTAGTTTGAATGGGGCAGGGAGGGGGCGGGAATTTGTCTCCCACGGAGATTAGCACTATTAAGGAGAGACCTCTGCTTCTACTGAACTGAGGACCCTACCCAGCTAAGTTTCCAACTTGTGAAAGGAGAAAGCCTAAGGAGTTTTCTTGCTCCTAGAAAACCACACCGTATAAAGGCTGCTGAGAATGTGGATGGAGGGGCACCTTCATCCCAAAGTGATAGCTTTACTTGGCAACATTGTTTATGTGGTGCTGATTTTTAGAGGGGGGCAATTGAAGAGTAAGGGGATCATTGATTCTTCCTAGTTGGTTTCAGAGAGCCACCATGTAGCAAGAGAGTCACTGCATAAAGAAGGCCCTGATCTGCAGAGGCCCTGAGAGGTCATTGTGTGAGCCTGTGAAGGTCAAACCTGCTTTGCAGTGGAGACCCCAAAATGTTGGAGATGCCAGAGGCTCAGGACATCTGCCAAGGAGAGCTGAACAGAGGGAGGGGTAGTATCAGCCCAAGAGAGGTGAATGTTGCAGGCAACAGGCCAGTTCTAAGCTCTTTGCACTAAGGCTTACAGTTAAGAGAGTGCTTTAAGTCTAAAAAGTTTGACTCTTGGATAGTGTTAAGACTTTTAAACGTGGACTAACTGCATTTTGTATTTTGATGTGGCCATGAACCTGCTGGGGTAGGGAGTGCACTGTGGTGGTTGAGGGAGAATGTCCTCCATAGGCTCCAAGTATTTGAATACTTTGTCCCCAGTTGGGGGTGCTGTTTGGGGAGGTTTAAGAGGTGTGGCCTTGCTGGAGGAAGCATGTCACTGGGGGCTGGGCTTTAAGAGTTCCTAGCCATTCCCCATTTTGAGTTTGTTCTCTCTGCATCCTGTGTCTGGTTGAAGGTGTGAGTACTCTGCTTACTGCTCCGGCTGCCTCCTGCCCTGATACCCGGCACGGTTTCCTCTTATCCCTCTGGAACTGTAAGCCCAGTCAACTCTTCCTTCTGTAAGTTGCCTGTTATGGTGTTCTATCACAGCCACAGAGAAGTAACTAATATAAGATATAAGATAGCATGCAGAACCATCAGTAAACCAGACCCTAGTCTTCTCTTCCTCAGTCAACTGATCATAGGGCAAACCCCATGAAGCCATAGGTGCATGCTTAAGCCCAGGAGACATTGTAACAGGAGTGGGAACCATAGGCATTTGGGCAACTTCTTCATGTAGCTTGCTTGTGCCCTCAGGGCCTGCCCGGGCCCTGTCCCGTATGTACCACTTCCATTTGACAATGGACTGTTGCTGTGCACGTCCTACTTTATGGTCTGGTGGGTCAGATAACACCCAGCTCATGATGGGCAGCTCAGGTCGCATGGTGACTTGGTGGCCCATTGTCAAACGTTCAGTTTCCACTAAGGCCCAATAGCAGGCTAAGAGCTGTCTCTCAAAAGGAGAATAGTTGTTTGCAGATGAAGGTAGAGCCTTGCTCCAAAATCCCAAGGGCCTCCGCTGTGATTCCCCTATGGGAGCCTGCCACAGACTCCAGACAGCATCTCTATCTGCCACTGATACCTCAAGCACCATTGGGTCTGCTGGATCATATGGCCCTAGGGGCAGAGCAGCCTGCACTGCAGCCTGGACCTGTTGAAGAGCCTTTTCCTGTTCCAAGCCCCACTCAAAGTTTGCTGCCTTACGAGTCACCTGATATATGGGTCGTAGTAACACACCCAGATGAGGAATGTGCTGCCTCCAGAATCCAAAAAGACCCACCAGACGTTGTGCTTCTTTCTTGGTGGAGGGAGGGGCCAGGTGCAACAACTTATTCTTTACCTTAGAAGGAATGTCTCTGCATGCTCCACACCACTGAACTCCTAGAAACTTCACCGAGGTAGATGGCCCTTGAATTTTAGTTGGATTTATTTCCCATCCTCTCATGCGCATATGCTTTACCAACAAGTCTAGACTAGCTGCTACCTCCTGTTCACTGGGTCCAATCAACATAACATCATCAATATAGTGGACCAGTGTGATATTTTGTGGAAGAGTCAGGCGATCAAGATCCCTTCTAACTAAGTTATGGCACAACGCTGGAGAGTTAACATACCCCTGAGGTAAGACAGTAAAGGTATACTGTTGGCCTTGCCAGCTGAAAGCAAATTGCTTCTGGTGGTCCTTATGAACCGGTATTGAGAAGAAAGCATTGGCCAGATCAATAGCTGCATACCAGGTACCAGGAGACATATTAATCTGCTCGAGTAAGGACACCACATCTGGTACAGCAGCTGCAATTGGTGTCACTACTTGGTTGAGTTTTCGATAGTCAACTGTCATTCTCCATGATCCATCTGTCTTTTGCACAGGCCAAATTGGAGAGTTAAATGGAGATGTGGTAGGAATCACCACCCCTGCATCTTTCAAATCCTTGATAGTGGCATTAATCTCCGCAATCCCTCCAGGGATACGATACTGTTTTTGGTTCACTATTTTCCCTGGTAGAGGCAACACCAATGGTTTCCATTTGGCCTTTCCAACCATAATAGCCCTCACTCCACAGATCAGGGAACCAATGTGGGGATTCTGCCAATTTCTAATTATATCTATCCCAATTATACATTCTGGGACTGGGGAAATAACTACGGGATGCGTTCTGGGACCCACTGGGCCCACCGTGAGTCGGACTTCAGCCAAAACTCCATTTATCACCTGACCTCCATAGGCCCCTACTTTAACCGGAGGGCCACAATGCTTTTTAGGGTCTCCTGGGATCAGTGTCAACTCAGAACCAGTATCCAATAGGCCTCGAAAAGTCTGATTATTTCCTTTTCCCCAGTGTACAGTTACCCTAGTAAAAGGCCTCAGGTCCCTCTGGGGAAGGACAGGAGGAAGGCAAACAGCATAACTCTTTGGTATTGTGACAAGGTCCTTCCTCACTGGAACCCGGCCACCCCTTCATTCAAGGGGTTCTGGGTCTGTGAACTGTCTCAAGTCTGGAAACCGGTCAACTGGGCGGGATTCGCTACTCCTAAAATCAAATGTTGACTTCCTGTCATTCGTTCTAGAGCTTTTCTGCTTATACAGATCAAATAAAAACTTAGTAGGCTTCTTATGTATTTGGTTCCTGGGAACACCATGATTAATTAGCCAGTTCCAAAGATCATTTCGGGTCATGCCATTATAGGTATTGTTTTGCCTTTGCCACCCATTATGATAATTACTGTAACTACGCTCATCTGGCCTTCTGCGATTCAGTGCTGCCACCTGACGCCTACCCTGAGGTCCTGTTAGACCTACTACGTGTACATTTAATTTATGCAAACGAGCCACAACTTCTCTAACTGTAAGATCTGGCATAAGAAATAGAGCAAAAACAAAGCTCTTCAAATGTTCTGGTGTCTCTCTCAGTACTTTCCATCTTATAAATTCAGTGAGTGGCATGTCCTCTGGGTCCTCATATTGTGGAGAATGTGGTTTTACACTTCGAATCCACTCGAGCATGCCCATCTGCCTGACCCTCACAATCCCTTCATCAATACTAAGCCAAGGAATATCAGGCATCTCTAACTCGCTGTTAGTAGGCCATGTTTTAATAAATACATCAGCCAACCATTCAAATAAACTTTTAACACCTTTTTTAACTGCTCGAGCTTCCATGTTAAACCTAGAATCTCTACTCAGTGGGCTCATATCGATAAACTCAGTATGATCCAATTTTATATTCCTTCCACCATTATCCCACACCCTTAAAATCCATTCCCACACATATTCCTTAGGCTTCTGCCGGAATGAATCAGCAAACTCATTAATTTCTTTAGTAGTATATCGCACCTCCTCGTGGACCACACTTTCTATCTCACCTTGAGGGGCTTGCTTAGACTTCAATCTGGTTATAGGTCTAGAGGCAACAATTGTTGGGCCCTGAGGGACATCAGCTCCCACTGGGAGGGGGGGATTAATTTCCTCAGGCAAGGGTGGGGAGGAGGGATCTGCAGGGTGTGGATTCTCTGCTGAGGGTGGGGAGGTTAATTCCTCAGATAAAGAAAATCCCTCAGAATCCGAGGGTTCAAAATCCTCATCATCATAGTTCTCCCACACATCTCCATCCCAAGTTTCAGGGTTCCACCCTTTCCCCACCAGTGCTCTCACTTTAACTGCTGACACTTTTCGTGGCTGGGAATTAAATTTGCGTTGTAAATCAGCCAACCGTATAATAAGGGCTCCAGCTTGATTTTCTGCTGCTTTAGCTCTTTGGCTGCTGGAGAGAAGATTCTCTTCCAGAGCACACTTGGAAACCTTTAAACTGTTGTTTCGAATCCGGAGCTGGTCATTTTTATCACCGAGCTCCATATTTTCGTCTAACAGTTTATCCAGACATGCTAGGAGCAACAAGGCAACATCATTATTTTCCTGATTTTTCTGCAATTTCTCGAACGTTTTATATATAGAGTCACTAAATTCCTTGCTTCTCACAAGAGGTGAGTTAGGTGAGTCAAATGGATCTATCTTCATAATTAGATCAAATAGTCTGCACCAAGGATTATCATTCCTCTTCATGCCACCAGGAGAGCCTTCAGTAACTCTAGGCTTCATTGGGTTGGAGAGCTGGCTCCAGAGGCTACCAAGCCCACTAAAGAAATTCATCCTTTCAATTCTGTTTCTCTAGAACCACTTCTGGTACCAAAATCTGTATTAGTCAGGGTTCTCTAAAGAAACAGAAGCAACAGGATGAATATATATAACTATATACAATTTATTGATTTGCTCACGTGACGGAGCTCAACAGTAGCGCCGAACTGGAGAGGCCGGGAATCCAGGGAACTGCTCAGTCCGCAAGGCTGGATGTCTCAGGAGTCCCAGTCTAGTGCTGAAGGCCCGAATGGATTCCAGGAGATCTGCCAGTCTCAGTACACGCTGGGATCCGAAAGGTTGATCACAGCAGCAAGACAAACTCACCAGATGAGAGAGAGGCAAGCCGCAGGAAGAAGGAAAAAGGGGCCAGCTCCCGCTGCCGTGGCCTTAAATACTGCCTGCCGGCAGAAGGTAACACCCACATTTGGGGTGGGCCATCCGGGTTGAGGTGGTCCAATCAGAAGACCCTTTTCTCTTATTTGTTCCTTAGTCCAGTCAAGTTGACACCCAGGATTAACCATGACAGTTGGGGAGCTGTTAGGTGCCAGGTAGCAGTGGTCTGGACTCCATACTCCTAATGACTCAAGGACCTTACGTAGGTCTTTCATCCTGAATGTCCACAGTATCTTCCAGTATTGCCTCCCAGGAGCTCAGGCTTTTAAGAAAAGTCTTTCAGGAGCTATTAACTGTCTAGATATATAGCCCCCCACCTCCCTATATAAATATATAGTGATATTTGCTGCTGGTGTTTGTAAACATTTTTGTCTTCTTGTTTGTGACAACAGAAAACCATTAAATATGCAGTTATATTTCTTCCCAGGTAACTATAGCTCCAGATACTGTATTTTAAGGAGTGACCCCCAAGAAAGATGGAAAAGAACGCGTCCCTAGCCTCTCCTGGCCAGCTTTCTGTTAAGGAGGCTGGGGAGAGGACATCCCCTGGCTCCTTGTCTTCTCCTACCACCTCAGTCATTAGAAGTTTTAATCCCTATGTAGACTATGTTCCAGATCTTAAGAGTTGGAGGAGATGGCTGTGCACCTTTCTGCAGATCTCTGGTCCAGATGGGTTGGCTAGGCAAGGGCCTGTGGTGTTCTGATTAGTGTCTTGCTTTTAGGCCTTTACTGTGCTGGTCTCCAGGTCGTGTTCTGCTAGAACAGAAGAATCTGCCACAGTTGTTTTTCCTGGCAGAGTTATCTTTATGGGGATAAGTAGAAAATAAAAACCACGTTCTTGTTGCTTCTGATACCTATTCATCATGAACGTGTAATTCTGCTTGTTCATTTGCTCCAGGGGAAGCAAACAAGGTTAAATGATTTGGCCAAGTTCATAACCATAATTAGCAGCCAAGACGAGTCTTGGGTCCGTACTTGATGACTCCTAGGCCCATGCATATTTTCTTTCTTTCTTTTTTTTGGGTGGAGTATTATTGAGACAGGGTCTCCCTGTAGCCCCAGCTGGCCTGGAGCTCGCTCTGTAGATCTGGCTGGCCTTGAACTCACAGAGATCCACCTGCCTCTGCCTCCTGAGTGCTGGGATTAAAGGCGTGCACCACCACACCCAGCTTTTTTTTTGGGGGGGGGGATATTTTGGCCCATGCATATTTTCAAAAGCATTTTTTATTCGTTCCTTGAGACCCTCACATATTTTGATCCTAACCCTCCCCACCTTCTCAGGCTCTTCCCAACTTTGTGTACTCCTTTTTTTTTTTTTTTTGTCTTTTCAAGACAGGGTCTCCCTCTAGTCCCAGCTGTCCTGGAACTCATTCTGTAGACCAGGCTGGCCTTGAACTCACAAAGATCTGCCTGCCTCTGCCTCTGCCTCTGCCTCCCAAATGCCACCACACCAGGCTGTGTACTCCTTTTTATTTTATTTTATTTTTTATTTTTGGTATGTGTATGAATGTACTGTCTGCATGTGGGTCTGTGCACCTGTGTCGTGCAATGCTGCAGAGGTCAGAAGAGGGTGTCGGATTCCCCTGGAACTGGAGCCAAAGACAGTTCTCAGCCACCATGTGGGTGCTGGTGATCGAACCCAGGTCCTCTGTAAGAACAGTCAGCACTCTTAACCACTAGGCCATCTCTCAGCCTCCTTTTTATTTTTTAAATAACTACTGAGTCCAATTAGTACTGCCCTTATGAGCATGGGTTTTGTGGCACTGACCAGAGCGTGGGCAGCCTAGCAGGAACCACACCCTGTAATTAAGAAATGGGCTCTCCCTCATCCAGCAGCCATCAGCTTGATGCCAGTAGCTCTCAGCTAGGGGTGGAAGTCGTGTGAGTTCCTGTCCCTTATAGCCATGCATATTTTAAGACAATATTTTTATGAATATGAAGTTCATATAACTATTGTGATCATATTCCCTCCAACTCCTCCAAGATCCATTCCTCCCTTCTCCACTCTCCCAATTTCATATCCTTGTTTTTTATTTTGTTTTGTTTTGTTTTGTTTTGTTTTGTTTTGTTTTGTTTTGTTTGTCATCATCATCGTTGTCATCTTTCTGAGACAGGGTCTCCCTGTAGCCCCAGCTGGCCTAGAACTTACTATGTTGACCAGGTTGGCCTTGAACTCACAGAGATCTACCTGCCTCTGCCTCCCGAGTGCCGGGATTAAAGGTGTGTGCTACCCACATCCTCTTGAGTATGGAGTCTCCCACTGGAGCACGGTCAACCTTCCAGGGACTGCACCCCTAAGGAAAAATGGCTCTTCCTCCCCAAGATGCCATCAACAGTCGGTAGCTCCTCGGTTTGTAAGCTCCTCCTACTCTATGCTAGAATGTTGGCTGGTGATCTTGTGCTGGCAGCCACAGCTCAGCTGGGAATTCATGGGTCCAACAGTCCTATCAGGTCCAGAAGACATTGCTTTGCTCTCTGACCTCTGGCTCTTAGAGTCTTTCCACCTCCTCTTCTGTGATGGTCCCTGATCCTTTTGGGGGCTGTGATAGGGATGTTCCCTTTGTGGATGACATTCTCTGCACTTTGGCCGGTTGTGGGTTTCTATAGTAACTACCACTTACTGCACAAAGACATTTCTTTGCTGCGGACTTAGCACTGTACTAGTCTATGGGCATAGAGATACGAATTTAGGTAATAGTTTGATACTATGCCCATTTAACAAAAGAATTGTAGTAGGATCACCCCTGGGACCCGTGAGCTTCCCAACCACGGTTCTTGGCCAGATGAACAGTACTAGGCATGTGTTTCCTCTTCTGAAGTGGGCCTTCAATCCAAGCAGAAAGTGGTTCACAAGGTTGACAGCTGGGTAAGACTGTCGATGAATCTACCAACCTCCCCCTACCCCCCACCCCCCCCACCCCCCGCAGGCAGCGTACCTTCCAGTGCCATGGAATCGAGCCAGCTGGGAGGGCACTTCCTGGTCTGAACCACTGTGATTTCTCCTCCTTGGAACCAAAGTGTGTCTTTTTTTTTTTTTTTTGGTATGTGTATGAGTGTACTGTCTGCATGTAGGTTTGGGCACCCGTGTTGTGCAATGCCGCGTAGGTCAGAAGAGGGTCTCGGATTCCCCTGGAACTGGAGTTCTGGAATTGGAGTTACAGACGGTTCTTAGCCGCCATGTGGGTGCTGGGGATCGAACCCGGGTCCTCTGCAAGAGCAGTCGGTGCTCTTAACCGCTAGGCTATCTCTCCAGCCCTCAAAGTGTGTCTTATTATCAAGTTCTGGTGGGCAACAAAGAAGGCAGTAGCTGTGTTGTTTAGGGGGTCTCTGGGATGCTGTGACCAACAGCTCGAGGGGAGATGCCCCACATCTGGCACTGGGCTTTTTAGTTGGCAGCCCATAGATTCCAGGAAGAGCATAATCCCCTAGGTAGGGCAACTACGATTAATCTCCTTTATATGAAATAAACTTTTATATATCATATATATAGTACCATGTCATCTCTAGGTGTTGAGAATAGTTTCCAAGTTGAGCTTCTAGAGGTTCCATATGAATGCAAGAACATCATAACTCTGGGATTCTCTGAGTGAATAATGGTTTGTGTAGATGAGGGTCATTTTTTTTCTTGAGGTTTATAACATATGCTATTTCTGTGGTAGACTTCAAGTAAAAAGAATTGAACACATGCCAAAGATGTCACAGGACTTCTATGTTTAAAGACTCTTTTCAGTGGGAATCACTTACATTAGGATAAATAAACATTTTCCGAGCAGCTGTTCAAAGAACAAGCAGAAGTTTTAACTTTGCTATCCATTACAATTGATTCAGAAGCAAAAACATTGATTTGAGGGAAAGTGATTTCATTCACATATAATAGAAGTGCAGTATTTAGGGAATAGAATTAATAAGATTTTTATAGATGTTCTATCACGGGAAGACTACTTTTTATCAGATACATTGAAGAAGGCTTGTTAGTGGACAGTACAGCAGCTTCTGAACATGGACTTAGATAAAGATGTGACTGTTCTTAAAATTAACCTGTGGATGTCTGTAACCGTGGAAGCGTGAGTGGTAGTAATATTCTACCTAAGAATATGTGTGCCAAAAGGTACTAACACCTATTCCAAAGCTATAATAATTAAGATCATGAACCAAACACAGAAACAGATTGATAGTAAGCAGAACAGACACCCTAAAAAGCACATTCGAACACAGATTTTGTTTATGATGAAAAATCAGTGACAGAATTTCAGTAAAGGAATGCAGAAGAAATTGTTAAATATAATATCAGTAGCCCACAGAAACTTCCAGGTGGATGACAGATTACATAGAATAAATAAAATGAAGAAAGAGCTATAAGAAGCAGGTAGATACTTATCTAACCAGAGTGAACTTTTTCTCTTTTTAGCCCCTTTCACTGAAAATAGACGAGAAGATTCAACCTAAGTGTTTGACTTCACAAATAGTGTATTAGGGATTTATGTGGACCTTTAAAGACAAAAAAAGATGCATGGGAATAAAAAATAAAGTCACTGATGGAAAGTTCTTAGAAACCAGGACTTGAGTTCACATCCTAGGGCTGTTCTCATATGTTATAAGCAACATTATTTTGGAGTCAGTTTCTTCCTCACATAAAGAGGACCACATCCAATGTTGTTCTTACCAGGAGTTTGTATTAGCTGGTTTTTTGTTTGTTGTTTTTTTTTTTGGTCTTTTTGAGACAGGGTCTCCCTGCAGCCCCAGCTGTCCTGGAACTCGCTCTGTAGACCAGGCTGGCCTTGAACTCACAAAGATCTGCCTGCCTCTGCCTCCCAAATGCTAGGATTAAAGGCGTGTGCCACCACGCCCAGCTTTGTATTAGCTGGGTTTTTTTTTTTTTTTTAATTTATTTCTGTATGTGTATCAATGTACTGTCTACATGCAGGTCTGTGCACCCGTGTCGTGCAACGCCGCGGAGGTCAGAAGAGGGTCTCGGATTCCCCTGGAACTGGAGTTCTCCTGGAATTGGAGTTACAGACGGTTCTTAGCCGCCATGTGGGTGCTGGGGATCGAACCCGGGTCCTCTGTAAGAGCGGTCGGCGCTCTTAACCGCTAGGCCATCTCTCCAGCCCCGTATTAGCTGGTTTTTAAAGGTACTTGCTGCCAGGCCTGATGACCTGCATTTGAACCCTGGGACCTACGTGAACAAATAAGAACTGTCTCTGGTCAGTTGTCCACTGGCCCTACACAGGCCACAGTTGTGCGCTCTCTCTCCCTCTCTCTCTCCCTCTCTCTCCCTCCTCTCTCCCCCTCTCTCTCCCTCTTCTTCTCCCTCTCTCCCCCTCCACCTCCCCCTCTCTCAACAAATAAATTTGTGGCTTGATAGCTGCCCCAGTGTGCAGGTTTCAGTGTGGACCTTAGTTTTCAGTCCCTTGAGATAAAGACAGTGAGCAAGCGAGCTGGATACATTATGGGAAGAATACGATGAGTTTTTTTCCATAAGCAACACCAAGGCGTTTTCCAGTGTGATTGTCCTGTTTTGCATTCCCACCGGCACTAAATGACAGTTCTGGTGTCTCACATCCTCCTTCACAAGATTAGGTGGCTTGGGAGTTTCACCATTCTCATGGGTAGAGGCAGTTTATTGCCTGCACTTGGCTGAGCACCTGAGGTTGAGCATCTTCATGGGCTGGTTTTCCATGTGTGTGAGGTCTGTTTAGACCTCGTGCCTATTTTTAAATGGTGTTGTTTTTCTTACTATTGTTGGTATATTTTGCATACAGATTCTTTGTTGGATGTTTTTTGCAGACTTTTTCCTCCATTTCTGTGGCTAGTCTTTTCATCCTCTTAACATTGCTTTGTGTATAGCTAAAGTTTGGAATAAATTTTTTTCTTTTCTTTCATGGATCATGGTTTTCATGTTTATGAAAAAGCTTCACTGAATAGTGTCTCCTAGATTTTCTCCCATCTTCCAGGAGTTTTACTCTTTTGCATTTTGTGTTTAGGTCTGTGTTCTATATACAGTGAATTTTTGTGGAAGGTGAAAGTTCTGTGAATTCTTTTGCTTTTTCCCCCACACGTGTGGGTGTCTAGTTGTTGCTGCACCATTTGTTGAAAAGTCTCCTTTTTTCCCTTGTCAAAGATCAGTTGACTATATTTGTGTGGGTCTATTTTGGGGCTGTCTGTTCTGTCTCATTGATCTGTTTGTCTATTCCTTTGCCAGTAACACAATGTCTTGATTACTGTAGCTTTATAATAATCCTTGATGTTAGGTAATGTCAGTCTTCAGACTTTATTTTTCAATATTGTGTTGATTATTTCTGGGTCATTTCTCTTGTTACACAAACTTTAGAAGCAGTTTGTTAGTGTCCATGGAATAACTCTTTGCACTGGGGTTGCTTTTTAAGCCAGTTTTTATTTGATTTTTAAAATCTGATTCTTTTTAAGCCTTTATTCATGTTCCAAGGCCATTTACCTAATTCCTCTCCCCCTTAGGTGATCATCAAAACTTATAAATAATATTGCTTATGAGAGTATAAGCCAGGGGCTGGAGAGATGGCTCAGTGGTTAAGAGCACCAACTGCTCTTGCAGAGGACCCGGGTTTGATTTCCAGCACCCACATGGAAACTAAGAACCTTCTTAGGCTGGGCGTGCTTGTGCACGCCTTTAATCCCAGCACTTGGGAGGCAGAGGTAGGTGGATCTCTGTGAGTTCAAGGCCAGCCTGGTCCATATAGCAAGCTCTAGGCCAGCTGGGACTAAAGAGAGACCCTGTCTCAAAAAGACCAAAAAAAAAAAAAAAAGTATAAGCCAGTATAAAGAATATTACTTAAGAGTAAACAACTCTGTGGTACTCTGTTGTTACATTTATATATTACATAAAGCTCTATGTAAGATGTGATTGTATATGTGTGTGTGTGTGTACACATGTGAATGAATGTGTGTGCAAAGACCAGAGGTTGAGGTCATGTGTCTTTTTTAAAAAAATATTTTTATTGAAGTTTTGTGCATTTCATACATTTCTCAGTCCAGTTTAGACTCATTCTCCTTTCCCTGTCCCCCACCCCACCTGAGTTCATGCATTCATACATGTCTTGTCTACATAGTGAGTTCCAGGCCAGCTGGGGCCAAAGGGAGACCCTGTCTCAAAAAGACCAAAATCAGCCAATCAATCAATCAATCACTATGAAGTCCACTGTTAAAAGTAGGGAACCCAAATATGCACTATTTCAAGGGTTAAGTCTCTTCTTACTTGTCTTTTCTCCTTAACAGAATTTTGTTTTTAATCAGGGCATAGGTGTTCTACAAATTTGAAGAATACATAATTATTTCGTTAAATCTATAAATCATGACAGTGCTACAGAGAGAGTAAACTATCTAAACTCCTAATTCTTTTCTAGCTGGAGTGTTAAGAAAGAATAGAAGTGCTGAAATTTAACATATTCAGGTTTTGCTTTATTCACGGTTAGTAGATTTTTTTTTTTTTTTGGTTAGTAGATTTACATTCCAAGAATGGTTAATGTGACAGTGGATTTTTCTATTTGTAATTTAATGGCTGAACTGTGTTCTTAACAATTACACCCTAATATTTGTTTTTATTCCCTCATGAGCTTCCATAAATTTCCAGGAGTTTATAATAACATGTAGAGAAATAACTGCCATTTAACATTATAAAATATTTAATTCAAGCAGCCCAATATAAAATTTTAATTCAGCTGTCCCCACGTTGACCGCTGTGTGGAGAGTAGCCTTCCTGCTCCAGGTGACTTGTCTTTGGTTTTTCTCTTATTAGCAGATTAGGCAAAAATATTTTGCTAAAAGGAGAAAAGCTCACATATCTTTGCCAGGACTCAACAGGTTGATGAATACAAAGTTGGAAAATACCTCTGACTGAAGGTGAATGTTATCCAGTTCTTAGGAGAGTGGCAGTAAGATTTTATTTTATTTTTTTGTTTGCTGAGCTCTTTGGTTTTCCTTACACTTCTCCATAGTCTTTTGTCCTGTTTTCTATTAGTAGGTGTTGGTAGTTTTCTAACTGATAGCATTTGAGCTTTGTGAGTGGCGGTAAGAGTGGTTAACTCTATGTTTAATGCACCGTAAGCATTGTTTTCCTGCCTTTTATTGGTTTTGTATATACTTTTTACTTTATTAATTTTTATAAGATTTTTTAAATCTTATATGTGTATAAATCTATTGTCTGCATGTAGGTTTGTGCACCCATGTTGTGCAATACCGCGGAGGTCAGAAGAGGGCGTCAGATTCCCCTGGAACTGGAGTTCAAGACAGTTCTCAGCTGCCATGTGGGTGCTGGGGATTGAACCTGGGTCCTCTGCAAGAGCAGTCAGTGCTCTTAACTGCTAGGCCATCTCTCCAGCCCATATTAATTTTTTATTTTATGAGTATGAGTATATTGCCTACATGTAAGTGACCCATGTTGTACAATGTCCATGGAGGTCAGAAGAGGGCATCAAAGTCCCCTGGAACTGGAGTTATGGATGATTGATGGTTGCCATGTGGGTGCTGGGAATAGAACTCAGATCCTCTGCATGAGCATCCAGGGCTTTTAACTGCTGAGCCATCTCTCTAGTTCCTAGTGTATATATTCTTTTTCTTAGGAATTTGGGTGATTTTTTTTTTCCCACCTAGCACTATTTGTACACTTTTTCATGTCATACAGTGTTCTTAGATAATAATCATTTCAAATGTTGGTATAGCATTCAATTAACTAGAATATAATATCATTTTTCTAATTTTATGTTTTAGATGTTTAATGGCCTGAAATGTCAACCAGTAGACCTGTTATCTCCCTTTGTAGTAGCAACTACAGCATGCATTTACTGAAGGCCCACTGAGAGATAAATGGGGAAAAATTATTTTAACTTATGTGATCAAAACCACTTGGTGTTTATAAAAATTTTGAGTTTTCAACCTTGAAACAATTGAGTTTTTAGCTTTCCTAAAACTTTGGATTTTCTTGGCAAGTACCTTCCTATGTACAATTATGACATCTAAAGTAGTTACTTATTGCAGGAAGCGGGCAGTAGTAATTAATACCTGGTAGTTTGAGATGCCATTAGGAGTACCCTTAATGAGCCAATATGATTTTACAAATTAAGATCTACTTTTCCCACAATGACACTTTGAATAGGTTCCCCTGTGTTGGGGATTCAACAGTGTTGCATCATGGTACTTGGCAATGATGTATACTGTGTTCCAGGGACTGTGCTTTTTTTGTTTTGGGTTGTGTTTATTATATGATTTTACTTTTAGAATACAAAATGTATTTTAACTTGGTACAAATAAAAGTTACTGTTTTTTTTTTTTTTTTTTTGTCTTTTTGAGACAGGGTCTCCCTTTTAGTCCCAGTTGGCCTGGAAGTCCCAACTGGCTCTGTAGACCAGGCTGGCCTTGAACTCACAGAGATCTGCCTGCCTCTGTCTCCTGAGTGCTGGGACTAAAGGCATGCCCCACCATGCCTGGCAAAAGATACTTATCTTTAGATTTGGTTAACAACTGGCAATTATCTCTAAATTATTGCTATAAATTTTAATATCTTTAGATACTGTTTTTGCAGAACAGGCTTTTAAAATTTTTAGGTTTTTACTTTGTAGATTTATTTTATTTTATTTTTTGTCTTTTTGAGATAGGGTCTCCCTGTAACCCCAGCTAGTCTGGAACTCACTATGTAGACCAGGCTGGCTTTGAAGTCACAGAGATCTGACTGCTGCTGCCTCCCAAGAGCTGGGATTAAAGGTGTGCATCACCACACTTGGCTAAATTTATATATTTTTAACAAATTTATTGTCCTTAAGATATATATATATGCACAGATATTCAGTGTTCTGCTTTCTCTTCAAGCATGGAGTTAATTGTAGGACAGTTCCTTATATGGAGAAGGCAGGACCTAAAATATTGAAGGAAAGACACAGACTTTTGGATTCTCTAAGAATATCTAGGTCAAGAGAGGTCATGTAAGGTAAAGGTAAAATACAATCTATATTCAGCCTCGGGCCAGGAAGTTGGACCTGACTGGATGAGTTCAGGCAGGAAGTGATGTATGCTACCCAGCAGTCCAGAGAAGAGAGCAGGGAAGCTGTATACCATGCAGTCATGTGCCCTCATTTTTCATCTGGCATGGTGCAACTTGCTACTTCCCAGACACTGTATCGTTCCTATCTGAGTGGATGGCTCCACTGTCCCGTGAGTGGGTCAAGTAAAAATCCCATGACTGAGCGTTATTTCCTTTCTCTCACTTCCATATCAAACCCACAAATGTTTGAAAAATCTCAGAACCATTTTCTTCACCGTCCTCACAGCCCCAGCTCTGACAGCTCATTTGGATTTCTCTACTGGCATCCCTGCCTGTGTGTGTTTCCCAGACTCATTCCTCAGGGAAGCCAGGCCACTTTTCATAAAGAGAGCTCAGATCCTACCCTGATACTCCATGTTAGTGCTCTCCAGAAAATGTTCTTCACTGACTCTTCAAGAGCGCGTGTTCTGTGTCCTCACTCTCCATCCCATCACCCTCCACCCGGCTCCCACTCTCATTCGTTTTCTCAAGCATGTTTGTTCAGTCTTGTGCATTCTGTTCCCTGTGCTTTGCCCAGCTACCTCTTTCCCTCCCTCCCTGCCTCCCTCCCTCCCTCCCTCCCTCCCTCCCTCCCCTTCCTTTCTTTCTCTCTCTTTCTTTCTTTCTTTCTTTCTTTCTTTCTTTCTTTCTTTCTTTCTTTCTTTCTTTCTTTCTTTCTTTCTTTCTTTCTTTCTTTCTTCCTTCCTTCCTTCCTTCCTTCCTTCCTTCCTTCCTTCCATCCATCTATCTATCTATCTATCTATCTATCTATCTATCTATCTATCATCTGTCTATCATCTATCTATCATCTATCTATCATTTAGGCTTGCAACCAGGTACAGCTTTTTCCGTGAGACCTTTGTGAGCATGCTTCCCAAAGTAGCATCTTTCAGCTCTCTAGTCCCACTCTTGATTCGTTGATTAGTTTCTCTTTTATTTCCTTCATTGCCTTTGACTATTGGGCCAGAATCCATTCATTCTGTAAATACTTGTTGTGTGCCTAGGGTATACCAGGCACTGTTCTGGGTATACTTGGGAATCCCCTATACTGAAAAAGTCAAATGAAAAGTCTCAGTCTTTGGAACTCAGATGAGTAGTATGTAGAAGGAACTGGTACATGCCTAGAATGACTTTTAATTGCATTGTAGATGTTAGGTGTTAGAAATGCAAGCTTAGCAGAGAAAAATGGAGTATGGTGACTGGGAGAGCTATCTGGGATAAGCTGGGTAGGGTCGGCAAGGTGGCTGCGGTAGGGCTCGTTGAACTGATTATTGATATAGAGTTCTTTTGTTTCTTTGACTTTCAGCTTCGGCACCAGTCAGCAAAGTGAATAAGCACTGTGCTCCTTCCAACTTCCATTCCACTTTGGGAAGGAAGAATATCATCATGTCAAACATTACCATTGACCCCGATGTCAAGCCTGGTGAATATGTCATCAAGAGCCTCTTTGCAGAATTTGCTGTTCAAGCTGAAAAGAAAATTGAAGTTGTAATGGCTGAACCCTTGGTGAGTAGAGCGATCTATAAATCTCAAAAAATTTCTTTTTAAGCTTTTGCCTCTGCCATTATAATAGAAAATTTCCCAAGGAAATAATATACTTGGAAAAACATTAAGGGTTAGGATTGTAGTTAAGTGCTGATCCAGAAAGCTGTAGTAGCTTCAGAATCTACTTTGATAAATTGTTGCCAATCACCAAGGAACAAAAATGACCTCACCAGTGGGAATTGCGAGGCCAGGTAACAAGAAATAAGTGAAAATTTAGACTATTCTGCCAAACTTATAATGAACTTAGAATATTGTCAAAGTTACTATAAATTATTGGTGATTTGTTTATCTATCATTTATATTTATTAGTTTAGGGTCTCATGTAGCTTAGGTTAGCCTTGAACTTGCTCTGTAGCCAAGGATGACCTTGAACTCCTGATCCTTCTGCCTCCACCCCCAAGGAATAATATGTACCCAGCCTACCTCCTTTTACACCTGTAGCTTTCGAGGAATACTTAAGAGAATGTGAGGGACTGTGTGATTAGAAGCTCTGACCGGGAAGAAGAAAAGGAACAAATCAATGTTTGGGTTAGAGTCTGAAGAGTTATAAATCCTCGCATGATAAATAGCACACTGTTAGCTATATGAAGATCAAAGACTAAGAGCTAGAGACTATTGTAAAGAGTTAAGGCTTGAGTGAACTATGTAGCCGGAGAAAATTGAATAATCAATAGAATTTGACAATTATGAAATTGGAGTAGCACTTGAGTTGGAGTTTAGGGTTTAAATATTTATTATTTTTATTTTATGTCTATGAGTGTATTGCCTGCATGTATATAAGTGTACCTGTGTCATGTACTGCCTGTGGAGGTGAGAAGAAGACATTGGATCCCCTGGAACTGCGGTTACAGACAGTTGTTAGCTGCCTTGTGGGTGCTGGGAACTGAACCCAGGTCCTTTACCACTAAGCACCATTTCAAACCCTAAACAAGGGGCCATCTCTCCAAACCCATGTTTAGGGTTTTAAATGCTTTGGAGTGTTAAAGGAGGTGACAATGTATTGACTTGTTAAAGTTCACAGGATCCTTCTTCAGCCAGTAAGATGAATGTCAGTTTTATGTGACTGTAATCAGCTTGACTTACTGATGATCTGAC
This sequence comes from Rhizomys pruinosus, assembly GCA_009823505.1. Taxonomy (NCBI): domain Eukaryota; kingdom Metazoa; phylum Chordata; class Mammalia; order Rodentia; family Spalacidae; genus Rhizomys; species Rhizomys pruinosus. The sequence goes on along the minus strand of VZQC01010063.1, from coordinate 3,327,720 downwards.
CACATGGAATTGCTTGGTTGGTTATTGGAAATTCTTTGGGTGACCTCCAAAGAAGTGGTGATACAGACAAGCACTGTAGATGTGGCATCAGCTATCTTGAAGCCAAAAAGCACTTGGTGATAGGATGACAAAGGAAATAAAATATCAAACAGAAATGTCATTGCCAAATAATGCAGACAGATCCAGTTCAAGGAAAAGAGGTTGTTGGATGGATCTGGAAGGAAGGCAGTCTGGTCTTTAAGAGAATATCATAGCTTAAATTAACTTTGTTCAAGGAACTTTGGAAATGCAGATGGTGCCTTTGGGTTTAGAGGGAGTAAGTATGTTTGAAGCCACAGTATGCTGTAGAGGCCAGAAGAGCACTGATGTTGATGAAGGTGGAAGAGCTAACTGTCATAACTCATTTGACCCTTTACCCAGCTGGCTTGGGGGTGGGGGCATAGGTGTTCATTGCCAGTCAGGACTAAGAGGGCTTGTTGCTCTTCTGAGGCCAAAAGCCAGTGAGAGAGACAGAGTGAGGACGTAGGCATATTATTGGCTTCGGAACCTGCTATACTCCTTTAAAGGACAGAACACAAGAGAGGAGAGGTAATGCCTAGGGAAGTGGGAGGAGGGAATCTTGCACTTGGTGAAGCAAGATTTAAGTAGAAGAAATTACTCTGGGGAAAGGGTTTGAGATCATGTGTTTTGGGCTTTGGTTTAATACCTAATAGGTTTAAAAAAAAATAGCCAAATGTCTATCAAAACTGCGAGTATTGTTATATTCAATTTAAATCATTCTAGGATTGGCTGAATGATTTATATTGCTGGAATATAACATATATGGATACAAACACACAGACACATTTTACAGCATGCATATAATGCATGATTTTGTTTTAGAAATAAGGATTATAAAAACTATTCTACATAATTAATCATTGTAAGTTTTAATTATAAATGTGATTAATCTATAAAATGTTAGTTTGCTCTCTTAATTATATAATAAATTGCTATAGCCAACTTAACTGGCACACATTTAAGAAAAGGAACCCCTTTTAAAAAATAGAAAAAATTCTTATGGGAAAGCTTCAAAGACACATACAAGCAGGTTTGTAGTATACTGAATGGCCAGGACTTATCTCCTAGCTTCAGTTTTCTACTTACACAGCACATTTTTAAAACAATGCCTGTTTTACAACATACTTGGCTTGGTCAAGTCTCAAATACTGTATATTCTTGAAAGAATTTTCATTTTGAAATTCTTAGGTCTTGAGAGTGAACAAAAGTATTAAAGGCTATTTGAAGAGATTAACATGACTGAGCTCTAAGTTAGCCTTTTCCTTTCTTTTCTTTTTTTCTTTTTTTAAATCGGTGTCCCTCAGTGCCTAGTTCAGGCTCAAGCTGTACCACGCTGTCCACCCAGTCAAAAAGTGCTCCATCAACCATCATCGCCCTTACAGTCACTTGGCTTTTCTTTGTCCACGATGCAGATATCATCACCTTCCTGCCTCAGGCAACTGGCTCATTTGTCATCTCTAAGGAGTAAATTTTAGCTCTTGCTGAGTCATTCTGGGACCTTCACAGACTTGTAGTTAGTGTATTGTCAGAATTTTCCTGTCTTAGCATTATTTTATTTATTTGTTTGTTTCTGTCTTTCTTCTCTTTTTTTATTGTATATTTTTTTTTTTTTTTTTATTTACTATATTCTATATATATATATATATATATATTTTTTTTTTTTTTTTTGGTCTTTTTGAGACAGGGTCTCCCTGTAGCTCTGAGTGTCCTGGAACTCACTCTGTAGACCAGGCTGGCCATTATTTTTAATTTTATGTGGTGTACGAGTGTATTGCCTGTATCTGTGTAAGTGTATCCATGAGTGCAGTGCCCATGGAGCCCAGAAGAGGGTGTCAGATCTCCTTGAACTGGAGAGATGGATAGCCATTACGCACTGTGTAGTTGCTGGGAACTGAACCTGGGTCCTGTAAGACCAGCCAGTGTTCTTCACCACTGAGCCATCTTAGCCCTTAGTTTTCCTGTGTTGGTAGATGCTGCAATGCTTACATTATTTTCTATACAGTCTTTTGCTTATTTTTCTTTTTATTTTGTTTCAATACTTCTAACGTGTTTTTTTTTTAATTATTTTTTTATGTATATGTGTGTTTTTGTCTGTGTGTATGTATGCTCGCAGAAATCAGAAAAAGATGTTGAATACCCCAGAACTGGAATTACAGGTGGTTGTGAACCATCATATAGGTGCTTGGACCTCAACTGAGGTCTTCTGCAAGAGCAGCAAGGGCTCTTAACCACTGAGCCATCTCTCCAGCCCATAACTTTTGTTTTTTACACTCTGTTGCTAAAGCTTCTAAACTTCTCATTTGTTCCTTCCAGAATAGTGGTCCTATACTAGGCTAAATGCATGCTTATTTTACTGTGTGACTGTAGTGACCACATAGTAAGTAGTTCATATGTGTTTGTTTGCACGCCTGTGTGTGTGTGTGTGTGTGTGTGTGTCAGTGTCATATCATGGTTAGTTTTGTGTCTCTGGTGTGAGTTACTCATTACTCCATGTGGGAACCAGATGTCCTCTGCAGCACGGCCTGTGTTGTAAATATTTGGTAAAGGTTCAGATTTGAATTTAGCTTTAAGAGGTGTACTAGTGGGCTGGAGAGATGGCCTAGCGGTTAAGAGCACCAACTGCTCTTGCAGAGGACCCGGGTTTGATCCCCAGCACCCACATGGTGGCTAAGAACCAACTGTAACTCCAATTCCAGGAGAACTCCAGTTCCAGGGGAATCCGAGACCCTCTTCTGACCTCCGTGGCATTGCACGACATGGGTGCACAGACCTACACGCAGACAGTAGATTCATCCATATACAGAAATAAATAAAAAAAAAAGTAAAAAAAAATCTTTAAAAAAAAAAAAGGTGTACTAGTTAGTGTAGGAAGCTTTCTTTGTAATGAGCAGGTACCACGCAGCCCTGCTAAGGGAAGGGGAACACAGTACCCTCTAGCGGCCACTGTAGGGAACTGGCCTCTCGATGCAGAGACCAGCCGGCTACTTTCATAGCCAGACCTGAGAGGTCCCTCCACCTCAGGCCCTTAGCCTGGGACAACAGAACGTTTCCCACTCTTGGCTGTGATTTCCCACCTGCCCAGAGACTGCTGGCCCCTGGACAGGAATTTCAGGCTGATGGCTGATGGCCTATCTTCAGCCTATGTCCACTCACAACTCACTTCACCACACCAGCTATCCAGGTTGGCGGTCCAAAAATCCCTTTCCAATCCATTGGCCACCCGAACGAAATGCAGGATGTTTTGGCCTGTATGTGCACAAAAAATAATGACGGGCGGGAATTCTGTAATGATGGTAATGGAGAATTCGATTTATTGCCTGCTACAGCCTGCTTTTATAAGCCAAATGACGTCAGCTCCCAGAGCCAATCACAGGCCCTGAATTCCACGCCACTGCACACCATTGCCCCACACCATTGTCCCACCCAGCATCATGAACCTAGGCTGTTGTCTGCTCCTCCTTGGGGCAGGGTCAGAGAAGTCCCCTGACTCCCATCCATGTGGTACCCTGAGGGGTGCTAGCTGAGAACTCGCCCCCAATTCAAACTGGGTCTTCCTACATACTAGTTTGGTTTCTGTTGTTTTGATAGACGCTATAACCAAAAGCAGCTTGGGGATTTATTTAGCTTACATGTCTGCATCACAGTCCATCATTGAGGGGAGTCAGAGCAGGGACTGGAAGCAGGAACTGTAGCAGTGACCATGGACGAATGCTGCTTACTGGCTGGCTCCTCTGGCCCATGCTCAGCTTGTTGTTGTTGTTTTTTTTTTAATGTGTATGAGTGTACTGTCTGCATGTAGGTTTGTGCTGTCGTGCAATGCCGCGGAGGCCAGAAGAGGGTGTTGGATTCCCCTGGAACTGGAGTTCTCCTGGAATTGGAGTTTCAGACGGTTCTCAGCCACCATGTGGGTGCTGGGGATCGAACCTGGGTCCTCTGCAAGACCCTGCGACGGGCACCTCTAACCACTAGGCCATCTCTCCAGCCCCTCAGCCTGCTTTTTACAACCCAGGTACCACCTGCCTTAGAGACAGCACTGCCCACAGTGAGCTGGGCTGCCTACATCAATTGGCAGTCAAGAAAATGCCCAAGGGCCATTTAATGGAAGACTCTCCATGAGCTCTCCTCTTTCGGGTGACTCTAGTTTGTGTCAGGCTGACAAGAACTTTGTTTTTCTAAGACATGATGTCACCAAGCTAGACAGGGCTTCTAATACTTCTTCAGAACTGTCAGATGCTGTTTTGTCATTAAGACGGCTTGGCGTTTTAGAGCTATTCTACTCTGTAATCTTTTTTTTTTTTTTTTTTTTTATCTTTAATGTCTGATATTTTTTCTTTCTGTATTCAGTCAACTGCCCAAACCTGTGGTTCTTCCTCTGGCCATCTTCCTTGAATCTATGTTTTCTTTTTCTTTTTTCTTTTTCTTTTTCTTTTTTTTTAATCTTGAGATTATAAAATTAAGCATAGTAGTGGTGCAAATTCTATAACAACCTCGGGGCTACTGCCTCGTCATCACATTTTGAGGGAAGAGACATTTCTGCTTATTCCTCCTGACACAGGAAGAGTCCCTCACCCCCATCTTCATCGTGTCTTACAGAATTTTGCCTGTTACTTTCCCATATACCAAAGCAATTCCTTCTTATCTAGGTCAGAGCTCTGCAGCTTACTTTTCATTTATGTCCATGTCTGGACAGATTGGAAATCCATAGCATCAAGGTAATGAAGATACATTGAATCTGATCTGTGGTAGTGTATCCATTATAGCTGTAGATGCTTTTATTATAATTTCATTCATTTTGAGGTTTATTCTCTACCTTCGGGGTAATAAGCAGCCACTGAAGATGACTCTCTGTTTTCCCAAATGAAAAAACCTTACAGCCTGTTTAAGGAAAGCAGCACCCAGGGCTTGTCAGGTGAATGGATGCTGGCCAACTTATAGTCCCGTCAGTCAGGAGAGTAGGTTATGGAGGAGCACCAAGGTAAGTAAGTGGCTTTTGCTGAAAGAACTTCATCTGCCACTAAAATGATAGAATTGGCCTTTCATTCCTGTATTAGAGACCATAGTATCAGGAAGGCAGGAATACCAAGAAGCAGCTGAGCTGGGTTTGGGGCCACAATTTCATTTTCATTTTAGGAGGAAGAATCAGGAAGGGCAATCATTGATGGAGACTGCAGCCTTCATGCTCTGCAAACCAGTATTTTTTTCCTAAAGAAGATGGCTCTGTCTTGGCTAATGATTCAGGCCTTTCCAGTCTTACTTGTTAATCATGTCAATTGCTAGAGACCGGAAGAGAAGGTGGGGGTGGTGGGAGGTTTCAGCTATTAACCTTCTGATTTAGACCTTGTATACATTGTTTTAGGCCTAGCATTTGAAAACCTCTACAGTTTCTATTGTTATCTGAGAATACACAACACACACACACACACACACACACACACACACACACACCCCTTTTACAATTAATTGCTCCAGAATGCATCTTCTCCTAGCATGTTTATTTTAGTGTGTTCTGCTTTTAAAAATTAGGCACTAAACAGCCCCCTGGAGACCCAGTACACATAGTGAGTCTTTTGGACCATGGTCTTCAGCTTGTAAGCACTGGAAGTGACAACATAAGCTCTTTCTCTGGAAGCTACTCAGGATCCCCCCCGAAAGTTTCCTGTAGAATCCAGAGTGGGACACTTGGGTTTTGGCTGCTGGCATGCTGGAGTTCTGGTGTTGAGCATGTAAGTGCTTCCTTAACCTGCCTGTCTTCAGCTGTGGTCTTCTGGCAGTTGGCTCCTCTGCTTTGGCCTTCCTTAGAAAAGGCACTGTGATTATTAAAGTGGACTGATCACCACCACCTTAAGCACTTGGTTGGACAGAATGGAAGGAGAGACTAAACCTAAACTTATTTCAGACTCTTACTTTTTTTTTTTTTTTTTTTTGTCTTTTTGAGACAGGGTCTCCCTGTAGCCCCAGCTGTCCTGGAACTCACTCTGTAGACCAAGCTGGCCTTGAACTCACAAAGATCTGCCTGCCTCTGCCTCCAGAGTGCTAGGATTAACGGCGTGCGCCATCACACCCGGCCTAGACTCTGCTTTTAAAAACAATTACTCGACAAACTTCCTTTTCCTACCATCTGAGACAGTGTTTCACGTATTCCAGATTAACCTGAACTCGATATTCGGAGGATGACCTTGAACCTCCTATCCTCCCGCCTTCACCTCTCCAGTGCTAGGCTTCATCCATGCATCACTCAGGTTTATTCTGTGCTGGAGATTGAGCCCAGTGCTTTGTGCATGCCATCTTCTAAATGATTGTAACCCACCCTCTTACTTTTTGTCTTTGGTTATGTGTCTTCCAAAGGATCCAAGTTCTTCCATTCCTGAGACTTTTAGAAGCCAAGTGTCAGCAGGGTTAACTTTCCTTTTCACCTGGCAAGCTTCCCTAAGCTTTTGTCAAATGTCATTTTCTTGTCCTTCATTGAAATATCAATCCACATTTCACCTTCTCGTCCTGTCTGTCTCTCATGTACTTGCCATTTGCGCTCTCACCAAAACACTTTACTTCTCATTGTCTATAGAGTTTTATCAATTTTAGTCTTACTTTAAAAATCACTAGATCACCGGGCGTGGTGGCGCAGCTTTCATCCTAGCACTCGGTGAGGCAGAGGCAGGCGGATCTTTGTGAGTTCAGGCCAGCCTGGTCTACAGAGTGAGTTCCAGGACAGCTGGGGCTACGGGAGACCCTGTCTCGAAAAGACCAAAAAAGAAAAAAAAATCACTAGATCATTACAGTCATACAGATTGCAAAGAAAATAAAAATTGAGAATTAAAAAGTATGTATAGTTTAATAAGTAGGAAAAAAAAACCCACACCCAAGTATGACAAATCCAGGATACAGGTTTTGAAGAAATGAACCATTAGATCATAGGTTTAATATCAGTTAAAAATGATTGAAAGAATCTGGGGATGTAGCTCAGTTGTGGAGCTTATGCTCAGTGTGTGCAGAAGAAAGCCCTGGGTTGGGTCCCAATATTAAAAAGAAGTAGCTGGGGCTGGAGAGATAGCCTAGTGGTTAAGAGCACCAACTGCTCTTGCAGGAGGACCTGGGTTCGATCCCCAGCACCCACATGGTGGCTAAGAAACTGTTCTGTATCCAATTCCGGAGAACTCCAGTTCCAGGGAATCCGAGACAGACCTCTTCTGACCGTCCGGCATTGCACGACACGGGTGCACAGACCTACATGCAGCCAGTACATTTCATTCCAAACAAAAATAAAAAAAAAAATTAAAAAAAAAAGAAGCGATTATTAGAGTCTGAGCCCAAAAAAAAAAAAAAAAAAAAAGTAGCCAGGTGTGGTGGTGCACACCTTTAATCCTAGGGAGGCAGAGGCAGGTGGATCTCTGTGAGTTCAAGGCCAGCCTGGTCTAAGAGTGAGTTCCAGAATAGCTGGGGCTACAAGGAGAACCTATCTCAAAAATACCCCTCCCTCCAAAAAATAAACAGTAAAGAGGAGAGGAGAAGGAATAGGTGGGAAGGGGAGGGGAAGGAGAGTGGCTGTAAATGACTTGAGCAGAGTCTAGAAGTACTTTCTGTGGTAGACTGAGTTTGTAATTTACTCTCAAGGCTGCAAAAAAGTTGAAAGGAGCCAGGAGTTCATGTATGAAATACCCAGAGTGCCATCAGTCATCCAAGGGCTGGGGACTGTACTGTGAGAACTGGCTTGGGAGCAAGTGTAAAGCTAGGTAATATTATGGGGTGTGGTGGGGTTGGGAGATGGAGGAGCCAACTCACGCCAGCCAATGTAATGCCTAGAGACACTGGAATGTTCCCACTCCTGAGAGCAGCGTTTAACCTTTGTGTTCCAAATAACAAAACCAAAGCACAGAGATCTCAAATTCTCAGCCAGAAGCCGTGTGCCAGATCCAAACTTCGTGGTGTCACAGGCCACAGACATCTTGCTGTACGAGGCTTCAGTTCATAAGCACATAGGTTATTTTATTCTTTTCCTCTTTTTTTTTTCTATTTATTATTTATTGTTTATTTGGCTTTATTTTTTTGAGACAGGGCCTCAGTCAGTACTCTGTAGTCCAGACTAGTCCAGAACCTACTATAATATAACCTGTTGGCCTCCTCAGACTCCTCACATTCTCCTGTTTCAGTTTTCTCAGAGCTAGAATTATAGGCCAGAGCCATCACCTGACAAATAATCTCCCACTGCCCCTTCTCTCATTCTCAGATTGAACCTAGGACATCACATATAGTGGGCAAGTGCTCTACCATTGAGCTATATCTACTCAACCCAGAAGAGTGGTTGAATGAATGAATAAAATAAGAAAAAGAAGCTGGGTGTGGTGACACATACCTTTAATCCTAGCACTCAGGAGGCAGAGGCAGGCAGATCTCTGTGAGTTCAAGGCCAGCCTGATCTACATAATGAGTTTGAGGCACTGTCTCAAAAAGAGACCAAAAAAAAAAAAGAAAAAGAAAAACAAGCTGTGTGCCATGGTGTACACCTTTAGTTCCAGCACTTAGGAGGCAGAGGCAGGAGAATCTCTGTGAGTTTAAGGCCAGCTGGAGCTACAGGGAAGACCCTGTCTCAGAAAAGAGGAGGGGGGTGGAAGGGGGGGGGAGGGAAAAAAAAATAAGAAAAACAAATACATGGTGATGATTTTTGAACTTGAATTTAAACAGGGCTTTCGTTGAACTTTACATTTGAATAGCTGTAACATGTGAAAGTCATGTAACACAGCCACTGTTTTTAGAGAATGCAGCTGTGGGAGGCACCTCTATGGGAGGGGTTTGAATCCTAGTCTAGGGAGGGCAAGGTGCAGGCAGGCCATTCTTTAAAACAACCGTATAGCAAATGAAACAAGCAACACCAACTCTATTTTTTTTTTTTTATTATAGGAGAAGTTGTTATCCAGATCTCTTCAGAGGGGTGAAGACCTGCAGTTTGACCAGGTACTGTAATTCGGGGGTAGAGTCTTTCCTTGAAGAACTATGTCAGTCCTTAATAACCTAGTCTAAGTATGTCCACCATTGAGAAAGCCCTTCATCTTGTTTAGAGATCTGACAGACCCTTTATTACATGTTGATTGTTTGGAAGAGTCACTAATTTAATCTGGCATTCTGTTGTCATCTAGCATTTATGGGACACTTTATCCAAAATATGTATCATGGATTATCACTTATAGCTAAAAAATGAAAAAAAAAAAAACTGAGAGAAAGATGCAGGACAGTTATGGCAGAATGCATGATCTGGGATGGGGTGGGGGTGGGGGGGAAGGGAAAGGGAAATAATGACATTGTTTTGATTACTGTAGCTTTATAATAATCCTTGATGTTAGGTAATGTCAGTCTTCAGACTTTATTTTTCAATATTGTGTTGATTATTTCTGGGTCATTTCTCTTGTTACACAAACTTTAGAAGCAGTTTGTTAGTGTCCATGGAATAACTCTTTGCACTGGGGTGCTTTTAAGCCAGTTTTTATTTGATTTTTAAAATCTGATTCTTTTTAAGCCTTTATTCATGTTCCAAGGCCATTTACCTAATTCCTCTCCCCCCTTGGTGATCATCAAGAACTTATAAATATTATATGTTAGGAAGTTAAGCCAGGGGCTGGGAGAGATGGCTCCGTGGTTAAGAGCACCAAACTGCTCTTGCAGGAGGACCGGGTTTGATTTCAGCACCCACATGGCAAAACCTAAGAACCTTCTTAGGCTGGGCGGCTTGTGCCCGCCTTTAATCCCAGCACTTGGGGGTGCAGAGGTAGGTGGATTTCTACGTGAGTTCAAAGGCCAGCCTGGTCCATATAGCAAGCTTCTAGGCCCGCTGGGACTAAAGAGAGGACCCTGTCTCAAAAGGACCAAAAAAAAAAAAAAGTATAAAGCCAGTATAAAAGAAATTACTTAAGAGTAACAACTCTGTGGTAGCTCTGTTGTTACATTTATATATAATCATAAAGCATACATGTAGAATGTGACATTGTATCATGTGTGTGTGATGTGTACACAATGTGAATGAAGTGTGCAAAGACCATGATTGAGATTTATGTGTATTTATTAACATTATATTTTTATTGAAGTTTGTGCATTTCATACATTTCTCAAGTCCAGTTTAGATCATGTCTCCCTTTCCACTGTCCCCCACCCACCTGAGTCTATATTTCATTCATACATGTTTGTCTACATAGTGAGTTTCCAGGCCAGCTGGGGCAAAGGGAGACCCTGTCTCAAAAAGACCAAAATCAGCCAATCAATCAATCAATCACTATAAGTCCCTGTTAAAATAGGGAACCAAATATGCCACTATTTCAAAGGGTTAGTCTGCTTCTTACTTGTCTTTTTGCCGTTAACAGAATGTTTGTTTTTAATCAGGGCATAGGTGTTCTACAAATTTGAAGAATACATAATTATTTCGTTAAATCTATAAATCATGACAGTGCTACAGAGAGAGTAAACTATCTAAACTCCTAATTCTTTTCTAGCTGGAGTGTTAAGAAAGAATAGAAGTGCTGAAATTTAACATATTCAGGTTTTGCTTTATTCCACGGTTAGTAGATTTTTTTTTTTTTTGGTTATGAGATGTCAATTCAAGGAATGGTTAATGTGAACAGTGGATTTTTCTATTGTTACATTTAATGGCTGAAAACTGTGTTCTTAACAATTACACCCTAATATTTGTTTTTATTCCCTCATGGCTTCCATTAAATTTCCAGGAGTTTATAATACAACATTACACAAAACGCTAAAAAAATTTATAAAACACTAATAGTAATTCAAGCAGCCCATATAAAAAATTTTAATTCAGCTGTCCCCACGTTGACCGCTGTGTGGAGAGTAGCCTTCCTGCTCCAGGTGACTTGTCTTTGGTTTTTCTCTTATTAGCAGATTAGGCAAAAATATTTTGCTAAAAGGAGAAAAGCTCACATATCTTTGCCAGGACTCAACAGGTTGATGAATACAAAGTTGGAAAATACCTCTGACTGAAGGTGAATGTTATCCAGTTCTTAGGAGAGTGGCAGTAAGATGTATTCTTTATTTTTTTGATTTGCTGAGTCTTTGGTTTTCCTGTACACTTCTACCATAGTCTTTTGTACCGTTTTCCCATTAGTAGGTGTTGGTATTTTCTAACTGATAGCATTTGAGCTTTGTGAGTGGCGGTAAGAGTGGGGTTAACTCTATGTTTTAATGCACCGTAAGCATGTTTTTCGGCCTTTTATTTTGGTTTTGTATATATACTTTACTTTTTAATTTTTAGTAAATTTTTTAAATCTTATATGTGTATAGAATCTATTGTCTGCATGTAGAGGTTGGTGCACCATTGTGTGCATATACCGCGAGGTCAGAAGAGGGCGTAGATTCCCCTGGAAACTGGAAGTTTCAAGACAGTTTCAGGCTGCCATTGTGGGTGCTTGGGGATTGACCTGGCGTACCTCTGCAGAGCAGTTCAGGCTCTTAATCTTAGGCCATCTCTCCAGGCCACAATATTTTTTATTTTATGAGTATGATGATATTGCCTACATATGTAACATGACCCATGATGCAATGACAACTGTCCAGGGGCCGAAAAGGCACAAAGTCCCCTGGAACTGGGTTATGGATGATTGATGGTTGCCATGTGGGGCATGGGAATAGAACTCAGATCCTCTGCATTGAACATCCAGGCTTTTAACTGTGAGCCACTCTCTAGTCCTGTGTATATATTCTTTTTCTTAGGAATTTGGGTGATTTTTTTTTTCCACACCTAGCACTATTTGTACACTTTTCATGTCATACAGTGTTCTTAGATAATAATCATTTCAAATGTTGGTATAGCATTCAATTAACTAGAATATAATATCATTTTTCTAATTTTATGTTTTAGATGTTTAATGGCCTGAAATGTCAACCAGTAGACCTGTTATCTCCCTTTGTAGTAGCAACTACAGCATGCATTTACTGAAGGCCCACTGAGAGATAAATGGGGAAAAATTATTTTAACTTATGTGATCAAAACCACTTGGTGTTTATAAAAATTTTGAGTTTTCAACCTTGAAACAATTGAGTTTTTAGCTTTCCTAAAACTTTGGATTTTCTTGGCAAGTACCTTTCCTATGTACAATATGACATCTAAAGTAGTTACTTATTGCAGGAAGCGGGCAGAGTAGTAATTCAATACCTGGTAGTTTGATGATGCAATTAGGAGTACCCTTAATGAGCCAATATGATTTTACAAATTAAGATCTACTTTTCCCACAATGACACTTTGAATAGGTTCCCCTGTGTTGGGGATTCAACAGTGTTGCATCATGGTACTTGGCAATGATGTATACTGTGTTCCAGGGACTGTGCTTTTTTGTTTTGGGTTGTGTTTATTATATGATTTTACTTTTAGAATACAAAATGTATTTTAACTTGGTACAAATAAAACGTTACATTTTTTTTTTTTTTTTTGTCGTCGTTTTGAGAGCAGGGTCTCCTTTTTAGTGTCCCAGTGGGCCTGGAAGTCCCAACTGGCTCTGTCAGACCAGGCGGCCTTGAACTCACAAAAAAAAATCTGCCTGCCTCTGTCCTCCTGAGTGCTGGGACTTAAGGCGCCCCACCATGCCTGGCAAAAAAAAGATAACTTTCTTTAGATTTGGTTAACAACTGGCAATTATCTCTAAATTATTGCTATAAATTTTAATATCTTTAGATACTGTGTTTTGCAGAACCGCTGTTTAAAATTTTTAGTTTTTTACGTTTAGTAGATCTTATTTTATGTTTATTGTTTTTGGTCCTTTTTGAGATAGGGGTCTCCCTGATACCCCAGCTAGCCTGGGAACTCACCATGTAGACCCAGGCTGGCTTTGAAGTACAGAGATCTGACTGCTGCTGCCTCCAAGGCTGGAGATAAAGGTGGTGCATCACCACATCTGCTAAATATTATTTTTTAACAAATTATTGTCCTTAAGATATATATATATATGCACAGATATTCAGTGTTCTGCTTTCTCTTCAAGCATGGAGTTAATTGTAGGACAGTTCCTTATATGGAGAAGGCAGGACCTAAAATATTGAAGGAAAGACACAGACTTTTGGATTCTCTAAGAATATCTAGGTCAAGAGAGGTCATGTAAGGTAAAGGTAAAAATACAATCTATATTCAGCCTCGGGCCAGGAAGTTGGACCTGACTGGATGAGTTCAGGCAGGAAGTGATGTATGCTACCCAGCAGTCCAGAGAAGAGAGCAGGGAAGCTGTATACCATGCAGTCATGTGCCCTCATTTTTCATCTGGCATGGTGCAACTTGCTACTTCCCAGACACTGTATCGTTCCTATCTGAGTGGATGGCTCCACTGTCCCGTGAGTGGGTCAAGTAAAAATCCCATGACTGAGCGTTATTTCCTTTCTCTCACTTCCATATCAAACCCACAAATGTTTGAAAAATCTCAGAACCATTTTCTTCACCGTCCTCACAGCCCCAGCTCTGACAGCTCATTTGGATTTCTCTACTGGCATCCCTGCCTGTGTGTGTTTCCCAGACTCATTCCTCAGGGAAGCCAGGCCACTTTTCATAAAGAGAGCTCAGATCCTACCCTGATACTCCATGTTAGTGCTCTCCAGAAAATGTTCTTACACTGACTCTTCAAGAGCGACGTGTTCTGGGTCCTCATTCATCAGAAACAGATCACACGGCTCCACTTCATTCGTTTCTAAAGCGGGGATGGAAGCTTGGCAGTTGTGTAACCTGCAGGCAGAGCCTTCTCCCGCCTCCTGCCCGCTACTTCCGTACGACTGGCAACGTGCTTGAGGTAGGGGTTTGATTTCTTGTAGTGGTTCTTTCTTTCTTTCTTTCTTTTTTCTTTCTTTCTTTCCTTTTATTCTTTCTTTCGTTTTTCTTACTTCTTCCCATGTCTTCCTTCTTCCTTCCTCTTCCATCCATCTATCTATCTTTATCTATCTATCTATCTATCTATCTATATCATATCTGCTCTATCATCTATCTATCCATCTAATCTATCATTTAGGGCTTGCAACCAGGTACAGCTTTTCGCTGAGAACTTTGTGAAGCATGCTTCCCAAAGTAGCATCTTTCAGCTCTCTAGTCCCACTCTTGATTCGTTGATTAGTTTCTCTTTTATTTCCTTCATTGCCTTTGACTATTGGGCCAGAATCCATTCATTCTGTAAATACTTGTTGTGTGCCTAGGGTATACCAGGCACTGTTCTGGGTATACTTGGGAATCCCCTATACTGAAAAAGTCAAATGAAAAGTCTCAGTCTTTGGAACTCAGATGAGTAGTATGTAGAAGGAACTGGTACATGCCTAGAATGACTTTTAATTGCATTGTAGATGTTAGGTGTTAGAAATGCAAGCTTAGCAGAGAAAAATGGAGTATGGTGACTGGGAGAGCTATCTGGGATAAGCTGGGTAGGGTCGGCAAGGTGGCTGCGGTAGGGCTCGTTGAACTGATTATTGATATAGAGTTCTTTTGTTTCTTTGACTTTCAGCTTCGGCACCAGTCAGCAAAGTGAATAAGCACTGTGCTCCTTCCAACTTCCATTCCACTTTGGGAAGGAAGAATATCATCATGTCAAACATTACCATTGACCCCGATGTCAAGCCTGGTGAATATGTCATCAAGAGCCTCTTTGCAGAATTTGCTGTTCAAGCTGAAAAGAAAATTGAAGTTGTAATGGCTGAACCCTTGGTGAGTAGAGCGATCTATAAATCTCAAAAAATTTCTTTTAAGTTTTGCCTTTCTGCCATTATAATAGAAAAATTTCCCAAGGAAATAATATACTTGGAAAAACATTAAGGGTTAGGATTGTAGTTAAGTGCTGATCCAGAAAGCTGTAGTAGCTTCAGAATCTACTTTGATAAATTGTTGCCAATCACCAAGGAACAAAAATGACCTCACCAGTGGGAATTGCGAGGCCAGGTAACAAGAAATAAGTGAAAATTTAGACTATTCTGCCAAACTTATAATGAACTTAGAATATTGTCAAAGTTACTATAAATTATTGGTGATTTGTTTATCTATCATTTATATTTATTAGTTTAGGGTCTCATGTAGCTTAGGTTAGCCTTGAACTTGCTCTGTGCCAAGGAGACCTTGACTCCTGATCCTTCTGCCCCACCCCCAAGGAATAATATGTACCCACGCTACCTCTTTTACACCTGTAGCTTTCGAGGAATACTTAAGAGAATGTGAGGGACTGTGTGATTAGAAGCTCTGACCGGGAAGAAGAAAAGGAACAAATCAATGTTTGGGTTAGAGTCTGAAGAGTTATAAATCCTCGCATGATAAATAGCACACTGTTAGCTATATGAAGATCAAAGACTAAGAGCTAGAGACTATTGTAAAGAGTTAAGGCTTGAGTGAACTATGTAGCCGGAGAAAATTGAATAATCAATAGATTTGACAATTATGAGGAACTTGGAGTAGCACTTGAGTTGGAGTTTAGGGTTTAAATATTTATATTTTTATTTTATGTCTATGAGTGATTGCCTGCTATGTATATAAGTGTACCTGTGTCATGTACTGCCTGTGGAGGTAGAAGAAGACATTGGTCCCCGGGAACTGCGGTTACAGACAGTTGTTGTAGCTGCTTGTGGGTGCTGGGAACTGGAAACCCAGGTCCTTTCCACTAAGCACCATTTCAAACCTAAACAAGGGGCCATCTCTCCAAACCCATGTTTAGGGTTTTAAATGCTTTGGAGTGTTAAAGGAGGTGACAATGTATTGACTTGTTAAAGTTCACAGGATCCTTCTTCAGCCAGTAAGATGAATGTCAGTTTTATGTGACTGTAATCAGCTTGACTTACTGATGATCTGACCACATGGAATTGCTTGGTTGGTTATTGGAAATTCTTTGGGTGACCTCCAAAGAAGTGGTGATACAGACAAGCACTGTAGATGTGGCATCAGCTATCTTGAAGCCAAAAAGCACTTGGTGATAGGATGACAAAGGAAATAAAATATCAAACAGAAATGTCATTGCCAAATAATGCAGACAGATCCAGTTCAAGGAAAAGAGGTTGTTGGATGGATCTGGAAGGAAGGCAGTCTGGTCTTTAAGAGAATATCATAGCTTAAATTAACTTTGTTCAAGGAACTTTGGAAATGCAGATGGTGCCTTTGGGTTTAGAGGGAGTAAGTATGTTTGAAGCCACAGTATGCTGTAGAGGCCAGAAGGCACGATGTTGGATGAAGGTGGAAGAGCTAACTGTCATAACTCATTTGACCCTTTACCCAGCTGGCTTGGGGGTGGGGGCATAGGTGTTCATTGCCAGTCAGGACTAAGAGGGCTTGTTGCTCTTTTGAGCCAAAGCCAGTGAGAGAGACAGGGAGGACGTAGGCATATTATTGGCTTCGAACCTGCTCTTACTCCTTTAAAGGACAGAACACCAGAGAGGAGAGGTAATGCCTAGGGAAGTGGGAGGAGGGAATCTTGCACTTGGTGAAGCAAGATTTAAGTAGAAGAAATTACTCTGGGGAAAGGGTTTGAGATCATGTGTTTTGGGCTTTGGTTTAATACCTAATAGGTTTAAAAAAAAATAGCCAAATGTCTATCAAAACTGCGAGTATTGTTATATTCAATTTAAAATCATTCTAGGATTGGACTGAATGATTATATTGCTGGAATATAACATATATGGATACAAACACACAGACACATTTTACAGCATGCATATAATGCATGATTTTGTTTTAGAAATAAGGATTATAAAAACTATTCTACATAATTAATCATTGTAAGTTTTAATTATAAATGTGATTAATCTATAAAATGTTAGTTTGCTCTCTTAATTATATAATAAATTGCTATAGCCAACTTAACTGGCACACATTTAAGAAAGGAACCCCTTTTAAAAAAATAGAAAAAATTCTTATGGGAAAGCTTCAAAGACACATACAAGCAGGTTTGTAGTATACTGAATGGCCAGGACTTATCTCCTAGCTTCAGTTTTCTACTTACACAGCACATTTTTAAAACAATGCCTGTTTTACACATACTTGGCTTGGTCCCGTCTCAAATACTGTATATTCTTGAAAGAATTTTCATTTTGAAATCTTACGGCTTGCGAGTGAACAAAAGTATTAAAGGCTATTTGAAGGATTAACATGACGGAGCTCCAAGTTAGCCTTTTCCTTTCTTTTCTTTTTTTCTTTTTTTTAAATCGGTGTCCTCCGTTGCCTAGTTCAGGCTCAAGCTGTACCACGCTGTCCACCCAGTCAAAAAGTGCTCCATCAACCATCATCGCCCTTACAGTCACTTGGCTTTTCTTTGTCCACGATGCAGATATCATCACCTTCCTGCCTCAGGCAACTGGCTCATTTGTCATCTCTAAGGAGTAAATTTTAGCTCTTGCTGAGTCATTTTGGGACCTTCACAGACTTGTAGTTAGTGTATTGTCCGAATTTTCCTGTGTCTTAGGCATTATTTTATTTATTTGTTTGTATTGTTATTTTTATTTACTATATAATATATATATATATATATATTTATATCTATATTTTTTTTTTTTTTTTGGTCTTTTGAGACAGGGCTCTCCTGTAGCTCTGAGTGTCCTGGAACTCACTCGTAGACCAGTGGCCATATTTTTAATTTTATGTGGTGTACGAGTGTATTGCCTGTATCTGTGTATGTGTATCATGAGTGCAGTGCCCTAGGAGCCCAGAAGAGGGTGTCAGATTCCTTTGAACTGGAGAGATGGATAGCCATTACGCACTGTGTAGTTGCTGGAACTGAACCTGGGTCCTGTAAGACCAGCCAGTGTTCTTTCACCACTGAGCCATCTTAGCCCTTAGTTTTCCTGTGTGGTAGATGCTGCAATGCTTACATTATTTTCTATACAGTTCTTTGCTTATTTTTCTTTTATTTTTGTTTTCAAACTTCTAATGTTTTTTTTTTAATTATTTTTTCTTAGTATATGTGTGGTTTTGCTGTGTGTATGTATGCTCGCAGAAACAAGAAAAAGATGTTGAATACCCCAGAACTGCGAATTAAGGTGGTTGTGAACCTATCATATAGGTGCTGACCTCACTGAGGTCTTCTGCAAGAGCAGCAGGGCTCTTACACCACTGAGCCATCTCTCCACGCCCATAACTTTTGTTTTTTACACTCTGTGCTAAAAGCTTCTAAACTTCTCATTTGTTCCTTCCACGAATAGTGGTCCTATACTAGGCTAAATGCATGCTTATTTTACTGTGTGACTGTAGTGACCACATAGTAAGTAGTTCATATGTGTTTGTTTGCACGCCTGTTGTGTGTGTGTGTGTGGTGTGTGTGCTGTTCATGTCTATCATGGTTAGTTTTGTGTCTCTGGTGTGAGTTACTCATTACTCCATGTGGGAACCAGATGTCCTCTGCAGCACGGCCTGTGTTGTAAATATTTGGTAAAGGTTCAGATTTGAATTTAGCTTTAAGACGGTGTACTAGTGGGTGGAGAGATTGGCCCTAGCGGTTAAGAGCACCAACTGCTCTTGCAAGGACCCGGGTTTGATCCCCAGCACCCACATGGTGGCTAAGACACCAACTGTAACTCCAATTCCAGGAGAACTCCCGTTCCAGGGGGATCCGAGACCCTCTTCTGACCTCCGTGGCATTGCACGACATGGGTGCACAGAACCTACACGCCGGGACTGCTAGATTCATCCTATACAGAAATAAATAAAAAAAAGTAAAAAAAAATTTAAAAAAAAAAAAGGTGTTTTTTTTTTTTGTTTTTTGTCATGGCGACAGTACCACGCAGCCCTGCTAAGAGAAGGGGAACACAGTACCCTCTAGCGGCCACTGTAGGGAACTGCCTCTCGATGCAGAGGACCAGCGGCTACTTTCATAGCCAGACCTGAGAGGTACCTCCAACTCAGGTCCCTTAGCCTGGGACAACAGAACGTTTCCCACTCTGGCTGTGATTTCCCAACTGCCCAGGGACTGCTGACCCCTGGACAGGAATTTCAGGCTGATGGCTGATGGCCTATCTCAGCCTATGTCCACTCACAACTCACTTCACCACACCAGCTATTCCAGGTTGGTGCGTCTGATAACCTCTGTTCACCCATAGCCACGACACTAAGAATCAGGCCTGCTTTGGCCTTTATGTGCACAAAAAATAATGACGGGCGGGAATTCTGTAATGATGTTAATGGAGAATTCGATTATTGCCTGCTACAGCCTGCTTTTATAAGCCAAATGACGTCAGCTCCCAGAGCCAACAACAGCCTCAATTCGCCACTGCACACCATTGCCCCACACCATTGTCCCACCCAGCATCATGAACCTAGGCTGTTTGCTCCTCCTTGGGGCAGGGTCGGTCAGAGAATCCCTGACTCCCATCACGTGGTCCCTGAGGGGCTAGCTGAGAACTCGCCCCCCATTCAAACTGGGTCTTCCTACATACTAGTTTGGTTTCTGTTGTTTTGATAGACGCTATAACCAAAAGCAGCTTGGGGATTTATTTAGCTTACATGTCTGCATCACAGTCCATCATTGAGGGGAGTCAGAGCAGGGACTGGAAGCAGGAACTGTAGCAGTGACATGGACGAAGCTGCTTTACTGGCTTGCTCCTCTGGCCCATGCTCAGCTTGTGTTGTGTTTTTTTTTAATGTGTATGAGTGTACTGTCTGCATTGTAGGTTTGTGCTGTCGTGCAAGCGCGGAGGCCAGAAGAGGGTGTTGGTTCCTGGAAATGGCGTTCTCTGGAACTGGAGTTTCAAGGCGGTTCTCAGCCACCATGTGGGTGCTGGGGATCGAACTGGGTCCTCTGCAAGAGCGATCGGCACTTTTAACCACTAGGCCATCTCTCCAGCCCCTCAGCCTGCTTTTTATTAAACCCAGTACCACCTGCCTAGAGACAGCACTGCCCACAGTGAGCTGGGCTGCCTACATCAATTGGCAGTCAAGAAAATGCCCAAGGGCCATCTAATGGAAGACTTCTCCATGAGCTCTCCCATCTTTCCGGGTGACTCTTAGTTTGTGTCAGGCTGACAAGAACTGTGTTTTCTAAGACATGATGTCACCAAGCTAGACAGGGCTTCTAATACTTCTTCAGAACTGTCAGATGCCGTTTTGGTCAATTAAGAGGCGTTTTAGAGCTATCTGCTCTGTAATCTTTTTTTTTTTTTTTTTTTTATCTTTAATGTCTGATATTTTTTTCTTTCTTATTCAGTCACTGCCCAAACCTGTGGTTCTTCCTCTGGCCATCTTCCTTGAATCTATGTTTTCTTTTTCTTTTTTCTTTTTCTTTTTCTTTTTTTTTAATCTTGAGATTATAAAATTAAGCATAGTAGTGGTGCAAATTCTATAACAACCTCGGGGCTACTGCCTCGTCATCACATTTTGAGGGAAGAGACATTTCTGCTTATTCCTCCTGACACAGGAAGAGTCCCTCACCCCCATCTTCATCGTGTCTTACAGAATTTTGCCTGTTACTTTCCCATATACCAAAGCAATCCTTTTATCTAGGTCAGAGCTCTGCAGCTTACTTTTCATTTATGTCCATGTCTGGACAGATTGGAAATCCATAGCATCAAGGTAATGAAGATACATTGAATCTGATCTGTGGTAGTGTATCCATTATAGCTGTAGATGCTTTTATTATAATTTCATTCATTTTGAGGTTTATTCTCTACCTTCGGGGTAATAAGCAGCCACTGAAGATGACTCTCTGTTTTCCCAAATGAAAAAACCTTACAGCCTGTTTAAGGAAAGCAGCACCCAGGGCTTGTCAGGTGAATGGATGCTGGCCAACTTATAGTCCCGTCAGTCAGGAGAGTAGGTTATGGAGGAGCACCAAGGTAAGTAAGTGGCTTTTGCTGAAAGAACTTCATCTGCCACTAAAATGATAGAATTGGCCTTTCATTCCTGTATTAGAGACCATAGTATCAGGAAGGCAGGAATACCAAGAAGCAGCTGAGCTGGGTTTGGGGCCACAATTTCATTTTCATTTTAGGAGGAAGAATCAGGAAGGGCAATCATTGATGGAGACTGCAGCCTTCATGCTCTGCAAACCAGTATTTTTTTCCTAAAGAAGATGGCTCTGTCTTGGCTAATGATTCAGGCCTTTCCAGTCTTACTTGTTAATCATGTCAATTGCTAGAGACCGGAAGAGAAGGTGGGGGTGGTGGGAGGTTTCAGCTATTAACCTTCTGATTTAGACCTTGTATACATTGTTTTAGGCCTAGCATTTGAAAACCTCTACAGTTTCTATTGTTATCTGAGAATACACAACACACACACACACACACACACACACCACACACCCACACACCCCTTTTACAATTAATTGCTCCAGAATGCATCTTCTCCTAGCATGTTTATTTTAGTGTGTTCTGCTTTTAAAAATTAGGCACTAAACAGCCCCCTGGAGACCCAGTACACATAGTGAGTCTTTTGGACCATGGTCTTCAGCTTGTAAGCACTGGAAGTGACAACATAAGCTCTTTCTCTGGAAGCTACTCAGGATCCCCCCCGAAAGTTTCCTGTAGAATCCAGAGTGGGACACTTGGGTTTTGGCTGCTGGCATGCTGGAGTTCTGGTGTTGAGCATGTAAGTGCTTCCTTAACCTGCCTGTCTTCAGCTGTGGTCTTCTGGCAGTTGGCTCCTCTGCTTTGGCCTTCCTTAGAAAAGGCACTGTGATTATTAAAGTGGACTGATCACCACCACCTTAAGCACTTGGTTGGACAGAATGGAAGGAGAGACTAAACCTAAACTTATTTCAGACTTTACTTTTTTTTTTTTTTTTTTTTGTCTTTTTGAGACAGGGTCTCCCTGTAGCCCCAGCTGTCCTGGACTCACTCTGTAGACCAAGCTGGCCTGAAATCACAAAGATCTGCCTGCCCTGCCTCCAGAGTGCTAGGATTAACGGCGTGCGCCATCACACCCGGCCTAGACTCTGCTTTTAAAAACAATTACTCGACAAACTTCCTTTTCCTACCATCTGAGACAGTGTTTCACGTATTCCAGATTAACCTGAACTCGATATTCGGAGGATGACCTTGAACCTCCTATCCTCCCGCCTTCACTCTCCCGTGCTAGGCTTCATCCATGCACACTCAGGTTTATTCTGCTGGAGATTGAGCCCAGTGCTTTGTGCATGCAATCTTCTAAATGAATGTACCCCACCCCTCTTTACTTTTTGTCTTTGCTGTTATTGTGTCTTCCAAAGGATCCAAGTTTTCCATTCCTGAGACTTTTAGAAGCCAAGTGTCAGCAGGGTTAACTTTCCTTTTCACCTGGCAAGCTTCCCTAAGCTTTTGCTCAAATGTCATTTTCTTGTCCTTCATCTGAAATATCAATCCACATTTCACCTTCTCGTCCTGTCTGTCTCTCATGTACTTGCCATTTGCGCTCTCACCAAAACACTTTACTTCTCATTGTCTATAGAGTTTTATCAATTTTAGTCTTACTTTAAAAATCACTAGATCACCGGGCGTGGTGCGACGCCTTTCCTCCTAGCACTCGGGAGGCAGAGGCAGGCGGATCTTTGTGAGTCAAGGCCAGCCTGGTCTCACAGGTGAGTTCCAGGACAGCTGGGGCTACACGGGAGACCCTGTCTCGAAAAGACCAAAAAGAAAAAAAAAATCACTAGTCATTACAGTATCAGATTCAAGAAAATAAAAATGAGAATTAATAAAAGTATTGATATAGTTTAATGAAGTAGGGAAAAAAAACCCACACAAAAGTATTGACAAATCCAGGATAAGGTTTTGAAGAAATGAACCATTAGATCATAGGTTTAATATCAGTTAAAAATGATGAAAGAATCTGGGGATGTAGCTCAGTTGTGGAGCTTATGCTCAGTGTGTGCAGAAGAAAGCCCTGGGTTGGGTCCCAATATTAAAAAGAAGTAGCTGGGGCTGGAGAGATAGCCTAGTGGTTAAGAGCACCAACTGCTCTTGCAGAGGGCCTGGATTCGATCCCCAGCACCCACATGGTGGCTAAGAACTGTCTGTAATTCCAATTCCAGGAGAACTCCAGTTCCAGGGGAATCCGAGACCCTCTGACCGCAGCATTGCACGACACGGGTGCACAGACCTACATGCAGACAGTACAATCATACACTACAAAAATAAAAAAAAAAAAAAATAAAAAAAAAAAGAAAACAAAAAAAAAAAAAAAGCAAAAAAAAAAAAAAAAAAAAAAAAAGTAGCCAGGTGTGGTGGTGCACACACTTTAATCCTAGGGAGGCAGAGGCAGGGTGGTCTCTGTGAGTTCAGGCCAGCCTGGTCTAAAGTGAGTTCCAGAATAGCTGGGCTACAAGGAGAACCTATCTCAAAAATACCCCTCCCTCCAAAAATAAACAGTAAAGAGGAGAGGAAGAGGAATAGGAGAGGGAAGGGAGGGGAAGGAGAGTGGCTGTAAATGACTTGAGCAGAGTCTAGAAGTACTTTCTGTGGTAGACTGAGTTTGTAATTTACTCTCAAGGCTGCAAAAAAGTTGAAAGGAGCCAGGAGTTCATGTATGAAATACCCAGAGTGCCATCAGTCATCCAAGGGCTGGGGACTGTACTGTGAGAACTGGCTTGGGAGCAAGTGTAAAGCTAGGTAATATTATGGGGTGTGGTGGGGTTGGGAGATGGAGGAGCCAACTCACGCCAGCCAATGTAATGCCTAGAGACACTGGAATGTTCCCACTCCTGAGAGCAGCGTTTAACCTTTGTGTTCCAAATAACAAAACCAAAGCACAGAGATCTCAAATTCTCAGCCAGAAGCCGTGTGCCAGATCCAAACTTCGTGGTGTCACAGGCCACAGACATCTTGCTGTACGAGGCTTCAGTTCATAAGCACATAGGTTATTTTATTCTTTTCCTCTTTTTTTTTTCTATTTTATTATTATTGTTTTTGGCTTTATTTTTTTTGAGACAGGGCCTCAGTCAGTACTCTGTAGTCCAGACTAGTCCAGAACCTACTATAATATAACCTGTTGGCCTCCTCAGACTCCTCACATTCTCCTGTTTCAGTTTTCTCAGAGCTAGAATTATAGGCCAGAGCCATCACCTGACAAATAATCTCCCACTGCCCCTTCTCTCATTCTCAGATTGAACCTAGGACAACATACTAGTGGGCAAGTGCTCTACCATTGAGCTATATCTACTCAACCCAAGAAGTGGTTGATGAATGAATAAAATAAGAAAAAGAAGCTGGTGTGGTGACACATACCTTTAATCCTAGCACTCAGGAGGCAGAGCAGGCAGATCTCCGTGAGTTCAAGGCCAGCCTGATCTAACTAATGGGTTTGAGCACTGTCTCAAAAAGAGACCAAAAAAAAAAGAAAAAAGAAAAAAAACATGTGTCATTGTACACCTTTAGTTCCAGCACTTAGGAGGCAGAGGCAGGAGAATCTCTGTGAGTTTAAGGCCAGCTGGAGCTACAGGGAAGACCCTGTCTCAGAAAAGAGGAAGAGGAAGAAAAAAAAAAAAAAAAAAATAAGAAAAAAAATACATGGTGATGATTTTTGAACTTGAATTTAAACAGGGCTTTCGTTGAACTTTACATTTGAATAGCTGTAACATGTGAAAGTCATGTAACACAGCCACTGTTTTTAGAGAATGCAGCTGTGGGAGGCACCTCTATGGGAGGGGTTTGAATCCTAGTCTAGGGAGGGCAAGGTGCAGGCAGGCCATTCTTTAAAACAACCGTATAGCAAATGAAACAAGCAACACCAACTCTATTTTTTTTTTTTTATTATAGGAGAAGTTGTTATCCAGATTCTCTCAGAGGGGTGAAGACCTGCAGTTTGACCAGGTACTGTAATTCGGGGGTAGAGTCTTTCCTTGAAGAACTATGTCAGTCCTTAATAACCTAGTCTAAGTATGTCCACCATTGAGAAAGCCCTTCATCTTGTTTAGAGATCTGACAGACCCTTTATTACATGTTGATTGTTTGGAAGAGTCACTAATTTAATCTGGCATTCTGTTGTCATCTAGCATTTATGGGACACTTTATCCAAAATATGTATCAAGGATTATCACTTAGCTAAAAAATGAAAAAAAAAAAAAAAACTGAGAGAAAGATGCAGGACAGTTATGGCAGAATGCATGTTGGGATGGGGTGGGGGTGGGGGGGAAGGGAAAGGGAAATAATGACTGAACTGAATTGGAAAATGATGTATGAAATGCACAAAGCATCAATAAAAAATGTTAAAAAACAAAACAAACAAAACAAAAAAAAACAAAATATTGACTCTAAGAAAAAGAAGTCAAGGTTCATGTTAGACTAATTGATTAGGTAAAGAAGACTGGTTAGGATTAGTTGTTGGAGACTCACCAACGCTTAGTGTTCCAGAATCCAACTCCAGTTTTTCTAAATCCTTTTCACCAAGATCAGATTCCACAAAGGAGACAACTCTCCATATAACTGAGTAGACACTGATCTACAAAGAGCCATAAATAGCAAGGTCAAATCTCATTGTCAGTGCTTTCCACAGCTTCTACCACTTAGGTCATTTGCGTCTTGACTTCATTAGTCGGTGTACAATCGGCATTTGAAATCTGATTAAACATCATTTTCAGGAAAATTCCCATTTTTAAATAATGTAAAATAATGTAAAAACTATAAATGACTGCTGTACGAGTGATGTTTTCCTCACAGAAACATGCTACACATGACACTGTTGTTTTAGTATATGTTTATAGGAGCAGATGATGTTTCATCCCTTTCAAAGCGCTAAATGAAATTTCCTTGAGCCATGCTATTTATTTAGTAAAATGTTCATTGTTTAAAAATGTAAAATAGAATTAAGATCTGTTTTTACATTAATTCCCTGTGTTACAAAGTCTATCAGTTATAATTATAATAAATAGATGAATGAGGACATTAGAAAGCATTATTAAAAGCCCACAGAATTAAATAATGAGAAAGAGCCTACGCGATTAAACAAACTATGTCATTGTTTTCTGTTTTTCTAGATAAACTATATTTGAAGTTATCTGAGAATTTGAAATACCAGGGAATGAATTTAATTTCTAGAAATACCAGTTTATCTTTATTAAAGAGGTCTTTCTCTAGTCACAGAACTGAAAGATTCCTGTAACTTGCATGTTTTACATAAATCAACAAAGTCCCACGGAGCGCGTTTGACGATATGCTGGTTTAAAATACTAATTTTAAACAACTGTTTTATATTGTAGAATCCCTTAAAAATAAAATAATAATAAATAAAAAATAAAAATACTAATTTTGGGGCCGGGCGTTATAGGTTGGTGCAACACCNACTGAACTGAATTGGAAAATGATGTATGAAATGCACAAAGCATCAATAAAAAAATGTTAAAAAACAAAACAAAACAAAACAAAAAAACCAAAATATGTATCTAAGAAAAGAAGTCAAGGTTCATGTTAGACTAATTGATTAGGTAAAGAAGACTGGTTAGGATTAGTTGTTGGAGACTCACCAACGCTTAGTGTTCCAGAATCCAACTCCAGTTTTTCTAAATCCTTTTCACCAAGATCAGATTCCACAAAGGAGACAACTCTCCATATAACTGAGTAGACACTGATCTACAAAGAGCCATAAATAGCAAGGTCAAATCTCATTGTCAGTGCTTTCCACAGCTTCTACCACTTAGGTCATTTGCGTCTTGACTTCATTAGTCGGTGTACAATCGGCATTTGAAATCTGATTAAACATCATTTTCAGGAAAATTCCCATTTTTAAATAATGTAAAATAATGTAAAAACTATAAATGACTGCTGTACAGAGTGAGTGTTTTCCTCACAGAAACATGCTACACATGACACTGTTGTTTTAGTATATGTTTATAGGAGCAGATGATGTTTCATTCCCCTTTCAAAGCGCTAAATGAAATTTCCTTGAGCCATGCTATTTATTTTTAGTAAAATGTCATTGTTTAAAAATGTAAAATAGAATTAAGATCTGTTTTTACATTAATTCCCTGTGTTACAAAGTCTATCAGATTATAATTATAATAAATAGATGAATGAAGGACATTAGAAAGCATTATTAAAAGCCCACAGAATTAAATAATGAGAAAGAGCCTACGCGATTAAACAAACTATGTCATTGTTTTCTGTTTTTCTAGATAAACTATATTTGAAGTTATCTGAGAATTTGAAATACCAGGGAATGAATTTAATTTCTAGAAATACCAGTTTATCTTTATTAAAGAGGTCTTTCTCTAGTCACAGAACTGAAAGATTCCTGTAACTTGCATGTTTTACATAAATCAACAAAGTCCCACGGAGCGCGTTTGACGATATGCTGGTTTAAAATACATAATTTAAAACAACTGTGTTATATATTGTAGAATCCCTTAAAAATAAATAATAATAAATAAAAAAATAAAAATACTAATTTTGGCCGGGCGTGGTGTGGTGCACACCTTTAATCCTAGCACTTGGGACGCCAGACAGGCGGATCTTTGTGAGTTCAAGGCCAGCCTGGTCTACAGAGTGAGTTCCAGGACAGCTGGGCTACAGGGAGACCCTGTCTCGAAAAGACAAAAAAATAAATAAAATAAAAAATACTAATTTTGGGGCTGGAAGATGGCTTAGTGTTAAGAGCACCGACTGCTTTGCAGAGGACCTGGGTTCAATTCCCAGCACCTCATGGCGCTAAGAACCGTCTTTTGACGCCAGTTCCAGGGGAAATCCGTCACCCTCTTCTGACCCTCCCAGTTATTCACAACACGGGTGCACCACCTACATGCAGACAGTACATTCATACACATAAAAAAATAATAAATAAAGTTTAAAAAAACTAATTTTATGGTCAGTGGGCTGACTGGTTATAGAAATGCTTGGGATGGCTAGGGGGAGGCGGGACCATGGGCCCTGCTAGCTCTTTATTGTTAGTTCCCACAAGTTGGCTTTGTTTAATAGCTTTCCATCACTGTGACAGAATACCTGAGATAGTCAGCCTAGAAGGAAACAGGGTTTATTTTGGCTCCTTGTGTCAGAGGCTGCAGCTCGGGTCACTTGATCTCTTGCTTCCTGCCTGTTGGGAAGTATATTCTGGTAGGAGCATGTGACAGAAGAAGCCCATTTGTGTCATGATGGTCAAGAAGCAAAGAGAGAAACAGGAAGCTAGAATCCAACATCTCTTCAAAGAGCCTGCACCCAATTGACCTGACTTCCTTTCAGGAATCCTCACTCTTAAAAAAGAAAAGAAAGAAAAACAAACCCTGGCCTTTCCAATATAGCAGAAGCCTGGTACTTAAACCTTAACACAGAACAGAATCCATCAAGAGCCATTCCAGATACAAACCCTAGTATTCAGATAGTATAAGGGACGTGCCAGGTTGTAAACAGGCATTAGAAGTTTTGAACTTGTCTCTGTCATGTTAATTTGTGGATATCTGAGCAATTACAGTCTATGTCGTAGTAACCCACAGTGGGGGCCTTTTCCACCATTCTAACATAATGTAGTCTTTGTTCTGCATCTTGTCAGGGAGATACTGGAAATATTTTGGAATCTTTTATTCACCCAGCACAGAGGAGCTGGCGGGACAGAGTAGAGATGATTCAAAGAGGGTCTGGCTTGCATGGTCATGAAAGGAAGCAGTGGTCTGTGCATGTTCCCCCTTACTGCTGTCCCAAAGATATAACATGTATGATCAGGGGTGTCACCGATGGTCCCAACTTTACGTATGTGAGTGGCCTATCTCCATAGGAAGAAGATGGAAAGCTACTGAGCTAAACCAAATGGCTTTAGGTAAAGTTTAATAGTGGCTAAAACCCAGGCTGATTTTATTTAATTACATGGCTAAACCCTGGGCTCTTATTTCAGCTTTAAAAGACATTTCATTGCATTCGAGTTAGGGTGGCTAGTGGCTTGGGGAGGGTGGTACATGGTGCTGTGTTTTATTTTATGTTTTCAGTTGATTAAGCTCTATGAGCTCCGTAGCTGAGCACTGTCTCCCGTCCTTACTCCGCACCTTGTTTGATTGGTACCGACGTCAGAATGGAACTGAAGATGAATCTTATGAATACAGGCCTCGATCCAGCACAAAGTCTAAGGGGTATGTGACCTTTTCCACTGTTTTTACCTGGAATCAAAGCACCTGCAGCACAGGGAGTGTCGGGGTTACACAGCCAGAGGTTGGCCTTGTCTGGCTACCAAGCATGTTTATAACTTGGGTTATAAACACTGTGCTTTTAATTTGTGTTTGCGTTGTAAGCCCATATTTGTGGGAGTAAGGATGAAGGAGGAGTTCATGCTCAAAGTACAAGTCAGAGGAGGCATCGTTAAATCACTTGCAGCTTGTGCTGTCCAACACCAGGATTAGTTATGGAAACAGCAATCCCAGGACAGCCATCCCAGCTGCTCAATGTGGAGCTTGGGCAGTCGCAGAGAAAGCGGAGAGGCAGCTCAAGGAAGGCCTAGCAGTCATGTTTATGAAGGGAAGAATCACAATATAGTAAGAGTAAAACAGTTAGTGGTGAAGTCTAGAACTTATCTTCTTTGCCTCCAATTTCCTAGGAGATCTAGGGTGACGTAGAATATCCGCCTTCCCGCTGTGGCTGGTGGTTTAGTAATATTGGACTTTGGTAGATACCTTTAATCCTAGCACTTGGGACGCAGAGGCAGGCGGATCTTTGTGAGTTCAAGGCCAGCCTGGTCTACAGAGTGAGTTCCAGGACAGCTGGGGCTACAGGGAGACCCTGTCTCGAAAAGACAAAAAAATAAATAAAATAAAAAATACTAATTTTGGGGGCTGGAGAGATGGCTTAGTGGTTAAGAGCACCGACTGCTCTTGCAGAGGACCTGGGTTCAATTCCCAGCACCTCATGGCCGCTAAGAACCGTCTTTGACGCCAGTTCCAGGGGAATCCGTCACCCTCTTCTGACCTTCACAGTATTGCACAACACGGGTGCACCAACCTACATGCAGACAGTACATTCATACACATAAAAAAATAATAAATAAAGTTTAAAAAAACTAATTTTATGGTCAGTGGGCTGACTGGTTATAGAAATGCTTGGGATGGCTAGGGGGAGGCGGGACCATGGGCCCTGCTAGCTCTTTATTGTTAGTTCCCACAAGTTGGCTTTGTTTAGATAGCTTTCCATCACTGTGACAGAATACCTGAGATAGTCAGCCTAGAAGGAAACAGGGTTTATTTTGGCTCCTTGTGTCAGAGGCTGCAGCTCGGGTCACTTGATCTCTTGCTTCCTGCCTGTTGGGAAGTATATTCTGGTAGGAGCATGTGACAGAAGAAGCCCATTTGTGTCATGATGGTCAAGAAGCAAAGAGAGAAACAGGAAGCTAGAATCTCAACATCTCTTCAAAGAGCCTGCACCCAATTGACCTGACTTCCTTTCAGGAATCCTCACTCTTAAAAAAGAAAAGAAAAGAAAACAAACCACTGGCCTTTCCAATATAGCAGAAGCCTGGTACTTAAACCTTAACACAGAACAGAATCCATCAAGAGCCATTCCAGATACAAACCCTAGTATTCAGATAGTATAAGGGACGTGCCAGGTTGTAAACAGGCATTAGAAGTTTTGAACTTGTCTCTGTCATGTTAATTTGTGGATATCTGAGCAATTACAGTCTATGTCGTAGTAACCCACAGTGGGGGCCTTTTCCACCATTCTAACATAATGTAGTCTTTGTTCTGCATCTTGTCAGGGAGATACTGGAAATATTTTGGAATCTTTTATTCACCCAGCACAGAGGAGCTGGCGGGACAGAGTAGAGATGATTCAAAGAGGGTCTGGCTTGCATGGTCATGAAAGGAAGCAGTGGTCTGTGCATGTTCCCCCTTACTGCTGTCCCAAAGATATAACATGTATGATCAGGGGTGTCACCGATGGTCCCAACTTTACGTATGTGAGTGGCCTATCTCCATAGGAAGAAGATGGAAAGCTACTGAGCTAAACCAAATGGCTTTAGGTAAAGTTTAATAGTGGCTAAAACCCAGGCTGATTTTATTTAATTACATGGCTAAACCCTGGGCTCTTATTTCAGCTTTAAAAGACATTTCATTGCATTCGAGTTAGGGTGGCTAGTGGCTTGGGGAGGGTGGTACATGGTGCTGTGTTTTATTTTATGTTTCAGTTGATAAGCTCTATGAGCTCCGTAGCTGAGCACTGTCTCCCGTCCTTACTCCGCACCTTGTTTGATTGGTACCGACGTCAGAATGGAACTGAAGATGAATCTTATGAATACAGGCCTCGATCCAGCACAAAGTCTAAGGGGTATGTGACCTTTTCCACTGTTTTTACCTGGAATCAAAGCACCTGCAGCACAGGGAGTGTCGGGGTTACACAGCCAGAGGTTGGCCTTGTCTGGCTACCAAGCATGTTTATAACTTGGGTTATAAACACTGTGCTTTTAATTTGTGTTTGCGTTGTAAGCCCATATTTGTGGGAGTAAGGATGAAGGAGGAGTTCATGCTCAAAGTACAAGTCAGAGGAGGCATCGTTAAATCACTTGCAGCTTGTGCTGTCCAACACCAGGATTAGTTATGGAAACAGCAATCCCAGGACAGCCATCCCAGCTGCTCAATGTGGAGCTTGGGCAGTCGCAGAGAAAGCGGAGAGGCAGCTCAAGGAAGGCCTAGCAGTCATGTTTATGAAGGGAAGAATCACAATATAGTAAGAGTAAAACAGTTAGTGGTGAAGTCTAGAACTTATCTTCTTTGCCTCCAATTTCCTAGGAGATCTAGGGTGACGTAGAATATCCGCCTTCCCGCTGTGGCTGGTGGTTTAGTAATATTGGACTTTGGTAGATGCCATACATGAAGTCTACCTTAAATTTGTGAGAAAATTACTTCCTACTGTTTTCATCTAGAAAAGCTAGTGCTTTTGTTTCATTTCTTTGCAGGTGGGCGGAGGGATGAAATGAAATATGAAGCCAGCTAGGTTCTCCAGATGAAATGTACAACATTTTTCTTCTTTTTATTAATTCTTCTAGATTTGGTTGACCTCTACAAGATAGAATATATATAAACATAATAAAGGAAAAGCATTATATTCTTTTTTTTTTTTTTTCTTTTTTTTTTTTTTGGTCTTTTTGAGGGACAGGGTCTCCCTTAGTCCCAGTGGCCTGGATCTTGCTATGTACACCAGGCTGGCCTTGACTCACAGAGATCCTCCTGCTTCTGCCTCTTGCCTCTGCCTCTGCTCCTGAGTGCGGAGACTAAAGGTTTCGCCACCACACCTTTTAACTCTTTTAAGATTTTTTTTTTAATTTTATTTATTTTTTTTATATGTGTATGAATGTACTGTCTGCCTGTAGTGGTGATTCCATTGTCATTTGCAAGCTTGGAGGTCAGAATGAGGGCATCGGCTTTCCCCTGGAACTGGAGATAATGACAGTTCTCAGTCTGCCATGTTGGTGCTGGGATTTAAACCCTGGGTCCTCTGCCAGGGCCCTGGTGCTTCTAACCCACGAGGCATTCTCTCCAGCCCCACACCATGCATATTCTTAAGGCAGCATCCTCACCCCAGCCGCTATAGCGCACCCCACATACACAGTCCGAATGCGATTAAGCAGCACGGCCCGCTGACTAGCTATTTTGAGACTGTCTCACTACGGTTCTGATTTTGGGTTCTTGTTTCAGGGATGAGCAGCAGCGTGAAAGAGATTACCTGCTGGAGCGGCGGGACTTAGCAGTAGACTTCATTTTTTGCTTGGTGTTAGTTGAAGTTCTAAAGCAGGTAGGTGCCTTTGGACCTGCCAAGCCCGCATCGCGCACTCTGGCTCCTTTGACTTCCTGTGTCATTTTCTTCATTTAAGAAGTTCCGTCTAAAATTCTGGTCCACACAGTATCAATCACTTGAGCTTGATGGTCTGTCTTTTGGTTGCATGGGGCTTTCCTGCGCAATTACTGTGTAGTTCTGTTTTTTTGTTTGTTTGTTTTGTTTTTTGTTTAGTTTAGTTTTGGTTTTTTTTTTTGTTTGTTTTGTTTTGTTTATTTGATTTTGTGGTGTTTTTGAGACTGGATCTCCCCTTAGTCCCGCTGCCCTGAAGCTTGCTCCGTAGACCAGGATGGGCCTGAACTTGACAAGAATCCACCTGCCTCTGCCTCCTAAAGTGCTGGACTTTGAATGCGTGCACCACCACACCTGGATGAATCTTCATTTATGCTCTTCATATGCTATCCAAGAAATGAAAATCATTTTAGGAAGCAGGAGCTGAGTGGAAATTGTGTTACATTTGGAGTTTTACCTCTAAATACTGTCTGCCTGTCCTTCAGCTATATAATCCCCTTTACCTCTACTTAATTTCCCTTCCTGAGCCTCCTAGCCTGTGTTCTAACATGCACTGATTGTATAGTTATATTTGAGGGACTGGGGTGATTTGACAAATGTAAGACTGAATTGTCGGGGCGGTGCTGGAGAGATAGCCCAGTGGTAAGAGCGCCGACCGCTCTATAGAGGACCTCAGGTTCGATCCCCAGCACCCACATGGCGGCCGAGAACCGTCTGAAACTCCAATTCCAGGAGAACTCCAGTTCCAGGGGAATCCGAGACCCTCTTCTGACCTCCGCGGCATTGCACGACACGGGTGCACAAACCTGCATGCAGACAGTACATTCATACACATACAGAAAAAAAAAAAAAGACTGAATTGTCAAGTGCAGTTGTTTTCATTTAAGTGAGAATAACTGGCCTAAGTTCTGTGTTTCATTCTGTGAGCTGATGTGGTTTCAGGCACTGCACTGATCTAATGTGAAGTAGAAAGCAAGGATATAATATCAGATACATCATCTGATGAAAATTAATGAGTATGCTTATAATACCTGTATGAATTTGAAAGTTGTGTTTTCTTTTTCTTTTTTTTTAAGTTTTTTTTTTAATTTATTATTTTCATGTGTATGAGTGTACTGTTTGCATGTAGATTGGTGCACCCATGTCATGCAATGCCGCGGAGGTCAGAAGAGGGCGTCAGAGTCCCCTGGAACTGGAGTTAAAGACAGTTCTTAGCCAGGAATTAAACCCCCGTCCTCTGCAAGAGCAGTCAGTGCTCTTAAACGCTGAGCCATCTCTCTAGCCCTGAAAGTTTTTTTTTCAAATTTGAGTTTGTAGTCTTTAAGAAGTTATACATCACTGAAGGATCATCTATGTATTTTTAGCTTATAGATAGGGAAAGAAGTTAGGAAATTAAAAAAACAACACATGGGCTGAGCGTGGTGGGGTGCACCTTTAATCCAGTGTTTGGGTGGCAGAGAAAGGCAGGTTAGATCAAGGCCAGCCTGGTCTACATAGTTAGTTTGATGCCAGCTGGGACTACAGGGAGACCCTGTCTCAAAACAAACAAATCACATTTTGCATAGGATGTGTTTGAATACGAATTTCATTTTTGTTATGAAATACAGGGGCTGGAGAGATGGCTCAGTTGTTAAGAGCATTGACTGCTCTTGCAGAGGACCCAGGTTTGAATCCCAGCACCAGCATGGTGGCTAAGAACCATTTTAGGCTGGGCGTGGTGGCGCGCATGCCTTTAATCCCAGTACTTGGGAGGCAGAGGCAGGGGGACCTCTGTGAGTTCAAGGCCAGCCTAGTCTACAGACTGAGCTCCAGGCCAGCTGGGACCCTGTCGCAAAAAGACAAATAAATAAATAAATAAATAAATAAATAAATAAATAAATAAATAAATAAATAAAATTAGCAAGTGTGAAATCTGAAATTTTTTTTTAAGACAGGATCTCCCTGTAGCCCCAGCTGTCCTGGAACTCGCTCTATAGGCAAGGCTGGCCTTGAACTCACAAAGATCCGCCTCCCTCTGTCTCCCAAGTGCTAGGACTAAAGGTGGGCGCCACCACGCCCGGCCTGCTTTTGTTTTTTTAATTGGTAAAGATTATTTTTACTTTATGTGTATGAGTGCTATGCCTGTGTGTATGTGGGTGTACCCATGTCATGCAGTACTGTGTGTATGTGAGTGTACCCATGTCATGTAGTACCTGTGTGTGAGTGTACCCATGTCACATAGTACCTGTGTATATTTGAGTGCATCCATGTCACGTAGTACCTGTGTGTATGTGAGTGTACCCATGTCACGCAGTACTGCATGTATGTGAGTGCACCCATGTCACTCAGTACTGTGTGTATGTTGGGTGTACCCATGTCATGCAGTACTGTGTGTATGTGAGTGTACTCATGTCAAGTAGTACCTGTGTGTATGTGAGTGTACCCGTGTCACATAGTACCTGTGTGTGAATGCACCCATGTCATGCAGTACTGTGTGTATGTGAGTGCACCCATGTCATGTAGTACTGTGTATATGTGAGTGCACCTATGTTATACAGTACCTGTGTATATGTGAGTGTACCCATGTCACGTAGTACTGTGTGTATGTGAGTGCACCTATGTTACACAGTCCCTGTGTGTATGTGGGTGTACCCATGTCATGTAGTACCTGTGTGTATGAGTGTACCCATGTCACATAGTACCTGTGTGTATGTGAGTGCACCCATCTCACGCAGTACTGTATGTATGTGAGTATACCCATTTTACACAGTACCTGTGTGTATGTGGGTGTACCCGTGTCATGTAGTACCTGTGTGTATTTGAGTGTACCCATGTCACGTAGTACCTGTGTGTATGTGAGTGCACCCATGTCACGCAGTACCTTGTGTATGTAAGTATACCCGTGTCACATAGTACCTGTGTATATGTATGTGCGTGCACCCATGTCATGCAGTACTGTGTGTATGTGAATGCACCCATGTCATACAGTACCTGTGTATATGTGAGTGCACCCATGTCAGGTAGTACCTGTGTGTATGTGAGTGCACCTATGTTACACAGTACCTGTGTGTATGTGGGTGTACCTGTGTCACATAGTACCTGTGTGTGAGTGTACCCATGTCACGTAGTTCCTGTGTGTGAGTGCACCCATGTCACACAGTACTGTGAGTATGTGAGTGCACCCATGTCATGTAGTACTGTGTGTATGTGAGTGCACCTATGTTACACAGTACCTGTGTGTATGTGAGTGTGTCCATGTCACATAATACTGTGTGTATGTGAGTGCACCTATGTTACACAGTACCTGTGTATATGTGGGTGTGCCCGTGTCACATAGTACCTGTGTGAGAGTTTACCCAGGTCATGTAGAACCTGTGTGTATGTGAGTGCACCCTGTCACTCAGTACCTGTGTTTATGTGGGTGCACCCATGTCACATAGTACCTGTGTATGTGAGTGCACCCTTTTCACACAGTACCTGTGTGTATGTGAGTGCACCCATGTCACGTCATACCTGTGTGTATGTGAGTGCACCCATGTCACATCGTACCTGTGTGTATGTGAGTGCACCCATGTCATGTAGTACCTGTGTGTATGTGAGTGCACCCATATCACGTAGTACCTGTGTGTGTGAGTGCACCCATATCATGTAGTACCTGTGTGTATGTGAGTGCACCCATGTCACGCACTACCTCCGTGTATGTGAGTGCACTCATGTCACGCAGTACCTGTGTGTATGTAAGTGCACCCATGTCATGTCATACCTGTGTGTGTGTGAGTGCACCCATGTCATGCAGTACCTGTGTATATGTGGGTGTACCCGTGTCATGCAGTACCTGTGTGTATGTGGGTGTACCCATGTCACGCAGTACCTGTGTGTACCGTGAGTGCACCTATCTCACATAGTATCTGTGGAGCGCAGAAGAGGGGTCAGATCCCCTGCAACTGGAGTTAGACTGTTGTTAGCCACCATGTGGGTGCTGGGAACAAAACCTGGGTCTTTTGCAGGAGCAGCCAGTACTTTATTTATTTATTTATTTATTTATTTATTTATTTATTTATTTATTTTGGTCTTTTTGAGACAGGGTCTCCCTGTAGCCCCAGCTGTCCTGGAACACACTCTGTAGACCAGGCTGGCCTTGAACTCACAAAGATCCGCCTGCCTCTGCCTCCCAAGTGCTAGGATTAAAGGCGTGCGACACCACACCCGGCTTGGAGCAGCCAGTACTCTTAACCACCGAGCCATCTCTCTAGCTTTTGTATTTACAGTGGATGTGAAGTTATTTGGTAGCCTGACATATGTAAAAGAGACAAATGAGTTTGATGGATGTAGCTAAGGCTTGAGCCCAGGGGACCAGGCTACATCGTAAATAAAATACCTGTTTCCTGTATACTCCTGAGAATCCTGTCTGATCTGTCCTATAACAAGTTAAAGTAAAAATTCCCATGATTTATACCTTTTCTAAAGGCCAGATTTGATGTTGATGACACTTTGAGGATGCTAAGATGCTAAAGTCAGCATAACTAGGGTAGGCGACCCAGGGAGCCAAAGCGGCCCTGGAACTTGAGTGGGCTTAGCCGTCAACCCCTGTAGGTGACTGCTACCGTCTCTCCTGTGCTAAGTTCAGGGCCTGTGATCTGTGGCCACTATGCACAGTATCTATAACGCACCATCTGCACTCCCTCGAGCACATGAGTGTATTGGCACTGAGCATGCATGCCTCTTTTCTTATTGAAATAGTGCCGGTTTCTTCCTTTCCCCAGATACTGTTCTCTCTATGATCCTGCCTCACTCTGCTTTGTCTGCTTTGCATTGTTCTTCCCCAAGAATTCCCTTTCCTTGCACTGGCTTCATAGATGCAATGCACAGGAACCTCCAGGGTGTCTTCTCTCCTCCTTTCCTGTCTTCTCTCCTCCTTTCCTGTCCTCTCCTTGCTGCTGCTGATGATTGTGCTTCTCCTCCTGTTTCACCCTTAACTCTTCTCCTACAGGAGAATGTCAGGCTATAAAAACAGATCTGTTCACTTTTTTTCCTGTAGGCTCGTTTTTCAAGTTCACTGCACAAGGCATTGCTGACTCATGGCTTGCAGGGACTCAGGGTGTGAAGCAGAGATGTGCTGGCTCTGATAGTGTCTCTGTGTCTGTTGCCACGTTGTTCCTCCCAGCATTGCCCGCTCCATCCATTACCGTTACCTCATACCTTAGTGGGGTGTGCTCAGACAGAGAGAAGCGTTGTCACCAAGGACATAGGCACAGCTGTTCTAGAATGCTTTATAGGGGCTCTTCCCCCACAAAAAGGCAATTTTTTAGAGATGTGTGTTTTTATCACATATATATGAGGCTTTTTCCTGTGTGTGTGAAAGTGAGCTAGCGCCTGTGCAGCCAGAAGAGGGCATCGGAGCCCCTGGGGCTGGAGTTCCAGGTGTTTGAACGCTGCCCCAGTGTTTGAACGTTTGAAACTGAGCCCTAGTTCTTTGTAAGAGCTGTACGTGCTCTTAACTGCTGAGGCATCTTTCCAGCCCCAAAGATATTTTAAAATTTAGTTTTAAGAAAACTACGCTGATGTGCGCGCCTGCCCTTCAAATGCGCCCTGGCGTGGCCAGACACGACTGAAGCCTCCTGTGTGCTGTTGCCCATTGCTTAAAAGAAAAAAAAAAAAGAATAAGAAAACTAATAAAACTATAGAAAATGGAAGAGAAATCAGTAGAGGTTTCTAAAATATCATGACAAACTAACCCAGTTATCTTCCATCAAAATGGCATAATCTAATAGATCTGAAGAGTAATCACAGATCTATTAGATTTCATGTATCTTGAATTTACTAGGAATTTTGCTTTTGTCTTGCATAATAAACTCGTTAAAATTTGTTTATGTTATATCATAATGAGGTGGACAGTGCTCAGGGTATTGGAATATTGATACATGGGGTGTTGGTGGATAACCTGTTCCAGGATAACTTGTATGTTTAATAATACTCATGTTTTGAACTCTTCTCCATGTTTGAAGGGTTCTGTATTCCCTGCAGCAGCTGAACATTGTCATTAATGCCAGGAGGTAGCCAGTGACCCTGTAAGGTCTGAGCCGTCTTATTTGCTGTGTGATGCAGGCTAAGTTGTTGTCCAGTAGCTCTTATATTCTATATAAAAAGATGAACATTGTAGAATTAGGAGAATTGAATTCAATACTGCCTGGTTGATAGATAATTCCCAGTAAGTAGTATCTATTCTTTCTATTATTTCCATTTGACTGATGAACAAGAGTCCTTCATTGTGGTGGTGATTATACAATAGTTCTCTTTGATTTTCGTTGTTTTGTTTTGTTTTGTTTTGTCAGCGTCTCCCTACCTAGTCTCAGCCTACCTAGAACTCACTATGTAGATCAGTCTGGCCTCTATCTCACAGAAATCTGCCCACTTCTGCCTCCTGCAGGCTTGGAATTTAAGGCGCATACCACCATATCCAGTATGATCTTTTGTTTTTGAAACTCCTGAGTTCTTTTATTTTTTATTTATTTATTTTTTTAAATTTTATTTATTTATTTTTATGTGTATGAATGTATGCAGGTCTGCGCACCTGTGTCGTGCTGAGTTCTTTTAATAATAACTATTTGTTTTAGTAAAATCAGTGACATGAAATTAGTATAAAAATTAGTGAAATTAGTATAAAAAATGAGTTCACTTGGCACTAGAGAAATGGCTCAGTGGTTCAAAGCACTGGTTGCTCTTGCAGAGGACCTGGGTTCAGTTCCCAACATCTACACAACAGCTCTCAACCACCTGAAACACCACTTCTAGAGGCTCTGATGCCCTCTTTGGGCCTCTGCGGGCATTGGTTTGTTTGATAACGCCCCTGCAGTGTAAGAAGGGCTGGGGGGATGGTTTGCTTGATAACGCCTCTGCAGTGTAAGCACAAGGACCTGAATTCAGACACCAGCATCCACACCAAAGCTTGGTATGGCACTGGGTGACAGATCCCCAGAGCTCACTGCCTGGCATTCTAGGTGAATTGATGAACTCTTTCAGTGAAGGATCTATCTCAAAAAGTAAGAAGTGATTGAAGAGTATATGCTGATGACAGCTTCTAGCCTCTGTAGTCACACACGGGCAAGCACATTCACACACATGTGCACACACAATGCCGTGCATGCACACACACAAAATTAAAAAGGAGAAAATAAAAATAAAAATCAGAGAAGACACCCCAACATTGACATCTGGGTTCCACACTCACACACACACATGAATAAGTACTACACACATACACATGCACATAAACATGTTCATGCATACAGAGTCAGAAGAACAGCGTGGTAAAGGCCAGCTGTAAACTTCAGTGTTGTAAACAGGTGTTTTCTTTTTCTTTTCTTTTCTTTTCTTTTTTTTTTTTTTGAGACGGGTCTCCCTTTAAGCTGTCCTGGAGCTCGCTCTGTAGACCAGGCTGGCCTTGAACTCACAGAGATCCGCCTGCCTTTGCCTCCCAAGTGCTGGGACTAAAGGCATGCAGCACCACGCCCAGGTCATAACAGGAGTTTTCTAGTTCCTAACAGAAGCATGTTTCACCAAGACACTGGCGCATTTAGGATCTGTGAAACACTTTGGTTTTTGTATTGAATTATAGTTGTTCATTGATTCTTTGCCCCCAACAAGCAGGTTGAGAAGCTTGTCTGTGGAGAGGTTTTTATTGTCTGTGGTGCAGATCCTCAGCACCTTCAGATGCACAGGAGCATGTTATATGCCAGTGAGCATCCCCTAGGAAGGCCCAAAGCGTGTGACTTGTCATGCTGGGGACAGGGAGATGTGCTTGTCCCCTTGGCAGACAGATCTTTGCGGTCTAAGGCCCATCCTGGTTCCGAGTGGTCCAGGACAGCTGGGCTACATACAAGGGAAGCCTGTCTCAACATAGACCCAAAAGAAAAATAAAAAATCACAATCAACAGATCAGACATTCAGTATCAAAAAGAGTTCAATCCTGAGAAATAAAAGAATGAGGAGAATTAATAAAAGTATTGATATAGTTTAATGAAGTAGGGAAAAAAAACCCACACAAAAGTATTGACAAATCCAGGATAAGGTTTTGAAGAAATGAACCATTAGATCATAGGTTTAATATCAGTTAAAAATGATGAAAGAATCTGGGGATGTAGCTCTTGTGGAAGCTTATGCTCAGTGTGTGCAGAAGAAAGCCCTGGGGGTTGGGTCCCAATATTATTTTAAAAGAAGTAGTGGGCTGGAGGATGCGCTCTAGTGGTGTTTTAGCGCACAACTCTCTTCAGGAAGGGCCTGGATTCGATCTCCCAGCACCCACATGGTGGCTAAGAACTGGTCTGTACTTCCCAATTCCAGGAGAAC
Organism: Rhizomys pruinosus; assembly: GCA_009823505.1. Classification (NCBI taxonomy): domain Eukaryota; kingdom Metazoa; phylum Chordata; class Mammalia; order Rodentia; family Spalacidae; genus Rhizomys; species Rhizomys pruinosus. The sequence goes on along the minus strand of VZQC01010063.1, from coordinate 3,286,701 downwards.
CTCTAGTTCCAGGGGAATCCGAGACCCTCCTTGACCGGCAGCATTGCACGACACGGGTGCACAGACCACATGACGAAGTTAATTCATACACATACAAAAAATAAAAAAAAATTAAAAAAAAAAAGAAGCGATGATTAGATCTGAGCCAAAAAAAAATAAAAAAAAAAAAGTTAGCCAGGTGTGGTGTGGGCACATCACCTTTAATCCTAGGGAGGCGAACGGCAGGTGGTCATCATTGTGAGTTCAAGGCCAGCCTGGTCTAAGCAGGAGTTCCAGAATAGCTGTGGCGACAGCGAGAAACGCTATCTCAAAAATCACCCTCCCTCCCCCAAAATAAAATCATAACTTAAATGAAGGAGAGGAGAAGGAATAGGTGGGAAGGGGAGGGGAAGGAGAGGTGGCTGTAAAAAAAATGACTATGAAGCAGAGTCTAGAAGTACTCGGTTACTGTGGTAGACATGAGTTTGTAGGATTCTCCATACTCTCAAGGCGCAAAAAAGTTTGAAAGGAGCCAGAGTTTCATGTATAGAAATAACCCAGATGGCCATCATCATCCAAGGGCTGTGACTTGTTACTGTGAGAACTGGACTGTGGGAGCAAGGTGTAAAGCTAGGTAATTATTATGGGGTTGTGGTGTGGGTTGGGAGATGGAGGAGCCAACTCACGCCAGCCAATGTAATGCCTAGAGACACTGGAATGTTCCCACTCCTGAGAGCAGCGTTTAACCTTTGTGTTCCAAATAACAAAACCAAAGCACAGAGATCTCAAATTCTCAGCCAGAAGCCGTGTGCCAGATCCAAACTTCGTGGTGTCACAGGCCACAGACATCTTGCTGTACGAGGCTTCAGTTCATAAGCACATAGGTGTATTTTCTATTATATTCTCCTTATTCTCTTTTTTCTCCACTTCTGATGCTGGATTTTATTATTATTATTAAAAGGCTTTATTATTTTTGAAGACAGGCGCCTTAGAGTACTACTGTCAGTCCAAGACTAGTCCATGAACCATATATAAATTAACCTGAAATTGTTGAACCTAACCCTCAAGACTCCTCACATTCTTCCTGTTTCAGATTTAGTTCTAGAGCTGAAAATTATAGTCCAAACCATCCAACCTGACAATAAATCTCCCACTAGCGAAGCCCTACTCCTAATTCGCAGATTGAAACCTAGGAACAGTCACATTATGGTGGGACGATAGTGCGCTCTACCATGAGCTTGATAAGTCATACTGAACACCCAGCCAAGAGTGGTTGAAGTGACATAGATAAAAGTAAGAAAAAGAAGCACTGGTGGTGAACCTGGGAAACCTCACTTACATCTCTATGACAATCAGGAGTACAGGCTGACCGTAGTCTCTGTAGTTTTGCAATGGCCAGCCTGCCAGGAGTCTACATCGGATTTACCAATGTCATCAAAACAAAGACCAAATCAACAAAAAAAGTAAAAAGAAAAACAAGCGTGTGTGCACTCATGGTGTACACCTTTAGTTCCAGCACTTAGTGAGGCAGAGGGCAGGGAAGCTCTGTGATTAAGCCAGAGCCTCGGAGTGAGCAGGAGAGACCCTGTCTCAGAAAAGAGGCGGGGTGGAAGGGGAGGAGGAGGAAAAAAAAATAAGAAAAACACAACTACCATGGTGATGTCTTTTGAACTTGAATTTAAACAGGGCTTGTCGTTGAACTTTACATTTGAATAAGCTGTAACATGTGAAAGTCAGGTGTAACCAGCCACTGTTTTTAGAGAATGCAGCGGTGGGAGGCACCTCTAGGGAGGGGTTGAATCCTAGTCCTAGGGAGGGCAAGGTGGCAGGCAGGGCCTTTCTTCTAAAACATACCGCATAAGCAATGAAAACAAGCAACACCAACCTACTATTTTTTTTTTTTTTTATATAGGAGAAGTTTTATCCAGATCTTCTCAGACGGGTTGAAGAACCTGCAGTTTTGACCAGGTACTGTATTCGGGGTAGAGTCTTTCCTGAAGAACTATGTCAGTCCTTAATAACTAGTCTAAGTATGTCACATTCGAGAAAGCCCTTCATGTTTAGAGATCTGACAGACCCTTTATTACATGTTGATTGTTTGGAAGAGTCACTAATGTTTAATCTGGCATTCTTGTTCGTCATCTAGCATTAGGGGACATCTGTAGATCCAAATATGTACATGACTCATTAAAAAGCTAAAAAAAAAAAAAAAAATGAAGAAAAAAGAAAAAACTAAGACGAAAGATCAGGACAGTATATGGCAGGAATGGCAATGATGCTGGGATGGGGTTGGGGGGGGAGGGGAAGGGAAAGGGAATAACTGACTGAACTGAATTGGAAAATGATGTAGAAATTGCACAAAGCATCAATAAAAAAATGTTAAAAAAACGAACAAAAACAAACAAAAAACAACAACCCAACTAGTATCTAGACCCGCAATCACGGTTCAGTGTTAGACTAATTGATTAGGTAAAAGAAGACTGGGTCTAGGATTAGTTGTTGGAGACTCACCAACGCTTAGTGTTCCAGAATCCAACTCCAGTTTTTCTAAATCCTTTTCACCAAGATCAGATTCCACAAAGGAGACAACTCTCCATATAACTGAGTAGACACTGATCTACAAAGAGCCATAAATAGCAAGGTCAAATCTCATTGTCAGTGCTTTCCACAGCTTCTACCACTTAGGTCATTTGCGTCTTGACTTCATTAGTCGGTGTACAATCGGCATTTGAAATCTGATTAAACATCATTTTCAGGAACAATTCCCATCTATTTAAATAATGTGAAAAATAACTGTAAAAACTATAAAAGTTGGACTGCTTGTTACAAAACAGAGAATGAGGTTTTTTCCTAAAGAAACAATGCTACACATGACCATGGTGTTTCTTAGTCACTACTGTTTATAGGTAGCAGATGATGTTTTCTTCCCTTTCATAAGCGCTAAAATGAAATTTCCTTTGAGCCATGCTATTATTTTTAGTATAAATCATTGTTAAATTAAAAAAAAAAAAAATGTAAAAATACGAATTAAGATCTGTTTTTACATTTCATATCCCTGTGTTAAAAGTCTATCAATATATATGTAGACATAAATAGATGGAGGAAGGACATGTAAGAATAGACAAATTAAAAAGCCCACAGAATTAAATAATGAGAAAGAGCCTACGCGATTAAACATAACTATGTCATTGTTTTTCTGTTTTTCTAGATAACTTATTTGAAGTTATCTGAGAATTTGAAATACCAGGGAATGAATTTAATTTCTAGAAATACCAGTTTATCTTTATTAAAGAGGTCTTTCTCTAGTCACAGAACTGAAAGATTCCTGTAACTTGCATGTTTTACATAAATCAACAAAGTCCCACGGAGCGCGTTTGACGATATGCTGGTTTAAAATAATAATTTTTAAACAACTGTGATATTTATTATATGTAGAATCCTTTAAAAATAAATAATAATAAATAAAAAATTAAAAAGATACTAATTTTGGGACGGGCGTTAGGTGGGCATCACCATTTAATACCGATCACTTTAGGGGCACGCAGAGGCACGTGGGATACTTGTGAGTTCAAGGCCGCCTGGTTACAAGTGGTTCCTCAGTGACAGACTGGGGTACCAGGGAGACCTGTCTCAGAAAAGATCAAAAAAATCAACATAAAATAAAACAAGTACCTAACTTTTGGGGGATGTTGAGAGAATGGCTGTAGTGGCTTAAGAGCACCGACTAGCGCATTGCAGGGACCGTGGGGTATTAACAATTCCCACGCAACTCTCATGGGTCGCTAAGAACCGTCTCTGATGGACTCAGTATTGGCAGGGGAATCCGTCAACCTGCTCTCATGCCACATCCACAGTATTGCTGCACAACACGGGTGCACCAAACTACCGCGACAGTAAATCATTCATACACATAAAAAAATACAATAAATAAAGTTTAAAAATAACTAATTTTATGGTCAGTGGGCTGACTGGTTATAGAAATGCTTGGGATGGCTAGGGGGAGGCGGGACCATGGGCCCTGCTAGCTCTTTATTGTTAGTCCACCAGTTGGCTTTGTTTAGATAGCTTTCCATCACTGTAAATAATACCTGAGATTGTCAAGCCAGTAAGGAAACCAGGGTAATTTATGGGCCTCCTTGTGTCGAGATGCGGGCCGCTGCAGCATCGGGTCACTTGATCCTTCTTGCTTCCTCCTGCCTGTTGGGAAGGTATATTCTGGTAGGAGCATTGTGACAGAAGAAGCCCATTTGTGTCATGATGGTCAAGAAGCAAAGAGAGAAATCAGAGAAGCTAGAATCCTCAACATCTCTTCAAAGGCTGCACCCAATTGAACTCGACTATCCTTTCAGAATCTCAGCTCTTAAAAAGACAAAGAAAGAGAAAAGCAAACCACCTGGCCTTCCCAATATAGCACGAAGCCATGGTATCTAATAACTAATAACAGGAACAGAATCCATTCCAAGACCATTCCAGATACAAACCCTAGTATTCAGATAGTATAACGAAGAGGGACGTGGCCAGGTTTAAACAGGCAATTAGAATTTCTGGAACTTGTCTCTGTCCCATGTTAATTTGTGGATATCTAGCAATTACAGTCTTATGGTCGTAGTAACTCTCACAGTGGGGGCCTTTTCCACCATTCTAACATAATGTAGTTCTTTGTGTCTGCATCTTGGTCAGGGAGATACTGGAAATGATTTTGGAATCTTTTTTCCACCCAGCACAGAGTGAGCTGGCGGGACAGAGTAGAGATGATTCAAGGAGGGGTCTGGCTTGCATGGTCCCATGCGAAAGGGAAATGCAGTGGTCTGTGCAGTTGTGTCCCCCTTAACTGCGTCCCAAAGATATAACATGTATGGATCAGGGGTGGTCACCGATGGTCACCAACTAATTACGTATGGTGAGATGGCACTATCTCGCCATAGGAAGAACATTGGAGCAGCTACTGAGCTAAACCAAATGGCTTTAGGTAAAGTTTAATAGTGGCTAAAACCCAGGCTGATTTTATTTAATTACATGGCTAAACCCTGGGCTCTTATTTAGAACCCTTAAAAGACATTTATTGCATTCGAGTTAGGGTGGCTAGTGGCTTGGGGAGGGTGGACTATCATGGTGTGCCTTGTGTTTATTATTATGTATTCAGTTGATTAAGACTTCTATGAGCTCCGTAGCCTGAGCACTGTCATACCCGCCTTACATCGCGAGCACGCACTGGTTTGATTGGTACCGACGTGAGGATTGGAATCAAAATGAAGAAAGGACAAACTTATGAGTTAATAAGGCGACGTTCAGAACCGCGAATCTAAGGGAAGTCTTGATGAAACCTTTACAGAAACTGTGCCTTAATCGATCACCTGGCAAGTCTAGAAGCTTGATTATTCCTGTTTTCCGGCAAGTTACCCACAGATGGAGTAGTCGTGGGTTACACAGCCAAGAGGTTGGCCTTGTCTGGCTTACCAAGCATGTTTATAACTTGGGTTATAAACAATTGCTTTTAAATTTGTAGTTTTTTGCGTTGTAACGCCCATATTGTGGGAGTAAGGATGAAGGAGGAGTTCATGCTCAAAGTACAAGTCAGAGGAGGCATCGTTAAATCACTTGCAGCTTGTGCTGTCCAACACCAGGATTAGTTATGGAAACAGCAATCCCAGGACAGCCATCCCAGCTGCTCAATGTGGAGCTTGGGCAGTCGCAGAGAAAGCGGAGAGGCAGCTCAAGGAAGGCCTAGCAGTCATGTTTATGAAGGGAAGAATCACAATATAGTAAGAGTAAAACAGTTAGTGGTGAAGTCTAGAACTTATCTTCTTTGCCTCCAATTTCCTAGGAGATCTAGGGTGACGTAGAATATCCGCCTTCCCGCTGTGGCTGGTGGTTTAGTAATATTGGACTTTGGTAGATGCCATACATGAAGTCTACCTTAAATTTGTGAGAAAATTACTTCCTACTGTTTTCATCTAGAAAAGCTAGTGCTTTTGTTTCATTTCTTTGCAGGTGGGCGGAGGGATGAAATGAAATATGAAGCCAGCTAGGTTCTCCAGATGAAATGTACAACATTTTTCTTCTTTTATTATCTTCTCTAGATTTGGTTGACCTCTACAAGATAGATTATATTAAACATAATAAAGAACAAGCCATGCATATCTTTTTTTTTTTTTTTTTTTTTTTTTTTGGTCTTTTTGAGACAGTGTCTCCCTTTAGTCCCAGTCTTGGCTGGATGTCTTGCTAGTTACCAGGTCTGCCTTGAACTCACAGAGATCTGCCTGCCCTTCTGCCTCTGCCTCTGCCTCCTGAGTGCTGGATTAAAGGCGTTCGTCAGCAACACACCATTACTAATCTTTTAAGATTGTTTTTTAATTTTATTTTATTTTTTTATATGTGTATGAATGTACTGTCTGCATGTAGGTTGGTGCATCCATGTCATGCAATGCCTTGGAGGTCAGAAGAGGTGGCATCGGATTCCCCTGGGAACTGGAGATAAAGACGGTTCTCAGCTGCCATGTGATGTGGTGGATCGAACCTGGGTCCTCTGCCAAGGGCAGCCATGGTGCTCTAAACCACGAGGCCATCTCTCCAGCCCCACACCATGCATATTCTTAAGGCAGCATCCTCACCCCAGCCGCTATAGCGCACCCCACATACACAGTCCGAATGCGATTAAGCAGCACGGCCCGCTGACTAGCTATTTTGAGACTGTCTCACTACGGTTCTGATTTTGGGTTCTTGTTTCAGGGATGAGCAGCAGCGTGAAAGAGATTACCTGCTGGAGCGGCGGGACTTAGCAGTAGACTTCATTTTTTGCTTGGTGTTAGTTGAAGTTCTAAAGCAGGTAGGTGCCTTTGGACCTGCCAAGCCCGCATCGCGCACTCTGGCTCCTTTGACTTCCTGTGTCATTTTCTTCATTTAAGAAGTTCCGTCTAAAATTTTCTGGTCCACACAGTATCAATCACTTGAGCTGATGGTCTGTCTTTTGGTGCTCTAGGGCTTTCCTGCGCCATAACCTGCCTGTAGTCGTGTTTTTTGTTTTGTTTTGTTTTGTTGTTTGTTCGTTTTGGTTTTTTTTTTTGTTTTGTTTTTGTTTTGTTTTTGATTTTGTGGTGTTTTTGAGACTGGATCTCCCTTAGTCCCAGCTGCCCCTGGAGCTTGCTCTGTAGACCAGGATGGCCTTGAATTGACAGAGATCACCTGCCTCTGCCTCTCTAAGGGCTGGGATTAAGGTTGCACCACCACACCTGGATGTAATCATTATTTTATGCTCATATGCCATCCAAGAAATAAATCATGTTAGGAAGGCAGGAGCGAGCTGTGAAGTGTGAATGTGTGTTTGTAGGTGTTTTACCTACTAAATACTGTCACCATGTCTCCGCTTCAGCTATATAATCCCCTTTACCTCTACTTAATTTCCCTTCCTGAGCCTCCTAGCCTGTGTTCTAACATGCACTGATTGTATAGTTATATTGAGGGACTGTGGGTGATTTGGACAAATGTAAGACTGAATTGTCGGGGGCTGGAGAGATGCCTAGTGGTTAAGAGCGCCGACCGCTCTTATCGAGGGACTCAGGTTCGATCCCCAGCACACCACCACTAAAGGGCGGCCATGAGAACGACCGTCTGAAACTCCAATTCCAGGAGAACTCCAGTTCCAGGGGAATCCGGACCCTCTCTTGTCTGACCTCCTGCACTCGGCATGTGCCACGACACGGGTGCGCAAACCTGCATGCAGACAGTACATTCATACACATACAGAAAAAAAAAAAAAAAGACTGAATGTCAAGTGCAGTTGTTTTCATTTAAGTGAGAATAACTGGCCTAAGAGTCGGTGTTTCATTCTGTGAGCTGATGTGGTTTCAGGCACTGCACTGATCTAATGTGAAGTAGAAAGCAAGGATATAATATCAGATACATCATCTGATGAAAATTAATGAGTATGCTTATAATACCTGTATGAATTTGAAAGTTGTGTTTTCTTTTCTTTTTTTAAGTTTTTTTTTTAATTTATATTTTCATGTGTATGAGTGTACTGTTGCATGTAGATTGGTGCACCCATGTCATGCAATGCCGCGGAGGTCAGAAAGTGGCGTCAGAGCCCCTGGAACTGGGTTTAAAGACTTGTTTAGCCAGGAATTAAACCCCCGTCCTCTGCAAGAGCAGTCAGTGCTCTTAAACACTGAGCCATCTTTCTCTCTAGCCCTGAAAGTTTTTTTTTCAATTTGAGTTTGTAGTTTAAGAAGTATACATCACTGAAGGATCATCCTGTATTTTTCTATAGATAGGGAAGAAGTTAGGAATTAAAAAAACAACACCATGGGCTGAGCGTGTGGGGTGCACCTTTAATCCAGTGTTTGGGTGGCAGAGAAAGGCAGGTTAGATCAAGGCAGCCTGGTCTACATAGTTAGTTTGATGCCAGCTGGGATCACAGGGAGACCCGTCTCAAAACAACAATCACATTTTGCATAGGATGTTGTTGAATAAACGAATTTCATTTTTGTTATGAAATACAGGGGCTGGATAGTGTCAGTTGTTAAGGCTTGACTGCTCCTTGGCAGAGACCCAGGTTTGAATCCCAGCACCAGCATGGTGGGCTAAGAACCGATTTTAGGGGGGCGTGGTGGCGCGGCCATGCTTTCAATCCCAGTTACTGGGAGGCAGAGGCAGGGGGACCTCTGTGAGTTCAAGGCCAGCCTAGTCTACAGACTGAGCTCCAGGCCAGCTGGGACCCTGTCGCAAAAAGACAAATAAATAATAATAAATAAATAAATAAATAAATAAATAAATAAATAAAGAAATTAGCAAGTGTGAAATCTTGAATTTTTTTTTAATTTTTTTTTTTTTTTTAACACAGGATCCTGTAGCCCCAGCTGTCCCTGGAACTCGCTCTATAGGCAAGGCTGGCTGAACTCACAAGATCCGCCCTCCTCTGTCTCCCAAGTGCTAGGACTAAAGGTGGGCGCCACCACGCCCGCCTGCTTTTGTTTTTTTAATTGTAAAGATTATTTTTACTTTATGTGTATGAGTGTATTGCAGTGTGTGTATGTGGTGTACCCATGTTCATGCAGTACTGTGTGTATTTGTAGTACCCATGTTGTAGTACGGTGAGTTACCCATGTCCAATATACCTGGTATATTGAGTGAATCATTCACGTAGTACCTGGTGTATGTGATGTCCCCCATGTCACGTCAGTTAGTCTGATTGATGTGAGGACCCATGTACGTCAACTGTGTAATGTGTTGTACATGTTGAGAGTGTGTAGGGTGTACTCATGGTTAGTCAGCTGTGGTAGTGAGTGTACCGTGTCCATAGTACCGTGTGTGAATGCACCCATGTCATGCAGTACGTTGTATGTGTATTGTGAGTGCACCAGGTCATGTAGTTACTAGTGATATGTGAGTGACCTATGTACAGTACCTGGTATATGTGATTGTACCCATGTCACGTAGTACTGTGTGTATGTGATTGCACTATGTTAACAGTCCCTGTGTTTGGGTGTACCCATGCATGTATTCACCTGTGTGTATAGTGTACCCAGTCACATAGTACCTTGTGTATGTGAGTGCACCCATCTCACGCAGTACTGTATGTAGTGAGTATACCCATTTTACACGTACCGGTGTGTATGTGGGTGTACGCTGTCATGTAGTACCTGTGTGTATTTGAGTGTACCCATGCACGTAGTACCTGTGTGTATGTGAGTGCACCCATGTCACGCAGTACCTTGTGTATGTAAGTATACCCTGTGTCCCAGTACCTGTGTATCTTATGTGCGTGCACCCAGTCCTGCAGTACTGTGGGTATGGAATGCACCCATGTCATACTAGTACCTGTGTATATGTGAGTGCATCCCATGTCAGTAGTACCTGTGTGTATGTGAGTGCACCTATGTTACACAGTACCTTGTTGTGGTGTACCTGTGTCACTAGTACTGTGTGTGAGTGTATCCCATGTCAGAGTTTCCTGTGTGTGAGTGATCCCCATGTCACACCAGTACGGTGAGTATGTGTGATGCACCCATGTCATTCGTATGGGTTTATGTGAGTGCACCTAGTACACAGTACCTGTGTATGTGAGTGTGTCCATGTCACATAATATGTGTGTATGTGAGTGCCACCTATGTGTACACAGTACTGTGGATGATGTGGGTGTACCCGTGTCACATAGTACCTGTGTGAGAGTTTACCCAGGTCATGTAAGAACCTGTGTGTGTATGTGAGTGCACCCTGTCACTCAGTACCTGTGTTTATGTGGGTGCACCCATGTCACATAGTACCTGTGTATGTGAGTGCACCCTTTTCACACAGTACCGTGTGTATGTGAGTGCACCCATGTCACGTCATACCTGTGTGTATGTGAGTGCACCCATGTCACATGACTGTGTGATGTATGTGAGTGCAACCCATGTCATGTAGTACCTGTGTGTATGTGAGTGCACCCATATCACGTAGCCTACTGTGTTTGAGTGAACACCATATCATGTAGTACCTGTGTGTATGTGAGTGCACCCCATGTCACGCACTACCTCCGTGTATGTGAGTGCACTCATGTCACGCAGTACCTGTGTGTATGTAAGTGCACCCATGTCATGTCATACCTGTGGTGTGTGAGTGCACCCATGTCATGCAGTAACCTGTGTATATGTGGGTGTTACCCGTGTCATGCGTACTGTGTTATGTGGGTGTACCCATGTCACGCACCAGTACCTGTGTGTACCGTGAGTGCACCTATCTCACATAGTATCTGTGGAGCGCAGAAGAGAGGGGTCAGATCCCCTGCAACTGGAGTTAGACTGTTGTTAGCCACCATGTGGGGTGCTGGGAACAAAACCTGGGTCTTTTGCAGGACAGCCAGTTATTTATTTAGTTTTATTTATTTATTTATTTATTTTTTATATTTATTTTGGTCTTTTTGAGACGGGTCTCCTGTAGCCCCCAGCTGTCCTGGAACACACTCTGTAGACCAGGCTGGCCTTGAACTCACAAAGATCCGCCTGCCTCTGCCTCCCAAGTGCTAGATTAAAGGCGTGCGACACCACACCCGGCTTGGAGCACCAGTACTTCTTAACCACCGAGCCATCTCTCTACTTTTGTATTTACAGTGGGATGTGAAGTATTTGGTAGCCTGACATATGTAAAAGAGACAAATGAGTTTGATGGATGTAGCTAAGGCTTGAGCCCAGGGGACCAGGCTACATCGTAAATAAAATACCTGTTTCCTGTATACTCCTGAGAATCCTGTCTGATCTGTCCTATAACAAGTTAAAGTAAAAATTCCCATGATTTATACCTTTTCTAAAGGCCAGATTTGATGTTGATGACACTTTGAGGATGCTAAGATGCTAAAGTCAGCATAACTAGGGTAGGCGACCCAGGGAGCCAAAGCGGCCCTGGAACTTGAGTGGGCTTAGCCGTCAACCCCTGTAGGTGACTGCTACCGTCTCTCCTGTGCTAAGTTCAGGGCCTGTGATCTGTGGCCACTATGCACAGTATCTATAACGCACCATCTGCACTCCCTCGAGCACATGAGTGTATTGGCACTGAGCATGCATGCCTCTTTTCTTATTGAAATAGTGCCGGTTTCTTCCTTTCCCCAGATACAGTTCTCTCTATGATCCTGCCTCACTCTGCTTTGTCTGCTTTGCATTGTTCTTCCCCAAGAATTCCCTTTCCTTGCACTGGCTTCATAGATGCAATGCACAGGAACCTCCAGGGTGTCTTCTCTCCTCCTTTCCTGTCTTCTCTCCTCCTCCTTCCTGTCCTCTCCTTGCTGCTGCTGATGATTGTGCTTCTCCTCCTGTTTCACCCTTAACTCTTCTCCTACAGGAGAATGTCAGGCTATAAAAACAGATCTGTTCACTTTTTTTCCTGTAGGCTCGTTTTTCAAGTTCACTGCACAAGGCATTGCTGACTCATGGCTTGCAGGGACTCAGGGTGTGAAGCAGAGATGTGCTGGCTCTGATAGTGTCTCTGTGTCTGTTGCCACGTTGTTCCTCCCAGCATTGCCCGCTCCATCCATTACCGTTACCTCATACCTTAGTGGGGTGTGCTCAGACAGAGAGAAGCGTTGTCACCAAGGACATAGGCACAGCTGTTCTAGAATGCTTTATAGGGCTTTCCCCCACAAAAAGGCAATTTTTTAGAGATGTGCCTGCCTCTGCCTCCAGAGTGCTAGGATTAACGGCGTGCGCCATCACACCCGGCCTAGACTCTGCTTTTAAAAACAATTACTCGACAAACTTCCTTTTCCTACCATCTGAGACAGTGTTTCACGTATTCCAGATTAACCTGAACTCGATATTCGGAGGATGACCTTGAACCTCCTATCCTCCCGCCTTCACCTCTCCAGTGCTAGGCTTCATCCATGCATCACTCAGGTTTATTCTGTGCTGGAGATTGAGCCCAGTGCTTTGTGCATGCAATCTTCTAAATGAATTGTACCCCACCCCTCTTTACTTTTTGTCTTTGCTGTTATGGTTCTTCCAAAGGATCCAAGTTCTTCCATTCCTGAGACTTTTAGAAGCCAAGTGTCAGCAGGGTTAACTTTCCTTTTCACCTGGCAAGCTTCCCTAAGCTTTTGCTCAAATGTCATTTTCTTGTCCTTCATCTGAAATATCAATCCACATTTCACCTTCTCGTCCTGTCTGTCTCTCATGTACTTGCCATTTGCGCTCTCACCAAAACACTTTACTTCTCATTGTCTATAGAGTTTTATCAATTTTAGTCTTACTTTAAAAATCACTAGATCACCGGGCGTGGTGGCGCACGCCTTTCATCCTAGCACTCGGGAGGCAGAGGCAGGCGGATCTTTGTGAGTTCAAGGCCAGCCTGGTCTACAGAGTGAGTTCCAGGACAGCTGGGGCTACAGGGAGACCCTGTCTCAAAAAGACAAAAAAATAAATAAATAAATAAAAAAATGTGTGACAAGTTGCTGGACCGGGGAGCGCTTGAAGTATTGATAGGATTAGAGCACATTGCACGGCCATGTGCTACCCTGGCCGTGATAGCATTCAGGGATACCTAGAGCAAATAGACTATTTGGAAGACATAGAAGGTTCAGGATACCTTCTATTTCTGGAAGTTGGGTTGCTTCTTCTAATGCATCCATTTCTGGCTTAAGTTTGACATCACCTTTTGGCAGATTTCTGCTCTGGTCAGATAATGAGGGTTAGTGGTGTGACTGGCTAAAAACTGCAGGACAGGAGCAATAATTGCAGTAATCTCACCATTACCTTGGGGGCTCTGCTGTACTGTTAACCTGATACAGGAAAATTGGGCTGGGAGAATCCAAGAGTTACTCCATCTGCCTCCTCGGAGTTTATCCTCACCCTTCCTTCCGCTTGGCTTTGTCTGCATCGTTTCCATCCTATACCCTGGTCCCTTCATCTGCCCTGTATTTCCAGGAAGTAAGAAATTTGGCCATGCCTTCCTCAGAATAAAACAGGAAATGGATAAGAGAGAATGTCCAGTTGTAATGCATTCTCTTAGGCTGCCGAGTGTGGGTTTTAACCTCCTTTGTACAGAGCAAGCAGAAACTCAAGCTTACCTAGCAAATTAAAAGAAATACAGGTTTCCGTAGTGTTATAGATGACTATCCTCCACACTATGAGATGCCATTTTCATTACAGTAGTTGTGACTGCTTACTTCAGATCCTCAACATGGGGTCTGCTGATGTTGACATTCCCCCACAGGAGGAGGGGTTTGAGAGGGTCAGTGGACCCTCATCTGGGCTTCTAGCCACTCCCTCTAGCACCTCCCAGTCAGCTGCATGCAATTCTGCCCCATAGTTCCAGAAGGTGCTAGAGTACGTAGAGGATGCTGTCTGTGCAGCTCTGGGAAAGTCGTCATCCCTGCTGGCTGCTTTGGGGTCACTCACATTCCTGTAAGGAACCCCTCACTCATTTTCTGTAAGCAAGCCCAACACACTCATTGCTTCTCCAAATTGGACTTTGGTGGACTCAAACTTTGATTGTGCTTGATGCTCTGTAAGGACAAAGTGGACATTTGGTTTGGTTTTCCTGGGGAAAGGGTTCCCGACACAGTCAGCTTAGTCCAATCTACAGCCTTTCTAGGACATTATTATAAGGAAGAAAATCTTTTTATTTTTTTAAAGATCTTATTGGAATTTACTTAGAGTACTTTGGACATTTTTGTGTAGCTGTAAGGGATACTTACTGGATATTGTTCAGTTTCCTTTTAAAAAAAAGGCTTTATTGGGGGCTAGAGAGATGGCTCAGTGGTTAAGAGCATTGACTGCTCTTGCAGAGGACTGGGGTTCTATTCTCCAGTATCCATATGTTGGCTAAGAACCATCCTTAACTTCAATTCCTGGGGAATCCAACACCTTCTTCTGACCTCCATGGTATTGCAAAATGCAGATGCACTAACAAACAGGCAATACACTCATCCACATAAAATAAAAATAATAAATAAAAATGTAAAAAAATTGATTTATTTTTATTTTCTCTGTATGCATGTTTGCCCACACCACATGTATATAGTTCCCACGGAGGCTAGAAGAGGGTGTCAGGTCCCTTGGAACAAAAGTCCCCATGTCGGTGCTGAGAATCAAACTGGATCCTCTGCAAGAGTGGTCAGCACTCCTAACCGTACTCTGGATCCTGACCCCACAGTGCGGGGTCTCTACTCACAGACCTTTCTTCATGTTGGATATTAGGCCAGGCCTTCACTCTACTCAGAGCTTTCTTCATGTTGTATATTAGGCCCAGGCCTTCACTCTACTCACAGAGTTTTCTTCATGTTGGATATTAGGCCAAGCCTTCACTCTACTCACAGAGCTTTCTTCATGTTGGATATTAGGCCCAGGCCTTCACTCTACTCACAGACCTTTCTTCATGTTGGATATTAGGCCAAGCCTTCACTCTACTCAGAGCTTTCTTCATGTTGGATATTAGGCCAGGCCTTCACTCTACTCACAGAGTTTTCTTCATGTTGGATATTAGGCCCAGGCCTTCACTCTACTCACAGACCTTTCTTCATGTTGGATATTAGGCCAAGCCTTCACTCTACTCAGAGCTTTCTTCATGTTGGATATTAGGCCAGGCCTTCACTCTACTCACAGAGTTTTCTTCATGTTGGATATTAGGCCCAGGCCTTCACTCTACTCAGAGCTTTCTTCATGTTGGATATTAGGCCAAGCCTTCACTCTACTCAGAGTTTTCTTCATGTTGGATATTAGGCCAAGCCTTCACTCTACTCAGAGTTTTCTTCATGTTGGATATTAGGCCCAAGCCTTCACTCTACTCAGAGCTTTCTTCATGTTGGATATTAGGCCCAGGCCTTCACTCTACTCAGAGCTTTCTTCATGTTGGATATTAGGCCAAGCCTTCACTCTACTCAGAGTTTTCTTCATGTTGGATATTAGGCCCAGCCTTCACTCTACTCAGAGTTTTCTTCATGTTGGATATTAGGCCCAAGCCTTCACTCTACTCAGAGCTTTCTTCATGTTGGATATTAGGCCCAGGCCTTCACTCTACTCAGAGCTTTCTTCATGTTGGATATTAGGCCAAGCCTTCACTCTACTCAGAGTTTTCTTCATGTTGGATATTAGGCCCAGGCCTTCACTCTACTCACAGAGTTTTCTTCATGTTGGATATTAGGCCCAAGCCTTCACTCTACTCACAGAGTTTTCTTCATATTGGATATTAGGCCCAAGCCTTTTCTTTCTGATCCTCCCCTGCTCATGTGCAACAGCTGGGTCAAGAGGAGGCCTTAACTTTTTATCCTGTATTGTTGCCATGTCAATCCTGGATTGTTGCCATGACAGCCGTGTCAGTATGCCTCCTTCTGCCAGGGACTGAGTTTGGAGAGTCATGCCAGTGTCTCTGCAGTGCAGTGCCAACTTGGTCTCCTCTCTGAGCTGAATAACTGAAATGAATAATTATTGATTTTCTTGGATTTATCCTGTTCTTTATGATTTATTCCTGGCTACTCTAATGTCTCTCTCTTATAGTCACTTTTTTTCATTAGTTCTTCATCATTTTTCAGGTCTTACATCCGCTGCCTCTTGATAGACTCCTGACTTTCCTTCCTAAAAAACGAATGATTTTTTTCAAAGCCAATTTTAATTGAGAAATGAATGATATTTAAAAAAATTTTTTTTATGTGTATGAGTGTACTGTCTGCATGTAGGTTGGTGCACCTGTGTCATGCAATGCCTCGGAGGTCAGAAGAAGGCATCAGATTCCCCTGGAACTGGAGTTAAAGACGGTTCTTAGCCACCATGTGGGTGCTGGGAATTGAACCCGGGTCTTCTGCAAGAGCAGTTGGCGCTCTTAACCACTAGGCCATCTCTCCAGCCCCGAGAAATGAATGATTTTTTTTGTTTTATATATATATTTTTGTACAAGATTATGTTACAAATCAAATCTAGACCGGTGTCCCCCTTTCTACCCCCCCACCCCACCAGAGCTCATGCATTGTACCAAACATGTTTTTCATCTTTTTCTCAGTCTTTCTCAAAATTCTCAATTTAGAAGTTGTCAGTTTCAAGCAAAAGTTCACCGTTTCAGTCAGTTCTTTGACACAGTCTTTTCTATTGTTGTTGTTGTCATTTTTTCCAATATGCACCACTCCCAACTACTTGGACAAAAGCTCAAGGAGCCCTGCACAAGAAATACTTACTACTAGGTAATTGGCACTAGCATCCACAGATGAGGGATACCATTCGTCTCTTGTTTTTCTGGGTCTGTGTTACTTCACTTAACATGATATCTTCTAGCACCATCCCTTTACCTGCAAAGTTCATGATGTCATCTTTCTTTACTGCTGCATAGAACTCCATTGTGTAGACGTACCACATTTTCTCTATTCACTTATTAGTTGAGGGGCACTTGGGTTGGTTCCAGCTCCTTGTTGTGCTTTAGGTGGTCTTGGGAAATCCCTGATATCCGAAATAAATGATTTTTTTTTAATTTTTTTTTTTATTTTATTTATTTCTGTATGTGTATGAATGTACTGTCTGCATGCAGGTTTGTGCACTCATGTCGTGCAATGCCGCGGAGGTCAGAAGCGGGTCTCGGATTCCCCTGGAACTGGAGTTCTCCTGGAATTGGAGTTTCAGACGGTTCTCAGCCGCCATGTGGGTGCTGGGGATTGAACCCAGGTCCTCTGCAAGAGCGGTTGGCGCTCTTAACTGCTAGGCCATCTCTCCAGCCCCGAAAAGGTTTTATACATGTTTGAACAATAGAGAGTTTCTCCCAATTTTGAACTTTCTTGCACGATGACATCGTACCGTTTTATTGCCCAGTGCTTTTTTTTTTTTTCTCTCAGAATTCTGTTACTGAGATCAGTCCGTGAAACGTAGCCATTATTGTTTTCTTAGGCATGTAATTGCTACTTAAGAAAAGTGGAAAAGTTTTTTGCTCTACTGTCTTAGATATAATGACTGGGGACCTACAAATTAAAACTGACAAGAGAAAGATTGACAAGGAAAAAAAAAGGCTCACTGTATTCATAAATGGAGGTTTTCATAGGAAGAGAGAAAAGTTAGACCCGAAAGTTTATATACCATCTTGACAAAGTAATAAATTATAGAGTAGTGGCAGCACAGACAAAACGGATTTTGGACTTCTAAGGGTAGCAGGTTGTTGGAAGGCAAATGCATAGAAGGAAATTAATGTGAGGTAACAGTTATTCAGTAAGACTTATTTGTGTAAGACTTGTTCTCTGTACTGACTTCCTATCTTGACCGGCAATGATTAGTCTCCTTCTGGTTTAGAAGAAGACCTTCAGCCCTAGTTCAGAGTAAAATCCTTCAGAAAGCAAAATCCATACTCTGTAGATAGAAAGGAAGAGATCTTTCCATCTGCTGTTTCTTATCTGCCTTGAGCTCGAAACAGTCGTGCACCTCATAATGGCGCTTGTGGGTGGCACGCCGCGATGCCTTCATTGGGTCACATGCCATGTAGAGCATGCTGTTCAACCCCACCAGCCTCGCTTATATTCTCTTTATGACTTGCTATTGTCAGGTTAATGATTTTCTATCAGATAGGTGTAAAATAATATCTTCTGCATTCTCTTCCGTTTTTATTAGCAGTAAAATGTTGGTTTACTTGGAAATCAATTATCTTTTTTTTTAAATCAATTATCGATTTAATTCAAATGATGAGGAAAGTTATTAAAGTCTAATAAGTTACCAAGATCTTCCTGACATAATATTTTTCTTTAAATCTTAGATTCCTGTTCATCCTGTGCCCGACCCCTTAGTTCATGAAGTTCTAAACCTAGCTTTTAAGCACTTTAAACATAAGGAAGGGTAAGTATTAGCTTCGGATTGTTGCTTTTTTTTTTCCACAGTGCAGGTTCACACTGTTTATAATTTAAATTCTTTGTCCACCACTGGTTTTTGTATGTCTTAATGTGACCATGCAGCCTAGTCTGGCCCTGAAGTTTGATCTTTTGCCTTGGCCTCCTGAGTGCTAGAATTGTAAGCAGTGCCACCATACCTGGCTCCCAAGTTTGAATTCTTGAATTCAAAGCACTTGTCTTCCCATTTCTTTTGAATCTATCCCATGTATATGGAAGATTCTGTAAAAATAATTTTTAGCACTATAAATTGGATTCCTCAGAACCAGAAGGTTAAATTTCAGGGCAAATTAAATGTAGACAGAAGAAAATTCATGTGGTTTTTATCCTGTCAATGAAATGAACTGATAATATGCTGATAAGGAATTTTATTACTGGTTGATTTTGTTTGGATTTTTTTTTTTTTTTTTTTTTTTTTTTTGCCTTTTTGAGACAGGGTCTCCCTGTAGCTCTAGCTGTCCTGCTGTCCTGGAACTCACTTTGTAGATGAGGCTGGTCTTGAACTCACAGAGATGTGCCTGCCTCTGCCTCCCGAGTAGAGTGCCCTTTTGGATGGTTATTTTAGACAGGGTTTTACTCTGTAGCTCAGGCTGGCCTGGAACTCACTGTTTCCTAGGCTACCTTAAACTGGTGGTGGTGATCCATAAGTGTCAGCCACCTTGCCTGGCTTTCCACTATGGAATTTTAAATGTCCTAAGGAAGAGCATTCAATGACCACCCATTCATTCTGTCTTTATTTTAGCTATTCAGGAACCAACACTGGGAATGTGCACATCATCGCAGATTTGTATGCAGAGGTTATAGGAGTTCTTGCCCAGTCAAAGTAAGTTTTATGAACCATTGCCATTGATTTGCTTTGGAATGATTCTTCCTGATGCAGCAGGCACTGGTAGTTTCAGACCCAAACTTTTTTTCCCTGAATTTTTCAGAGCCTGCAGTTTTCCAAACTATGCTCCTTAGAGGTTCCTGAGCAATATCCATTCTTCAACTACACAACTTGAGTTCATTTATTTGGTATATAAATGTCCAAATCAAACCAGAAATTGTCTAGACCCATGAGGACATTACCTTAGTCTCTAATTTTAACAGTTCTATAAGAAGTATTTTTAAAAATTGTTCATTTAGAACTCTATGCAGTGCTGATAATTACTTTTATTACTTTCCAGTTGAGTGCTTTTATTTCTGAGCTTTCAATGAAGTGAATTCTAATTATCTTGTTTTAATGTGAAACAGTTTTCAATAGCTAGTAAAGATTCCCAAGGAAGGAAAGGAAAGATAAAAGATGTCAGAGTGCCCCATTGAGAGTGTCTATTCATTAGGCGGCACACTCAGTTGGCTGTACTGAATGATCGCTCTTGTAGACAATAAATTATCTTTAGCATCTACAAAAACTGGAAGAGTTTGGGTTTGAATTTGTTGCTGTGGGGAAATAACGATAGGAGAACAGTATAGCTCATGTTCACCTGCGGCCTTTGTGTCGTTGTTGTCATTAATGTTCAACAGTTAGCATTTGAATATTAAGTAACTTATTTACTGTAAACTTTTGTTGTACTAAAGAACCTTTGTATAGCCCCTGCCTTAAAACTTGGAATATAATTCAGATATCTTAAATGATTAAGACCTAGTTAACCCCTTAATGCCTCATTTATATTAACCAATAATGAATCCCCCTACTTAGGCAAATGAACACAAAATCACAGATATATGCAGTGACATAGTTATTCCTTTTAACATAGTAACTCATGGATTTTTTTTTAAATAAAAAGGAATTTCAATAAAATATCAATCAGAAATTTTAAACAGTACATTAGCAAGTTAGACCAGGAGAGTACTAAATCATCCTAAGTTAACCATATATGGTAAGAGAGGATGGAGACTCACTTACCATAAATGGCCAGGAATTTTATAGTACCACCTTAACTCATTTTGTTGTAAGCAAAATACACTATAGAGCAGTCTTGGGGCATTTCTACTCCTGTATCATGAGCCTAGAGAAAATGTGAATGGATCCATACCTCTACACACAAGTACCCAAAGGAGCAGTTGGCATGTCCCAGTACGGATAGGCTAGGAAAGCCTGGGCTTTGGAAGCAAGCAGGGATGTGTTTGCATCTTTGACTGTAATTATTTAAAATAAATCTTTGATCATTGTGAGATTTGTGTGTGTGTGTGTGTGTGTGTGTGTGTGTGTCTGTGTGTGTGTGTGTGTGTGTGTGTTTTTGTCTTTTTTTTAAGACATGGTCTCCCTTAGCCCCAGCTGGCCTGGAACTCACTGTGTAGACCAGGCTGGCCTTGAACGTACAGAGATACTCCTGCCTCTACTAGGCTTTAAGGCGTATCCCGCTTTGGCTAACCTGGAACTTACTATGTATCCCAGGGTCTCAAGCTCATAAGTGATCCTCCTGCCTCAGACTCTGGTTACAGACATTCTGGATGGTTGGTTTCTTTTTGAAATGCAAGCAAAGAAATACCATGAGAAACTTCAAAAAAGAGCCTTAAATTTGAGATGTCTTCTATTTATATGATGCTTTGTGTGTTTATTATTGAATGTTACTTTATTATTAACAGATAGCAATGATGCTATATGGGTGGCCTCATAAAACCTCCTTTAATTTCTCCTGTAGAAACTCCTAACTTTTAAAATAAACCAACACCAGCTTTAGCAGTTTTACTTTACTGTGTTTCTTCTGGTCATTTTGATGAGGGCACAGAAAGATCCTCAAAGATCATATGGGAAATTAATGTTTTTAATTCAGATTCAATCCTGTCTCTATGTATATTCAAGGTTTCAGGCTGTGAGGAAGAAGTTCGTGACTGAGTTAAAAGAACTGCGCCAGAAGGAGCAGAGCCCTCACGTGGTGCAGAGCATCATCAGCTTGATCATGGGAATGAAGTTCTTCCGGGTGAAGATGTATCCTGTAGAAGACTTTGAAGCCTCGTTTCAGTTCATGCAGGTGACAGGCCTTCCCAAAGGGGACAGTAGAACTAGCCTCACACTGGTTGTTGTGCTTTGTGACTCTGGAGAAGCCGCTGAAGTGTGGACATAGATGAATGCCATTCTTCCTGATTTTATTTTTATTCTAACTATAACTAATCCCATGTATGGATTGACTCTCTTGTTTTGACCTGAGGATGTTTTGCCCTTAGATTTTTGCAAAAGTAAGAGAGTCTTTATAAAAATCATGGTGGCCAGGCGTGGTGGCACACACCTTTAATCCCAGCACTCAGGAGGCAGAGGCAGGAAGATCTCTGTGAGATCAAGGCCAGCCTGGCTACATAGAGAGTTCCATACTAGCTTTGGCTAGTGAGACCCCTGTCCCAAAAAGGCCAAAAAGAAGAAATAAAAAAGATTGTAATACTGAAAACTCTTCATCCTCATCATCTAAACTTCCCTTTTTCCCTTCAAGGAATGTGCTCAGTATTTCTTAGAAGTAAAAGATAAGGATATAAAACATGCGCTTGCTGGTTTATTTGTGGAGATTCTTATCCCTGTAGCTGCTGTAAGTATATCCGCTTTCATACCATGTATCATTTGAAAACCATGCAAATTAAATATCCGTTTCTTCCCTAAAAACTCTTGCAAAACAGGTGAGCCTAGGCTAGCCCGTCCCGTTCCTGTCCTGCTCCTCAGGGTCACTGTGTTTCGTCGACTGATATAAGAGTGTTTTGCATTTCATTTCATAGATTCTGTTTATTTTCTGTTTAGTTGCAGATGATTGGATGAATCTAGCCCTCTTTGTCTTTGGCTAGAAATGGAAATTAATTGCATTTTATTACTCAGATTTTAGTATACTTGAAATTTGAGTAAAGAAATTTATTTGCATGTTGAGAAATTCAACTGTTTTGGCTTTCACTTTTAAACACTGAATTCATTGTCCTGTGGTTGCATGTTTATATGAACTGGCTGAAGTGTTCTGTTCTGCCCTGCAACATGTTTACAGAAGGTGGGGTGACCAGAGGATTGTTTTCCTTACGAAGTTAGGAAATTGGAATATTAATGACAGTGGTTGGCACAGTTTTTTTTTTAATGGGGACAAATAAAAGTCCTGAATTAAAGGGATCTCTACCCCTCACTCTAGTTTTTAGCCATATAAATTAGCTCAGTTTATTACCAGAGAAACAAAGTTACCCATGAAAACCAAACCTGTTGTCATCTTTTATCTGCAGTGACCTCTTTCCAAATGCATTCATACCGAGTAAAGCCTCCAGTTAGGGATTTAGTAGGACTGTAACAGGCCATAACCTCGGTCTACTACAAAGGCAGTACTTTGTTTCTAGACCATTTTACATCTCTAATCACCTCCTTCCCCTCTGCCTGCCTGGCCCCTTTGTTATATACTGTGTTCTACACATCAGGGACTCATCTATGCATAGGAAATATAAAAATAACAGGACAGGGAAGATTCTGTGTGATTTTAGCACTTATTTCTGGCATGCTGACTGAATGAACTAGGATGTAAAATATGTCCTGTTAGGACAGGTCTGGTGAAGGACTGCTGCGGATGCACAGAGGTAAAGACTGCCCAAGGACAAGTGTTCTAGTTAGCTTTCTATTGCTGTGAGAAAATGCTCTAACCAAAGGCAACTTGGGAGGAAGAGGTGCTACTTCATCTTATGTTCCAAGGTGCTGTTTATCTTTGAAGGAAGTCAGGCCAGAACCTGGAGGCAGGGACTGCAGCCCACGGAGGACTGTGCTTATTGGCTTCCTTATCTCTGGCTTGCCCAGCCAGCCTTTTACAGCCCAGGCCCACCTTCATGGGGATGGTATCGCCCACAATGGATTGCTTCCCCCCCCACATCAATTAAGAAAATGCCTCACCTACATGGCCAAGTCCAATCCAATGGAGGGAGTTCCTCAGTTGAACTTCCCTCCTCCCAGGTGTCTCTGGTTGGTGTCAGTTAGCAGTAACTAGCACAGCAGGAGTTGACCTCCTACGTAGAGCATGGTTATGAAATACCCTCATCTAGAGAGAGATGGTGACAGTGAACAAAAACTAAAGGAGTAAGCGACAAAGACTTGGGGGTGGGATGGAGGGAGTGCCTTGGACAAGGACAAGGAACCTGTATAGGCATCCTAAGACCATGGACATCAAGGAAGTTGCTTTGGTCAGGCCCATCTCCCAAGGGCAGAATCATAGGACCCAAGGCCAGGGGGTTTAAGTAGGAGGTTGACGCAGATGAGTCACGCTGGCTTCAACGTGTAGGCCGCTTCCTTATAGAGTTTGTCCAAAGGGTTCTTTGGGTCCTCCCAAGAGTCATCTAGTTTTCTCTCAGTGCACCTGTCCTGTGTTCTCGCTGCAGTCTCACCTTTTACCTGCAGGGCAGAGACCAGCTTTACCTTATTGGCTTAACACTTGGTCATTTGGCACACAAGACTTCCATGTTAAATCTGAGTAAATCATTAACTTTGGACCTTACAGAAGGTCCTTATAATGCTGCAAGAACTACAGTTTACTGGTGGTAACCGTGTCCCTCTGTCTGCCTTGCCTCTTTTCTAGGCTGTTAAAAATGAAGTCAATGTCCCCTGTTTGAAAAATTTTGTGGAGATGCTGTATCAGACTACTTTTGAACTGAGCTCCAGGAAGAAGCATTCATTGGTACTGAGCAGTGTTTCAAACCTGTGTGTGCTTTGTTGAGAGGTTTTGTAATGGATTTATGAATCCTGAAGAGATTTAAGAGAAGTGCAGGGGGCTGGAGAGATGGCCTAGTGGTTAAGAGCGCCGACCGCTCTTACAGAGGACCTGGGTTCGATCCCCAGCACCCACATGGCGGCAGAGAACCGTCTGAAACTCCAATTCCAGGAGAACTCCAGTTCCAGGGGAATCCGAGACCCTCTTCTGACCTCCGCGGCATTGCACGACACGGGTGCACAGACTTGCATGCAGACAGTACATTCATATACATACAGAAATAAATAAAAAATTTAAAAAAATTAAAAAAAAAAAAAAGAGAAGTGCAAAATCTGAATTTGTAAAATACCCAGAGTTCAAGACAGGGGCAAACTTCGGACATGTATTTTTTTTTTTCCTATTCTATTTTAGATGTTATAGTCTTTATTTCTAAAAAAAGTTTACTGAGTGGACTATAAGATGCCTGCAGGCCAAATAGAAGTGGGTGTAGAGTCTGCCCAATGTGCTAGCCTTAATTTCATTACCCTGCATTTGATAGCTTCTTTAGACTTCCTTCTAAATGTTTACCTGTCCTGACAGGCAGTTAAAATTCTATATTATAGGAAATATTGAATGTAGCTTTGTAAAACTATAACTTCTTTTAACACCATAATAAAATTGTATTCTAAAGCATGATGGTTTAAGAACCATTCTCAGTTGTAATCCGTGGAGGTCAGAAGAGGGTGTCGGATTCCCCTGGAACTGGAGTTAAAGACGGTTCTCAGCGGCTGTGTGGGTGCTGGGGATTGAACCCGGGTCCTCTGCAAGAGCAGTCAGCGCTCTTAACCACTAGGACATCTCTCCAGCCCCCTTTTTTTTTTTTTTAACTTAACCTGTCCACCTGAAAAAAAAAAAAATGACTTAGTGGTATTGGAGAACTGGGCAAATTTCTACCACATCGATACACTAGAAATAACATAATATGCAGTGATTGTGTCAGGCACTGAGTTGGATCACAAGCTTTGCATTCTTTGTCTGTCTTTGAACCCAGGTCCTCTGCAAGAGCAGTTGGCGCTCTTAACCATTAGGCTATCTCTCCAGCCCCAAAATTATGTTTTTTATTGAAAAATGGGAAAGCTGCATAAAAAGAGACTTTAGTTTGTTTTTTTCCTTTAACAGAATAAATGAAACAATCATTTACTAGTCCCAAGGTTTTCCATGAAAAATGTTAATTCTCTTCTCCCTATCTCTCACAGGCTTTGTATCCACTAATTACCTGTCTTTTATGTGTCAGTCAGAAACAGTTTTTTTTAAATAACTGGCATATTTTCCTGCAAAACTGTTTGTCACATTTAAAGGTAAGACACAATTACATTTTTCTCACCTATGGATACTAACTGTGATATGTTCATTTATGTGTCTACATTGAATAGTAAACAGTGAGTTCTCATTACTCCTGGTATAGTTGAGTAATATTTTTTTGTGATATTCTTTTATGTACTGTGTTTCTTCTAAAGGGAATCATGTATAGAAATTAATATACCTTTGCCTGAAAAATCTTAGTTGGTACTAATACAAAATTGCATATTCTTGAGGATCATTATTTATATCTTCTTACATATACTGATATTTATAAATAAATTTATCAAGCATTATGAGCTATTACTTAATCTTATAAAATCTTCTACCTCCTTATTTTGTCTTTTGTTAAAATTAAGTAATGTTTGCTTAAGTCCAAGTAACATAAAAAAATTGATAATAACCTGTCACTAAAAACCTCTTGAATGTAACTATATGCTCAGGCAAATCTGATTATGGGTACTGGATCCACACAGATGTATATGCTCCTGAAACTGCTGGGACTTGAACGAAGGGATGCTTGTTACTAACACCATCTGGCACGTCCGTGCTCCTCCTCTCTTAGTGTTGAGAACACAGCTGTGAGAGACTATAGAATGACTTTTTCCCAGGATGCTCTGCTAGCTGGATCCTCTTTACTTCTTTGGCTAGGAATACAGTTCACGTCTGACAGCAAAGGTGTGACCACGATTCATCTTGCCTGTCATGTGAATGCTTCTTTGCTATACAGTTAGATGAGTCTATTCCAGTATTACTGACATATTGCTGACACGTTAAGAGAAACAACCAACAGGACATTTCCTTTCCTGTTAACTGGAGAGTAAAAACTTGATTTTGACAATTCATCCAAAAGTTAAATGGCATCTCTGGTCACGTGACTTGTTGGTATACTGTGACCAGCAGAGCAGGAGTGTAACCCTCCAAAGGAATAATCCACTGTATAAAACCTTCAATATCATTTTCACGATTTTATATATTCAAATCTGCTTTGATTTCTTAGTAAGGTATATGGAATATTAAGTCTTTGAAAACTATTTTTGTCTATTTTCCTCCTAAATACACATAGATACTATTCAGATTTGGATAAGAATTGATATATTCTCTTTGATTTAATTATGAAAATTTCTGGGACAGGATCAAGCTGATGAAGCTCTTTCTGTCTCAGACCCAGGAGAGATATGTTGTCAGTTATTTGTCTTATGCTTGTTGGAAGCACACCATTTTCTGAGTACTGTGATTTTTTTTTTTCATAGTTCCAATGAAAGGTTTTAAAGATGCGCATTTAAGTGTTTCTGGAAGTGCTCTATTTCATGACAGTTCATACTTTTCTGTGCTTGTTTGAATTTTTTTTTATACGTTTCCACCTAACATATTTTGCAATAATTTCGCAGTACCTTAACTTTTTTTTTCTTTTTGTCTTAAGGCTTTCATTTAAAATGCTGTTTTCTTTGAACCCTTACCTCCTGTTTAATATTTCTGGCATATTGTTCATTTATGTTAATGGCTATATCAATCTGCCAGGCTAAAGGAGATAAGAGCCACTTAGCATGAATATTTGGATGATAATTGTCTTGGCCATTAATCCTTAACTTACATTAAGGCTCTATTCAGCAGAAATTCTATGACTTGGCTCCCATTGATTAAGCTCTCAATAATGTGGCTGCCCTATTTAGTTGATGGAAGGAGTTTTGAGCATTCAAGGAAACATTATATTGGTTATCTGTTATAGCACTTATCATTTTTTATTGGAAAAAATGTTCAAAAATAAATTTGCCTAATCAGCTATTTTACTTGATTCAAATAATGTCTTGATTAAAAAAAAAAAAAACCTAAGACAAATTTTTTTTATTGCCATTTATCCTTCCTAGGACTGATTTTTACTAATATTCGCTGGATGCTAAATTGATTGTAATTTTCATGGTAGCTGAGGCTGAAAGAGCTCAGATGCCAGTGAGTGATAGAGACAGCTTTGCAGCCAGACTCACCCCATTTTTTTGTGTTGCTCCTTCCGGCCTGCCATAATGTCCTTGAATGTGCTAAAAGGAATGTTGCTATGCTGAGAATTTTTAAAAAATGTTTTGGCTGTAGTTCTAGGATATTAAGGCATTGTGTGCTAGACTCGTGGCAGTAAGCACGATGGCTTTCCTAGGCACTTGCTCTGTGGCGATGCCTCAGCAACTAAAAAGCTCTTACAGATTGAAGACCAGAGTTCAGGTGGCCAGAACCCAAGTAAATACTGGGTGGGCGTGGCAGCCTGCCTGTAATTTAAGCCACTTGGAAAGTAGAGAGAGGATCCCCTCAGAGGTAAATAGTTAGTTAGACCACACTAAATGGCAAGCTTCAGGTTCACCTGAGATAGCCTCAAGCCTCTGCATGCGCGAAAGTGCACGCTCACACACACACACACACACACACACAAGCACGCACGTGCGTGTACACACACATACTTATTCTCTGTCTCTCTGACACACTCTCATATTGTCTCTCATATTGTCTCTCATATTCTCTTCTCTCTCTCTCTCTCTCTCTCTCTCTCTCTCTCTCTCTCTCTCTCTCAAATGTACCTGCCTGCACTCATGTGTGGGTCCCTACACATGAGAAGACATATATTTACCTCTCTACACAGATACATCAAAAAATTTTTGAAGAATTTACCATAGCACATTTTTACTTTTGTGACCATGAAAACTGGCCTTTCCTTTCATATTTCATCACATATAAAAGAACGTCACTTTATATCCACTGAACAGTTAAATCCATTTTTGTCTTAACCAGAATTTGGTAGTTTTCCATTCCTATGTCCTTAATCAAATTAGGTTCTCATGGGAAAACCAATTTTAAAGTTTCTGACGAGGAATAGAGTAGATATCATGGAAAAATGACATGACATTTACCCCCAATACTGGAGTTTATTTGAAGTCATCTGCACACGATCTGCTGTACAGGAACCATTAAGCAGTTAAACATTTTTGTTTTCCCTTAAGTTGAGTGTCATGGATATCTTTTATAGGATGCCCATGCTTTGGGATTGTTTTTTTCTTTCCCTTACTGTTCTGGCCATTGTTTTAGAAATTTCACATTTCTTCTAAATAGAGACCTTGGCGAGGAGCTGTCTTGTTGTGTGCTTATTTTCATCTAACATGCATGTGCCGCATCTCATGTTTACGTTTGCTGTCTCACATTGCTTTATTTAGATACCATCTAACAACAGTATCAGAAAACAAATAGAAACACTTCAGGTGAGTGGTGTTGACGTCACAGTAAAGTATCGCTTTATTTCCTTTAAGAGTGGCATTTATTTTTCCTTTGCCCATCGTTGTTGCATTGCATGTCTAATGTATTTATTCCAACCTGCTTTTATCGTGTGTGAAAGAGAGCAGCCCCCAGGGGCACCACTTGCAGGAGTTCTGCTGTTACTGTGTCCCCAGGAAGATGTGGTAGAGGTAATGGTAGAGGCTGGACTTTTCACCCATGTTGAAAACTTTTTACCATTGTCTTTCATTTATATGTTCTAACTTCTAAATAAAAATGTTTAAAAAAAATTGGCAAAATGAAGGAGATATTAGCTTGGATTTTTAAAAATGGTTTTGGGGAATGAACTTTTAACATTTTTTTTAATTTTTTTTTTATTAATTTTATTTATTTCTGTATGTGTGAATGTACTGTCTGCATGCAAGTTTGTGCGCCCGTGTCGTGCAATGCCGCGGAGGTCAGAAGAGGGTCTTGGATTCCCCTGGAACTGGAGTTCTCCTGGAATTGGAGTTTCAGACAGTTCTCGTCCGCCATGTGGGTGCTGGGGATCGAACCTGGGTCCTCTGTAAGAGCAGTCAGCGCTCTTAACCGCTAGGCCATCTCTCCAGCCCCAACTTTTAACATTTTTATGCTATTGGTTTAGGTGTTTTAGCAAAGCATTTTTAAAGCTCGCATTATCAAAAAGGGAATAAACACATTAAAGTAGTTGCTGCAAAGATCATATTTGACTGACATGCCAAAACTTTGCTGGAGCTTAATGTCCTTAGACTTTGTATATAATAATCTGATTCAGATTTGTGTACAAAAGTAACTGGAGCTGGGCGTGGTGGCGCACGCCTTTAATCCTAGTGCTTGGGAGGCAGAGGCAGGTGGATCTTTGTGAGTTCAAGGCTAGCCGGTCTACAGAGCAAGTTCTAGGACAGCTGGGGCTACAGGGAGACCCTGTCTCGAAAAGATCAAAAAAAAAAAAAAAAAAGTAACTGGAGAATTACACGTCTTTGTTTAAGGCTTATCTCAATTTAGGATATATTTCTTCTGATATAGCAACTTTAATTCTTCCTTCCCTCGCTCCTTTTTACCCTCACTTGAGGATCAGGCTGGTCTGGAATTCACAGTGATCCTCCTGCCTTAGATTCCCAAGTGCTGTGTGTAACAATCATTACACCTAGCTACAGTGAAATATGTAATGGCTATAAATATGATAAAGAATTAATTCTTATCACTGTTTATCTTGCTCTCTCCTCCCTCCCCCATTTCACCAGTGCTAGGTTTATAAACATAGCAGTCTATCCTGGAAAGTTTAAAAATCAAACTTTATATGCCATATGTCTCCTTGTTAAAATAACAAACTCAACTAATGTTATTGTCCTTTACAAGAGAAGAAGTTTTGCCGAATGGAATATAAATATCTTCAATGTATGATTTCTGTATATCAAAGCCAATTCTTTAAAAATATTTAAGTTTTGGGGCTGGAGAAATAGCCTAGCAGTTAAGAGCACCAACTGCTCTTGCAGAGGACCCAGGTTTGATCCCCAGCACCCACATGGAGGCTGAGAACCGTCTTTATCTCCAGTTTCAGGGGAATCTGACACCCTCTTCTGACCTCTGTGGCATTGCACGACACGGGTGCACAAACCTACATGCAGACAGTACATTCATACACATAAAAAAATAAATAAAATTTAAAAAAAATTTAGTTTTTTACACGAAGTTTAGGTGCACAGTAAGATTGAAATGAGGGTACACAGATCTTCACTACCCCACGCCATCCACACCCCTCACCTTGTACTCCATTTGCTAGAGCCGCTGAGCCTCCAGGACACATCACTACCTACGAGGGTCCCCTTGCAGTGCTTAGCCTCTTGTGGGTTTCCAAACTTGGGTGATGATGTAGCCAGCATTCTAGTGCTTTTTCAGAATTTTTTTCAACACCCTAAAAAAAGTCCTCTGTACTCTCTCCCTAGCTTCTGAGTTTCTTGTTAACATCATATTTTTGATCTTTTGAATTTAAATGATTGAAAAGATTATGTTTTTGTTGAAGACATTATTGCCGGGTGTGGTGGTGCATACCTTTAATCCTAGCACTTGGGAGGCAGAGACAGGTGGATCTTTGTAAGTTCAAGGCCAGCCTGGTCTACAAGGCGAGTTCCAGGACAGCTGGGGCTACAGGGAGACCCTATCTCAAAAAAAAAAAAAGGCTAGCTGAAGGGAAGTATTCGAGGTTTGAGGTAACTGTGGTTCTGGTGATAGAGTAAGGAGAAGGTGGGTGCTGAGATTCTGATGAGCAAAGTCATTGAATTTTTCAGTTTTATTTTTTTTTTAATATTTCAGTTTTAATTCTGTTACACAAACACCCTCAATGGCTTTTTACACTGCTTTTACTTATTTGTAGTAAGTGTTTTGTTATCCGATATCAATACAAAATAGGATTGCTGAACTAAAGTAAATATTTTAAAGAATTTTTGCTGGACATGGAATCACACCTGTAGTTTTGGCACTTGAGAGGCAGGGGCAGGTGAGTTCAAGGCCAGCTTGTCTACTTAGTGAGTTCAAGGCCAGCCAGGTTTACTGGCTACACAGAATTCTTTGTTAGTACCATATATAACTTAATAATATGGAAATCTTTTTATTTTTATTTTTATTTTTTTTGGCTTTTTGAGACAGGGTCTCCCTTTAGTCCAGCTGGCCTAGAGCTCACTATGTAGATTAGGCAGGCCTTGAACTCACCTGCCTCTGCCTCCCAAGAAGTTTAGTTTTTACAGCAGCTAGAATGAAAAGAAAATTCACTGATAAAATTGGTTGAATGGAATACTTTTCTGATTATAAATAGTAATAGTAATTTAAATAATGTTCTGATTCTAAATAAAATTTGGGGGTCTGCAGCTAATGCTTAGTGAGCAGACAGTATGCACGGGCACTGTTCCCAGGGCCTTGTGAATATTTGCTTTCTTGATCTGTGATGTATGGTTACCGTCTTTCTTCAGTCTTTGAGATGACGCAATCATGGCAAGTATAAGTAATGGAAGGCTGTCGAAGGCCACCCAGGGTTTGGATTTGAAGTGGGTGTTCCTGATTTCACAGTCAAGCTCTTAAATCACTGGTCTATCTTTCATTAAAATATGCTCTCTATAATATTTGGTATTATTTCACAAATTCTAGTAACTAATACTATTTGGTATTACAAACTTGATCTTTGTACGAGTTGGGAATGAATTGAAGATGAATGATCTTTTGTTGTGTCAGTATTGTGGTATGCAGCATTTATCAAGTAGTTTGCTATGTATTATTTTGAAGTTCTTAGAAATATGAATGGACTTTTAATATTCTTATCTCAAATATAAAGAAGGGCTCAGAATTGCTTCTTAGTCATCTTTGAGCTGTCCTTATTGCACACTAAATATGGACTGGCATATTTAAACTCTTTAGACAGAACAGAATAGAGAGTTGGGGACTTTGAGTTATCAACAGAGAATGTGTTTGATGCTTACAATGCTTACAAGTGTTTTTAATAAATTTGTCCTTATTTTCTTTTGTCTTTAAACAGAATAAAGATCCTAAAATGTCTCGAGTTGCACTGGAATCTCTGTATAGACTATTGTGGGTTTATGTAATTAGAATAAAATGTGAAAGCAACACTGTAACTCAAAGGTGAGTGCCTTTGTCTTCAGGTGCATTTAACATGAAGTTTTGGCAGCCGGGAGGGTGCTGCTCAAAGGCAAAGCATGTGCTTAGCACGTGCAGGCCTGTGAGCTCTACCCCTGGTTCTAAAATAAGTTTTAGTTATTTTATTTATTTATTTGTGCCACACCAGTGGGGTTTTAGTCAAGTACCCTGGGGAGGAATCTGCATTCAGTGCACATAGGAACAGGAGGAACTCTGCACTCACGGGCTGTTACTACAGTCTAATGTGACCGAGTCTTTTCTGCCTGCAGTCGACTGATGAGCATTGTGTCGGCACTTTTCCCAAAAGGCTCTCGCAGCGTTGTCCCCCGTGACACCCCTCTCAATATATTTGTCAAGATCATCCAGTTCATCGCTCAGGTGGGTGCTTGACCTCACTGTCTTTGTGTGGGCCGTCAGGGCATCCATTGTCATCGATTGGAATTCTAAATTAAGTATGCTTAGTGTGTTTTAAACAGGTGGGCATGGTGGCAGATGCCTTTAATCTTAGCTGTCAGGAGGCAGAAATAGGTAGATCGAGGCCAGCCCGATCTACATAGTGAGTGAGTTCCAGGTCAACTGGGGCTTATGGGGAGATCCTGTCTCAACCCGCCCCCCCTTTCAAAAAAAAGTTTAAAGAAAATAGTTTGCTTGTGATTTTTTTTTTTTTTTTTTTTTTGGTGGGGGCGACAAAAGAAATTTAAATTATTGATCTGCACATTTGGGGAAGAAAAGTCACTGCACAGTTGGATACACATTTCATTGACAGAGAGTTGAGAAAGTGTCTCTTTAAGAGCCTAGTGAAAGTGTCCTAATAATCTTGTGTGTGTGTGTGTGTGTGTGTGTGTGTGTGTGTGTGGTATATCCACATGTGTGTGCACCCATCTATATGTGGAGACCATAGGTCAATATTAGATGCCTTCTATTGTTATTCACCTTCTTTTGAAACTTTATTTGATTATGTGTGTGTATGATATGTACACGTGGGTCTGCATGGCAGGCTTGCATTGTCACAGGGAAAGGGCCTTTACCTGCTGAATTGTCTTCAGCCCTCCTCACCTTATGTTTTGAGACTCTGAACCTGAAGCTCACTGCTTGGCGATACTAGCAGACCAGTGAGCCCTGGGGCACTACTGTTTCTGCCTCATAGCCCTGGGATTACAAGCACATGCCATATAGTAGCTTTTAAAAATATTTAAAAATTGCCAGGTATGGTGGTGTATGCCTTTAATCCTAGCACTTGGGAGGCAGAGGCAGGCAGATCTCTGAGTTCAAGACCAGCCTGGTCTACATAGTGAGTTCCAGGACAGCCAGAGCTACCAGGAGACCCTTTTTCAAAAAAAGACAAAAAAATAAAATATTTTAAAATTAATTTTTATTTTATGTGTGTATTTTGCCTGTATGTAAATGCACAATGTGCATGCAATACCTGCTCAGGCCAGAAGAGGGCATCAGATCCCATTGAAATGGAGTTACAGATGATTGTTAGCCACCATGTATGTGGGTGCTGGGAACTGAACCCTATCAAGAGTAGTCGGTGCTGGGGATCTGAGCTCAGGTCCTCATATTTTCTTATCAAAGCATCTCCCCAGCTTGTAATCTGAGCTCTTAGGTACATATACTATTGTATAATTAGTCAACAAATCAGAAGGATCCTGTAAGGAAGAGAGAGAACTTACCAAATCATTTGTAGGACTGAACACATCATTCTAATCCGAGCAATAGAGAAAAGTGTGGTGTTAAGCTGTCTACGGGGCTGCTGGAGGGACAAGCTGCCTTTCCTGTGATCCTACTGCTGAAACAGAGGCCTTTTCCACTGGTGTTAATCTCTCTCCTCCTTCTCCTCCTCCTCCTCCTCCTCCTCCTCCTCCTCCTCCTCCTCCTCCTCCACCACCACCACCACCACCACCCCCCAGTCTTTCCTGATTACGCTATTTGACAGGGTTTGCATCACTTGAATCAGCCCAGGGAAATAGAATTTTAGCTTTCTAGCCTCTGCAGTGAAAGAAAATATATTAGAGGTTTCGTTGGTGCTCACTTTTAGAACATCAGCCCTGTGGAAACAGGTACAAGTTCCTGCTCATACCAGGGAAACGCTGACCCCAGGATAGTCATGACATTCCTTCTCAACTGAAGCTCAACAGTTTAGATGACATATAATCAAATTATTCTTCATAGTGGAAGAAAAAAGGAATATTTAACCAAAATTAATACATTTCAGTTACCACAACACAGAGGAAATGGTGTGATGGTGAAAAGGATTAATGAAGCAAATTGTGGTTTAGTTCTAGTGTAAGTTCTAGTAAGCGGTGCTATTAAGGCACACCCCCCCGCCGCCCCTTTTCCTGGAATTAGACCATGCTCTGAGATTAATCTCTTCATTCCAGCACTCTGCTGTCCTGTAGCACAGATGTTGACGAATCATTTTTGTTAACTTTCCCCATGGAGATCTCATGGGATTTGCTCTTCGTGACCCTTTAGGCAATTAGAGTTTCAACATGATTGTGGTGAATGAATATTTGAAAAATGCCGTACCAGTTTAGAACTTAAGCAAATTCTTTGATATAAAATAATATATTTAAACATATATTTTAGCCTTAATTCATATATATTTATCTTCTGTTCACTTAGATATATGGACTTTCTGAGGGCAAAAATCTATATTGTTGGCAATATATGTAAATTCTTAGATAACATAGACATAATATTTACTAGCAAGGGCGCAGTGATTTATTCATTGTCTTTTTCCCACCAGGAACGTTTGGATTTCGCAATGAAAGAAATAATATTTGATCTCCTCAGTGTTGGAAAATCTACTAAAACTTTCACTATTAATCCAGAGGTAAAAACCAAACAAACAGACAAAAACCATGTGTAGTATAGCAGTACACTATCCTGCAGTATTGTTTTCTCTAAGCAAAGTTTCTAGAATCAGAATTTTGGGGTTTATATATCCTACTTCCATCTGTTTCTTTCTTGATATAGTAAACTTTTTTATTAATTCAAGCCATTATATACAGCCCAGTTGCTTCTTAGAATGTAGTGACCTTTGGGAATTATAAAATGGTAAAACAGGTGATGTTTTTGCTCTCTTTAAATGTTTCATTTATATATAGCCAGGTGTGGTGGTGCACACTTTTAATCCCAGCACTCGGGAGGCAGAGGTAGTTGGATCTCTGAGTTCAAGGCCAGCTGAGGGTACATGGAGACCCTGTCTCAGAAAGACTAAATAAATAAATAAATAAATAAATAAATAAATAAATAAATATTTTGTTTATTTTTATTTTATGTATATGAGTGTATTGCCTGCATGTATGTAAGTACACCCATGTCACGTAATGCCTTTGGAGGTCAGAAGAGCACATCAGATTCCCATGGAACTGGAGTTACAGATGGTTGTTAGCCACCATGTGGGTGCTGGGCATTGAACCCAGGTCCTCTGCAAGAGTGTCACTGCTCTTAACCACTGAGCCATCTTTCCAGCCCCTTTTTATTCTTTTAAAAAATTATTTTTGCATACTTACCTGACAGGGGAGATACCATAATCACGAAGGTGGTTTTCCCAGCTCATCCATTGCACTTGGGATGTGCTGACCCCTGCGATTTCCCCAAATGTGGGAAACTCAACTGCATAATTTGTGGTAGTGGGGGACTGCGTTTGCGCCCTCCCTTGAAAAAAGAAAAAAAGATTAATTTTGCTTGTCCTTCTTATACTTCAACCCTAAAATACATTTGTATAGCCTTAACAAATGAATTGAAAAGTTACGGAAGCTTTTCAGGTGTAGGATTTTTAAAGATAGGCTAATCATTTTCAAGCCTTTTAAATGGCTAAGTGCATATTTTTATAGGTAACATACTTAATTTGATTTCTACCAATGAACGTCTTCAAAGATATTTTCTTGAATGCTCATTTTTGAAAATATCTCCATTTAAGCTTATTTCTAAAGTAGGATTTTATTTTGTTGCCTGTTTGTCTCTCTGTGTGTCAGGATCTATGCATGTGTTTGTGTGGGTGTCTATGTAGGCCAGAGCAGGGTGTGGGGTCCCCTGGAGCCCCAGTTACAGGCTACATGTCGTGGGTGCTGGGACCTGAACTCAGATCCTCTTGAAGAGCAGCAAGAGTTCTTAACTACTCAACTGTCTCTCCATCCCATAATAATCTTCTTTTTAACCAACAGAGTTCTTACACTGAGAGTAGATGTGTTGGTCCTCTGGGGTTTTAGTGGTCATTGTTAATCATTTTGAGCTTTGTTATTAGGGGGTTCATCAATCTGTATTTTGGGCGATGGAAGGAATTTTTTTTAAGCTTGTGAAAACCAGTTTAATAAAAACCAGATAAAATAATCCATTAGCCCATTTACTCAAATGTATCAGTTTTCCATATATTGAGGAAATTCTATGTGAGGCTGTCCCAGAGCTCCACTATGCAATGTGACTTTCTGCTTCCTTCAGGGTTATTGGTGAGTCTATGACTGTGACTGGGCCTTCCGCTATGTAGACTAGTTCCTTGTCCTAGAAGAATAAAGCTTTTTATTCTAGTCCTGGAAACTGCCTTGCCACCCATGGTGATGCCTATTCTTGCTTAGAGAACACTGGTGCAGATTAGAGACAGTGTGGGGTATAACAGTAGGATTGAGAGAAGGCAGACCCCTCTCAAAGGAAAGACATGTGCATAAGCAGCCGGGTTTGAACATGTGCATAAGCAGCCAGGTTTGAACATGTGTGCATAAGCAGCCGGGTTTGAACATGTGCATAAGCAGCTGGGTTCGAACATGTGCATAAGCAGCCGGGTTTGAACATGTGCATAAGCAGCCGGGTTTGAACATGTGTGCATAAGCAGCCGGGTTTGAACATGCGCATAAGCAGCTGGGTTCGAACATGTGCATAAGCAGCCGGGTTTGAACATGTGCATAAGCAGCCGGGTTTGAACATGTGTGCATAAGCAGCCGGGTTTGAACATGCGCATAAGCAGCTGGGTTCGAACATGTGCATAAGCAGCCGGGTTCGAACATGTGCATAAGCAGCCGGGTTCGAACATGTGTGCATAAGCAGCCGGGTTCGAACCATGTGTGCATAAGCAGCCGGGTTTGAACATGTGCATAAGCAGCCGGGTTTGAACATGTGCATAAGCAGCCGGTTTGAACATGTGCATAAGCAGTCGGGTTTGAACATGTGCATAAGCAGTCAGGTTTGAACATGTGCATAAGCAGTCAGGTTTGAACATGTCTCATGCAGCATCTTTTTGATATCCAAAATGTCAGGCAGGCTTTAGGGAATGAGTTTAAAGGGAGTCCCCATATTACAAGATTTTTGGTAGTCTTTAATGCACAGGATTGAAGCCATGTAAGTCCAGGAACTTTCTGGGCATGGATTTGAAACCACAACAGACTCCGCTGCCTGGACTGATTGATTCAGTGTTGAGCAGAAAGATGAATTTTCCATCTGTCCTTTTTCCTATCGCCTCAGCTTTATTTGATGAGGCGTTTCTAACACGAGTGTCCACACACACATATGTATAATGCATGTCCCTGGCTTCTTCCTTTTGGGTCTGTTTTCTCTGAAGAGGATGAACATTGGCCTCAGAGTCTTCCTGGTCATAGCGGACAGTTTGCAGCAGAAAGATGGCGAACCTCCCATGCCAACCACGGGTGTCATTCTTCCCTCAGGAAATACTCTTCGTGTGAAGAAAATTTTTCTCAATAAAACCTTAACAGATGAAGAGGCAAAAGTCATAGGTTAGTGTTACTTGGAATGCATAAGCTGCTTCTGTAAGATTTTTTATTTTATTTATTTATTTTGAGACATGGTTTCCCTTTAGTCCCAGCTGGCCTGGAGCTCTCTCTGTAGACCAGGCTGGCCTTGAACTCACAGAAATCCACCTGCCTCTGCCTCCCGAGTGCTGGGATTAAAGGTGTGCACCACCATACCCAGCTTAAAGATGGTTCTTAGCCACCATGTGGGTGTTGGGAATTGAACCCGGGGCCTCTGCAAGAGCAGTAAGTGCTCTTAATTGCTGAGCCATCTCTTCAGCCCCTGTAATACTCTTTTTTTGTAGACATCCATGGTCAGATCTAGGACTCGTGTATTTCCCAGGGATGGTTGTTCTAATATATACAGTACTCTCCAGTGACTACATTTTTTAGAATATTTGTAGATTTCCTTGTCAAGTGTCCTTTGGTTAAGTGTATTTTCTCATAGGACACTGTTGGCTACATGCTGTCCTTCAAATTTGTTTGAGTTTTCTGCATAATTTTTATGTAGTGTAATGAAGAAGACACCACAGTTAAAATGCCTTCTACTGTGACATCTGTTAACTCAGTCACTTAGAGGCTGACAGGTGTTTATTACAGAAAGTAATCTTTATCCAATATCTGCCTGTGTGGTTTCCCTCTTAGGAATGTCAGTTTACTACCCTCAAGTAAGAAAAGCATTAGACAGCATTCTCCGACATCTGGACAAAGAAGTCGGCAGACCCATGTGTATGACCAGTGTGCAGATGTCCAACAAGGAGCCTGAGGACATGATCACGTATGTAGTACATATTTAAGTAGTTTTCCTTCACCGCTGCTTCAGTTGCCGTAATCCATCCTTGCCTACCTGTTTCCTTGTTTTCTCTAGAGTTTTCACATTGCCAGCTGCAGTTTTTAGTGCAAGGATTCCTTCTCCATGTCCAATTTCACTGTTTTATGTGATGCCAAGCCTAGTATAAATCTAGTCTATAAATCCTAATCTGGTTTGTTGTCAACAATGAAGCCTTATATTTGTTCCATGAATTAAGTCCCACTTACCCAGATATGTAAAGTATGATCAGTTTATTCAGTCAAACAAGTGGTCTTGCATCCAGAGTCCTGGGAGGGAGGAAGGGAGGGAGGGGAAGGGAGAAAGGGAGGGAGGGGAAGGGAGGAAGGGAGGAATTCTGCAAACCAGAACACTTGTATTTCTGTATGTGGGAACCAGGAGACACAAAAGGCAATAATATACAGACAGTCTTTCTAGAAACACCACCTCATCCCACCCACCTCTACTTGCAGTTATTCTTCATCCTGGCATCTTTTCTCCTTTTTAGTAGAGACCTCATTCTGATGAAAGGGTCTACATATTATCTCTAAAAGGAGATTTTAAATAATGATATCTGCACTATAGATCTTAGAATAGGAAGTTGTTTAAGCCGGGCGTGGTGGTGCATGCCTTTAATCCTAGCACTTGGGAGGCACAGGCAGGCAGATCTTTGTGAGTTCAAGGCCAGCCTGGTCTACACAGTGAGTTCCAGGACAGCTGGGACTACAGGGAGACCCTGTCTCGAAAGTCGGTATTTATATAATATGAGAAAGGTCCCTGATTACCCCATCCATTCTTTTGCTTAGTTATGGGCTGATAAGATGATCTGCTCGGGGGCTTGTGTGTAATTCTTTGCTCTCTTTTCCTACTGATCCAACACAAACTTGGCACGTACTGTTACTCCCGCCTTCTGTTACGATTTCTTCTAGCCTATGTAAAATACTTCTATTAAATATTTTATGACATATTTTTCAGGGGGGAAAGAAAACCCAAAATCGATTTGTTTCGAACCTGTATTGCTGCGATTCCAAGGCTGATTCCTGACGGTATGAGCAGAACGGACCTCATCGAGCTGTTGGCCAGGTGAGTGCAGTCACTGTTGTCTGTGTTCACCACATGGGCCGGAGGACACACCTTCAATCCACATGACACTCCTGGGTTTTTCATTTCACTTTGAATCATCTCCACTCTTTTAACTTTAATTTTCTTCTAGACCTTCCTCCAAATCCTATTTTTCAATTCCCTGTCTATATAT
The DNA here is from genome assembly GCA_009823505.1 of Rhizomys pruinosus. Taxonomy (NCBI): domain Eukaryota; kingdom Metazoa; phylum Chordata; class Mammalia; order Rodentia; family Spalacidae; genus Rhizomys; species Rhizomys pruinosus. Next base: position 3,246,716 of record VZQC01010063.1, on the reverse strand, counting down.
TTCATTAGATTTCTAGAAAAATACCTCTTAGCACATGGGCCTCCTGGTATGGCTCAGTTGCATCCTGTTAAGAATTAACATATTACGAGCGGGTCGTTGTTGGCAGCCCGCCTTTTAATCCTAGCCCTTTTGGAGGCGCGATGCGGTGTGGATCTTTGTGGATTCAAGGCCATGCCTGTCTCACACAGAGTGTGGTTCCCTACAGCTTGGACTACATGGAACCCCAGTCCTGCAAAAAACCCAAAAAAAACAACCCAAAGAATTAAATATTTATTTACTTCCTATATCCTTCCATTAGCATCTGTGGGGGGACTGCGACTCGTCCTTAACCATTTGTCCTCCTATGGAAACACCTCTATTCCAAGTATTTTTTCCGTTCTTCTTTCTTATCTTTCCCATCAGCATGATATTTCATCTGTCAAATGAATTTATATATGGTATCAAACGTAAAAATTCCTAGGTCCCTAAACCTGTATTCCATGTCAAGGTGGTCCCTGTGCCAGCAAAGCTATGTGGATGCCTCAGCGAGCCCTCTCTGTGAAGGGCCAGACAGAAACATGTCAGGGTTTTGTAAGTCATGCTGTGTGTCACAAATTGTTGAAGTTGAAAATCAAACAGACTCCATACTGCAGGGGTGCTCGAGTCTGTGCTGTAACAGAGCAGGGTGCTCGAGTCTATGCCATAACAGAGCAGGGTGCTTGAGTCTGTGCCGTAACAGAGCAGGGTGCTCGAGTCTGTGCCGTAACAGAGCAGGGTGCTCGAATCTGTGCCGTAACAGAGCTGGGTGCTCAAGTCTGTGCTGTAACAGAGCGGGGTGCTCAAGTTTATGGAAAGGTGTTTACTGGTTGCCGGGCACTTACCATCAGGCCTCAGAGTCGCAGAATAAACAGTGACTAGCTTACCCAGCAACCCTTTCCACCCTGCATGCAAACACCCGTGTTTCCTCCGCAGGAACAGGCTCCTGCCTGCCCACAAGTGCTGGGGGTCATGGGACACAGTGGATTTTCTTGCTTGAACGATGAAGCAACAATAGTGGGTTACTTGAAACCACAAACACCCACGACCTCCTCCTTCCTTCACACTCTTGTCCCTCTTTCGATTGTTACTTTTTTCGTTTGCAGCAACCCGAATTGACCTTGGGACTTGTCATGCCGGGCAACGTGCTCTTTCAGAGAGCGATAGATCAGCCATTTCTTTACTAAAGGTATGCAGTATATGTGTTTGTAATAAATGTGTTTATTGAGGGCTGGAGAGATGGCCTAGCGCAGAGCACCTACGGACTCTTCAAGAGGACCTGGGATTCGATCCCCAGCACCCACAGTGCGGCGGCTGAAAACCGTCTTTAACCTCCGATTCCAGGGAAGATCAGTCCAGATCCCCTTCTGACCTCTGTGGCGATTGCACGTACGATGTGCACGCCAATTCATGCGAATAGTTCATCAACACATGACAAAAAAAAACAATTTAAAAAAAGTAAATAAATAAAGAATAAATAATTTTATTTGAAGTAATCTGCCTGGGTTGATGTTGAACTCCCTCTGTATACCCATCCTTCCCTGTCTCAGTCCTGCTCCCTGGGATTGATGCTGTGCCACCAGCCCAGCTGCCTAGTTTAAGTTTGCATTAATTAATTAATCATGTGGTGTGTTGTGTGTGGGTGGGGAGCACAGGCCAATGGCTCATAGGGTGAGCTACAGTAGACAACAATGTGCTTAGAGAGGGTTCTCTACCCTCTTCATTACATGGATTGGCCAGGCTTTCCTTATCTGCTGAACCACCTCGCGAGCCCTTGCCTCTTAATTTCTCTGGAACATTAGAGTATAGACTTCCATGCTGGGTGTCGATTAGCATGCTGTGCCCTTAATGGTGCTTTATAAGTAACTCCAAAAGGCCCAGAGCAAGAGACAGAAAATTAAAGAATATGAAGCTAGCTAGTACTATATTAGTGAGACCTTGCCTCAAATAAAATAAAATAAAATAAATAGAAAATAGAATTTAGAGTTAGAAGTTACGTCGGATAGAATTTGAATGTTTGACTGCAACGTGTTTCCTTGTGATCGGAACGTGAACTTACTTTAATATCTACTCTACTGGTTCCAACCCCAGTTTAAACATTGCCATACATCCTATGGAGGTGACCCAGCAAGATGGCTCCCCCTATCCCCCCACGAAAATGAGGACTACCTGAGAGGGTCAGGGCTGGAGAGCCCAGTGAAGGAGCTGGCCTCCGGCCTCTGAAGTGACTGGCAGCTTGATTTGCTGCTTTCTTCTTTGCCCTATGATGGGCACTTACGATTAATTTACTTATCAGTGGCCGAAAGATCTAGAATGTTATTCTTTCCTGTACCCTGGTTATTTTGGAATTATGAATACCTACACATCCTTCTTCAAAATAAGAGAAGACAAGCAACAAATAAAGACATATTATCAGTTTACAGGCCTGTGTGAATCTCTAAGGAAAGTTAATTGCCTGCCTTTAAATAGCCAGCCCACATCCTCATCCCCCCTGCACACCGAATAATTAACTCAGGTGCATACATATACACCTTGCATCGCACTGATTTGGTGTGAGGTATTTAGGCATTCAGGACTTAACAGCTGTGGAAATAACTCCCGTGGGAAGTCACTGTACCCCTGATGTATTCCCTTCACTTCACTGTCAGAGGCTGCTTTAGGAAAGACCAGATCTGAGTTGAGATGACCATGAAGCTCACTTAACCACACAGTGTCTCCTCCTCTCTCTGTGGATCCCTCCTTCCCAGCTTTCCCCACGTATTCACATGTGATGAGGTTTTTAACATTCTTTTTCTTTGTATTTCTATTTTTTTTTTTTTTTAAATGTGGTTTTTTTTTCTTTATTGTCAGCCATGAAAATAATCCTCTCCGGACCTCGACATGTATTCCTGTGGTAGCACATTTGGCTCCAAGTCGCAGCAATACTTTATAGTTTTTCTTTCCTTTTTTTATATAAAAATATTTTTTGTTTAATTTGATTTAATTTATGGTATATTAGCCATGCCGTAATGCCCACATGAGGCCAAAAGAGCAGTCAGATTTTCTTGGAACTGGAGTTATGGAGTAGTTGTTAACACATCAGATTTGGTTGGCTTGTGATGTGAACCTGGTGTCTTCAACAGAAGCTCCCCCCACCCATGTTGTTTTGGTTTATTTTTTGTTTGGTCTTTTTAGTATATTTTCATTTATGTATTATTGATTATAAAAAAAGTTTTGTTTTTTTTTTTTTTTGTCCCTTTTTTTTTTTTTTTTCCCTCCCTTCCTTCCTTCCGAACTCACTCTGTAGACCAGTCGGGCCTTCAGAACTCACAAAGACCGTCCTGCCTCTCGGATCCCAGTGCTAGGATTAAAGGCGGTGTGCTCCAACCAGAGTCCTGGCTAAAAAATTTTTGTTTAGATTTATCTTTGTATTTGTAGGAATGTACTGTCTGTATGTAGGTTTTTTCACCCGTGGTACGGCAGTGCCGCGAGGTCAGAAGAGGGTCTACAGATTCCCCTGGAACTGGATTTTCTCCTGGAATTGGAGTTCTGGAATTGTAGTTACAGACTGTTGTTATGTGGATGTTGGGAACTGAGTTTTGGTCCTCTGAAAGAGCAATCGTTGCTCTTAACGCTAGCATCTCTCCACCCCATCATTATTTTTATTTTTATGTGTAATGAGTGTATTGCCATGAATTTATGTAAGTACACAGGTCAGGGCAATGCACCAGGAGGTCAGAAAGGGCCAATTATTGGCAGGACTAGAATTATGGTACGTTGTTAAGCCAACAATGTGAGTGCCGGGGAATCAAAACTCAGGTCCACTGCAAGAATGGACAGGGCGTTTAAACACTAAAATCCTCTGCCAGGTCCCCTGCCGGGTTTTAACTGCTCTACCCCTCATGGGGAGAATTAAACTATAGACGATATGAATGATTGTTATAGGCACAAAAAGTGAACACGAGCGTCCTGTTTCAAGGCTTCCGCTACGAGAACATTGAGGGGACATAAGCATTCTAAGTATCATGTCTCCTCCTGGAGTTTCAGGTGGTAATGCTGCAGGAAAGCTTGCAAGCTCACTAATCGAATTCTGATCTTGATAGGCTCACCATCCACATGGATGAGGAACTGCGGGCCCTGGCTTTCAACACCTTGCAGGCGCTAATGCTAGATTTTCCAGATTGGCGGGAGGATGTTCTTTCAGGATTTGTTTACTTTATCGTTCGTGAAGTGACAGATGTCCACCCCACCCTTCTTGATAATGCTGTAAAGATGTTGGTACAATTGATAAATCAGTGGAAACAAGCAGCTCAGATGCATAACAAAACGCAGGACTCCCAGGTACCACATTCTCCTAGTCTGTACCTTTGTGTTTGATGTGTGGCAAACAACCAATGATAAAGTTTTCAGAGATACATTTACTTTCCAATCACTGTGATTGCTATTAGTTTTATTCACCCTCTCTTCTGCCAGAGTTTCCCACAGTTCACGTATTGTATACTAAGGTTTTATATCTAGGCTTTAGTCTCCCTTTCTTTTTTTCTTTTTTTTTTTTTTGTTTTTTTTTTTTCCCTTTTTTTTTGTATTTTTGAGGCAGGGTCTCCCCGTTTAGTACCAACTGTCCGTGGCTCGCATCTGTAGACCAGGCTGGCCTGGAACTCACAGAGAATCCACACACCTCGGACCTCCCAAGTGCTGTGCGCTACCACGCCCAGCTTAGTTTCCTTTCTTTGTTAATGATTGGATTTTAATGAGCATAGGAATTGTAGAGTCAATTCTCACATTCCAATATTTTCAAAGCCTGTACAATACAAAACCTTTGGTTGTCTTTCATTTGGATTGTTCAATTGTTTTAGCAAGGATACGGGTAGAAGCTTACCTCATTAAAATAAATGTAGCGTAAATGTTTGATTTATGATACTGCACGTGCTGTAGAACCTTGGAAGTTTAAAGCTGGACCTTCCTGACCTACTCAGCTTCTCATCCTTTTAATGAGCATACAAATCACAGGACCAAGCATCTCTACTTTTAATAATAAGATCCCAGGTGATACCGTCCATCCAGCCTGCGCTTTGAATATGAAAGATCCAGGCCAGTCCCTCATTTTCCATGTAAAACATTGGACAAGAGCAATAAAGTAGTGGCTGCAAGGTCACAATATAGCCAGAGTGACAGATGTTAGACCTAATTCATATTAAGACCACCAGTGAAGCACTTTTTTTCTGTAAACAACTAATATTTTTTCTTTATGTCTAGGGTTGATTGAATCCAGAGCCTTACCATCCCAGGCAAGGGCTCTGCCCCTGAGTTAGGTACCAGATGGAACTCACTAAGGTAGACCAGGCTGGCACAACTCACTCTATAATAATGGGCTAGCTTCAGACTTATCATCCCGTTGCTCCTCCCTCCTGAGTTGCCGAGATGTCAGGCCCGTGTCACCAGGCCCAGCCCCCACTATCACATTTTTATAAAGTACATGCTGTTTAAATTGCTTGAGCTAAGGCAGATCTGTTACCATACTCTTGTGATTTATTTTACTTGTTGCTGTTTTTGGAATGTTTCTATGTTTTTCATTTCATTTTTAACTTGCATTTATTTTTCAAGCATGGTGTCCCCAGTGGAGGCCCTCATCCCCCACCTCTGGAAAGGAGCCCGTATTCCTCCGTGTTCCACGTGGTCGAAGGCTTTGCACTCGTCATCCTCTGTAGCAGTCGACCTGCCACTAGAAGACTAGCTGTCAGTGTCCTCAGAGAAATACGGGCTTTATTTGCACTTTTGGAAATACCGAAGGTAAGGTTTAGTGCTTCATTTATTTGTCTGATGAGGGTGCTTAAGACCATTCTTTGATCCATTCTTACCCTGTTTCTGTTTCTACCATGTAGATATAACTCATTTTTGACAGTCTGTTTAAGGGGTCCTAAAGCAAACTGCCTGCCCTCTGTGCTTTCCCAACGAAAGAACACAAAAGCAACTTCTTTTCAGTTTCACTCCCCATTTGCTACTTTTATTAAACCTTCCTAATTTATTTAGATGCACATTCTCTCTTTTCTAATAGGTGAAGATGAGTTAGCCTCGATGTGATGGACAGGCTGAGCCCATCCATTCTTGAGAGCTTCATACATCTCACAGGAGCCGATCAGGTAACTGTAGGGAATCTCATCTGCTCAGTCCTGTTTGGGGACTTAAGGCAATTGTACACACATCATGTGCACATATATGCAAATTGGGTGGCGCCTTAGACGAAATGTAATGCTGAGAAAGTATTCCTGATTTATATAAAGGTGTTTTAAAGTAAAAAAAAACATATTTTGTGGGTACTTGCTTATGCTGTCCCTAGGTCTTTTCACTGTAAAAATACACGCATAATTTAACCTTGGTAAAGTTCCATTCTCCAAAGTTTCTCTTAAATGTCATGTTACTGTGGATTATTATCAGCTACTTTGATAATTACCTAGTACAATCATATGAAAAAAATAGTGTTGGAAAAAAAGAAAAACTGTTTTTGCTCTTTCCATGAATTTTTGTTTCTTTTTGTTTGTTGTTTTTTGGGGGTTGTTGTTTTTTTTTTTTTTTTTTTTTTTTTGAACAGGGTCTCCCTATAATACTCAGCTGTCCTGAACGCACTCTGTAGAACACACTGGCTGAACTCACAGAGATAGGCCTGCTCTGCTAGAATTAAGGGGTTGTAGCCACCACACCCCTTTAAAGACGGTTCTGAGCTGCCATATGGGTGCGGGGAATGGAACCCCGGTCCCTCTTGCAAGAGCAGTTGGTGCTCTTAACTGCTGGAGGCCAATCTCTCCAGCCCGCGATATTTGTTTTTTAAAATATAAAAGTACAATGGATTAAGTAAATAGTATGTTAAAATATGCAGAAATACCTTATCAGCAAGCTGGAGGTGTGACGTGCTCGCTCTCCATTCTTCTCTCCTCGGCCTCCCCCTTCTTCTCGCCTCTTGATTCATCTTTCCCTTCTTCCTTTCTCACTCATGTATGGCACACACAGCCAAGATTCAGACACAGTCCCCAGCCGAGCTATATATCCAGCCTAACTCATGTAACTGCTTTTAGTTGTATTTTGGGTAGGGAGTGGAGGAAATCAAGTTACTATTCCAAGGTTGGTGGAAATTTTTTTCAATTTTATTTCTTTTATTTTGTGAGTAACAGGGACAAAAGATATATGTGCTTTCTTCCTAAGACCTGGCTCTTATAACTTATTTGTTATGTGTAACCTAAAGATATATGCCTAAGACATAATTAAAATCTATACAATTAAAGGAATTTTGTTTTAGATTAATAGCCATGAATTATGGTAACAAAGAGAATAATGAATGGCTTTTGCTTAAAACAGTGCTTAATGAATATAATGCCCTGAAAGTAGGTTATTCTCTCTTTAATATAAGCGTATGAATATTACTGAACAAACACTTAAGCACACCAACCTCCAGAGATGAGCCCAGGCTCCAGGCTGCTCCACTTCATCAGCATGAAAGCTAACAATTCACATTTTCGTTCTCTGGTGGCTCTGGTGTATCCGTGAAAGTTGTATCTGTATAGAGGAAGTACGTAAGGCCATGGTAAAGCCATGGTCCTCAACTGTTTTGATCTGGGATGAGCTCATCCCAATGAGAAGAAATGAAAGCTACAAAAATGTCTCTCCAGGGGTCCGGATTTTTTGCAGCCATGCTTTCTTCCAGGCTTCTACTAGAATGGCCCCTTAAGCTCTGCTTACAGTAGTCAACAGCTTTTCTAGCCCAAAGTTCCAAAGTCTTCCACATTTCTCCAAACATCCACATGGTCAGGTTCTTCACAGCCAACAGCCCACTCTGTGGTATCAAATAACTGTATTAGTCACTTTTCTGTTGCTGTGATAAAACACCATGACCAAAGGAACTTAAAAAAGGAAGAGTTTATCTGAGCTTTCGATTGACGGTTCCAGGGAATTAGAGTCCATTGTGGCGGGAGGCATGGCGGCTGGAGCTGAAGCAGCAAGCTGAGGGTCACATCTCGAAATGAGCACAGGAAGTCAAGAGAGAGCAACTGGAGACCGCAAGGCTTATTAAACTCACTAAGCCTGCCCCCAATAACACACTTCCTCTAGCATGGCCACACCTTTTAAGACCTCCAAGAACAGTGCCACCAACTGGAGACAAATGTCTGAATACTTAAAGCCTATGGGGGACACTCATTCAAACCACCACAGGACTCAGGCCCATGTGTCTTGGATGCAGAGTGTAATCCAAATGGGTTTTTCAGGGCTGTGGGGATAGCGCAGCCGTTAAAGGCTGAGGCTAAGAACCGCAAAAAACCAAATGGGTTTTTCAGATGAAGCTGTGATCGGTGTGCTTAAAACACATATAGTAGAATTACATTATATTAAACTTCTTCCAGGGAAGGAACTGAGATTGATTAGGAATCAGTACATTTTATGGTATAAAACTGAAACTTGTATATATACTCATGTGTCACAAGCCAAGGATAGATAATACAAATAGCAATACATGAGAACATCTGGCTGGAAAAACCTTTGTTAAGATAAGATGGTACCAAGAAAAAAATGTTTTGTCTAATATTATAGCTCTAAATAATAACTAATAATTTCAGCTATTTAATAATATCAATGTTACTTGTATTAGTTACTTGATCTAACAAAATATCTGACTGTATTAGTCACTTTCCTATTGCTGTGATAGAACCACCACGACCAAGGGAACGTATTAAAGGAAGCATTTATTTGCACTTATGGTTGATGGTTCCAGGAGACTTGGAGTCCATCATGGTGGGGGAGCACGGTGGTAGGAAGTGCCCAAGCAGAAAGCCGACGTCCCCATCTTCAGGCAGGCACAGGAAACAGAGAGCAACTCTGGAGATTGACAAGGCTTGTTGTAAGCTGCCCCCAGTGATGAGCTTCCTCCAGCGTGGCCACACCTTCTAAGAGCTCCCAAAACAGTGTCACCAACTGGGCACAAAATGTCTAGTACTTGGAGTCTATGGGGGCATTCTCATTCAAACCACTACACTGACCAGAACAGCGGAAGGGAAGGGAAGGGAAGGAAGGAGGGAAGGGAAGGAGGGAGGGAAGGGAAGGGAAGGAGGGAGGGAAGGGAAGGAGGGAGGGAAGGGAAGGGAAGGGAAGGAGGGAGGGAAGGGAAGGGAAGGAGGGAGGGAGGGAGGGAAGGTGTTCTGGTTTGTTTTCCATTGCTGTGACAAAACACTCTGACCGACACCAGCTTGGGGAGGAAAGGGTTTATTCAGCTCACATCTCCTGGGTCGCAGTTCATCACTCAGGGAGCCCAAGGCAGGAACTCAGGGCAGGAACCTGGAGGCAGGAGCTATACTGTACACAACAACCTGCCCAGGGTGGCACCACTCATTGTGGGCCGGGCCCTCCCCACACTGCTCGACCATCAAGATAATACTCCACAGATGTGGCCACAGGCCAATCCAATGGAGCAAATTTCCCAACTGAGGCTCCCTCAACCCAGGTGTGTCAAGTTGACACTAAAGCTATCCAGCACAGAAGGGAAGGAAGGGAAGGAAGGGCTTATTTTGGTTTCCTAGTTTAAGAGTACAGTTTATCATGGTGGGGAATTAAGGTTTTGAAGAGCCTGAGGCCAAGGGTCACAGTAGGAGGCCGAGAGCGAGAGCCCGCCAGCTACCTTCTTCCTTCGTAGTCCAGCACTCCAGGCCATGGAATGCCCCCACCTACACTGATGGTGGGCCTTCCTACCTCAGTTAACCTCATGCCGATAATTTCAAGGCATTCCCATTGGCTTGTCTCCTAAAAGAAGCCAGATCCTGAAGCGATGCGAGATTATAGTTGACAATCAGTGTTAACCAGCACAACAGTGTTTAGAATTGTAAATATTGTTTAGTTGTAAGACCCTTTTTTGGGGGGGGGGCGGTGAGACAGGGTCTCACCTTAGCCCCAGATGACCTGAAACTATGTAGACCAGGCTGGCTTTGGATTTACACCTCTGCCCCCCAAGTGCTGGGATTAAAGGTATGCAGCACAGTGCCTGGCAGATAGCGAAGTTTACAAGTATTGATTGAATAATTTTTAAGTATTTGTTACTGTGATTGTTTTCTAGTTAATGAACCTAATTATTAGCTGTCTGTAATTAGATAATTCAGGAAAGTCCCTGATTACCTCCATTCTTTTGCTTAGTTATGGGCTGATAATGATCTGCTGGGCTTGTGTGTAATTCTTTGCTCTCTTTTCCTACTGGATACACCAAACTTGGCACTGTACTCCCGCCTTCTGTTAACATTTCTAGCCTATGTAATATACTTCTATTAAATATTTTATGACATATTTTTCAGGGGGGAAAGAAAACCCAAAATCGATTTGTTTCGAACCTGTATTGCTGCGATTCCAAGGCTGATTCCTGACGGTATGAGCAGAACGGACCTCATCGAGCTGTTGGCCAGGTGAGTGCAGTCACTGTTGTCTGTGTTCACCACATGGGCCGGAGGACACACCTTCAATCCACATGACACTTCCTGGGTTTTCATTTCATCTTTGATCATCTCCACTTACTTTTAACTTTAATTTTCTTCTAGACCTTCCTCCAAATCCTATTTTTCAATTCCCTGTCTATATATTTCATTAGATTTCTATAAGAAAAATACCTCTTAGCACATGGGCCTCCTGGATGCTCAGTTCATCCTGTTAAGAATTAAATATTTAGAGCCGGGCGTGGTGGCGCACGCCTTTAATCCTAGCACTTGGGAGGCGGAGGCAGGTGGATCTTTGTGAGTTCAAGGCCAGCCTGGTCTACAGAGTGGGTTCCAGGACAGCTGGGACTACAGGGAGACCCTGTCTCAAAAAGACCAAAAAAAAAAAAAAAAGAATTAAATATTTATTTACTTCTATAGTCATTCCATTAGCATCTGTGGTGGGGACTGCGACTCGTCTTCCATTTTCCTCCTATGGGAAAACCTGCTATGTCCAAGTTTTTCCTTCTCTTCTTTCTCCATCAGGCATGATAGTTCTGTCAAATGATTAGATAATGGTGATCACACTAAAATCCTAGGTCCCTAAACTGATTCCATGTCAAGGTGGTCCCTGTGCCAGCAAAGCTATGTGGATGCCTCAGCGAGCCCTCTCTGTGAAGGGCCAGACAGAAACATGTCAGGGTTTTGTAAGTCATGCTGTGTGTCACAAATTGTTGAAGTTGAAAATCAAACAGACTCCATACTGCAGGGGTGCTCGAGTCTGTGCTGTAACAGAGCAGGGTGCTCGAGTCTATGCCATAACAGAGCAGGGTGCTTGAGTCTGTGCCGTAACAGAGCAGGGTGCTCGAGTCTGTGCCGTAACAGAGCAGGGTGCTCGAATCTGTGCCGTAACAGAGCTGGGTGCTCAAGTCTGTGCTGTAACAGAGCGGGGTGCTCAAGTTTATGGAAAGGTGTTTACTGGTTGCCGGGCACTTACCATCAGGCCTCAGAGTCGCAGAATAAACAGTGACTAGCTTACCCAGCAACCCTTTCCACCCTGCATGCAAACACCCGGTGTTTCCCAGGAACAGGCTCCTGCCTGCCCCAAGTGCTGGGGTCAGGGACACAGTGGAATTTGTCTGCTTTGAAGATTGAGAGGAAACAAAGGTGGTTACTTAGAAACCACACCACTCCAGAACTTCCTTCCTTCACACTCTGTCTCTTTCTTGTTACTTTGCAGCACCGAATTGAACCTTGGGACTTGTGCATGCGAGGCAAGTGCTCTTTCAGAGAGCTATAGATCAGCCCATTTCTTTACTAAATATGCAGATATGTGTTTGTATAAATTTTATTTTGAGGGCTGGAGAGATGGCCTAGCGCAAGAGCACCTACTGCTCTTGCAGAGGACCTGGGTTCGATCCCCAGCACCCACATGGCGGCTGAAAACCGTCTTTAACTCCAGTTCCAGGGGGATCCAACTCCCTCTTCTGACCTCTGTGGCATTGCATGACATGGGTGCACAGACCTTCATGCAGATAGTTCATTCATACACATACGAAAATAAATAAAATTTATAAAAAATAAATAAATAAATAAATAAATAAATTTTATTTTGAAGTAAGCTGCCTGGGTTGATGTTGAACTCCCTCTGTATCCCATCTTCCTGTCTCAGTCCTTTGCATCCCTGGGATTTGATGCTTGTGCCAACAGGCCCAGCTGCCTGTTAATTTTTGCATTAATTAATTAATCATGTGTGTGTTTGTGTGTGATGGGGATGCACATGCCATGGCTCATGTGTGGAGCTCAGTAGACAACATTGTGCTTAGAGTTGGTTCTCTCCCTCTTCATTACATGGATTGGCAGGCTTTCCTTTATCTGCTGAACCACCTCGCGAGCCCTTGCCTCTTAATTTCTCTGGAACATTAGAGTATAGACTTCCATGCTGGGTGTATTAGCACTTGCCCTTAATGATGCTAGTACTCAAAAGGCAGAGGCAGAGACAGAAGAATTAAAGAATATAAGGCTAGCCTATACTATATATTGAGACCTTGCCTCAAAATAAAATAAAATAAAATAAAATAATAAAATAGATTTCAGAGTTAGAAAGTTACGTCAGGAGTAGAAATTTGAAGTGTTTACTGCAACGTTTTTCCTTGGATCAGTGAACAGTTACTGTTAATTCTACTCTTACTGGTTCCACCCCAGTTTAACATTGCCTACATCCTATGGAAGGTGACCCAGCAAGATGGCTCCCCCTATCCCCCACCGGAATGAGACTACCTGAGAGGGTCAGGGCTGGAGAGCCCAGTGAAGGAGCTGGCCTCCGGCCTCTGAAGTGACTGGCAGCTTGATTTGCTGCTTTCTTCTTTGCCCTATGATGGTCACTTACTGATTAATTTACTTCAGTGGCCAGAAAGATTCTAGAATGTTATTCTTTCCTGTACCCCTGTTATTTGGAATTATGATACCTACATCATCCTTACTTCAAAATAAGAGAAGCAAGCACCAAATAAAGACATATTATCAGTTTACAGGCCTGTGTGAAGTCTCTAAGGAAAGTTAATTGCCTGCCTTTAAATAGCCAGCCCACATCCTCATCCCCCCTGCACACCGAATAATTAACTCAGGTGCATACATATACACCTTGCATCGCACTGATTTGGTGTGAGGTATTTAGGCATTCAGGACTTAACAGCTGTGGAAATAACTCCCGTGGGAAGTCACTGTACCCCTGATGTATTCCCTTCACTTCACTGTCAGAGGCTGCTTTAGGAAAGACCAGATCTGAGTTGAGATGACCATGAAGCTCACTTAACCACACAGTGTCTCCTCCTCTCTCTGTGGATCCCTCCTTCCCAGCTTCCCACGTATTCACATGTGATGAGTTTTTAACATCACCTACATTTTCCTTTGGGTCATTTCTAACTTTAATGTGTTTGTCTTTATTGTCAGCCATGAAAATAATCCTCTCCGGACCTCGACATGTATTCCTGTGGTAGCACATTTGGCTCCAATGCAGCCATACTTTATAGTTTTCTTTCCTTTTTTATTAAAAATTTTTTGATTGATTTAATTTATGTGTATATTAGCCATGCCTGTAATGCCCACAGAGGCCAGAAGATGGCATCAGATTTCTTGGAACTGGAGTTATGGATAGTTGTTAACCATCATGTGGGTGCTGGGAATGGAACCTGGGTCTTCTACAGAAGCAGCCAATGTTTTTTGTTTGTTTTTGTTTTGTCTTTTTAGTATATTTCATTATTATTATTATTATTATTTTTTTTTTTTTTTTTTTTTTTGTCTTTTTTGAGACCGGGTTCTCCCTGTAGCCCCAGCTGTCCTGGAACTCACTCTGTAGACCAGGCTGGCCTTGAACTCACAAAGATCCGCCTGCCTCTGCCTCCCAAGTGCTAGGATTAAAGGCGTGCGCCACCATGCCTGGCTAAAAATTTTTTTTAATTTATCTTTGTATGTGTATGAATGTACTGTCTGTATGTAGGTTTGTACACCCGTGTCGTGCAGTGCCGCGGAGGTCAGAAGAGGGTCTCAGATTCCCCTGGAACTGGAGTTCTCCTGGAATTGGAGTTACAGATGGTTCTTAGCTGCCATGTGGGTGCTGGGGATCGAACCAGGGTCCTCTGCAAGAGCAATCGGTGCTCTTAACCGCTAGGCTATCTCTCCAGCCCCATCATTATTTTTATTTTATGTGTATGAGTGTATTGCCTGAATTTATGTAAGTACACCTGTCAGGCAATGCCCATGGAGGTCAGAAGAGGCCATTATTTGGCAGGAACTAGAATTATGGACGGTTGTTAGCCAACATGTGAGTGCTGGGAATCAAATCCAGGTCCTTTGCAAGAATGGCCAGTGCTTTTAAACACTAAACCATCTCTCCAGTCCCCTGCCAGGGTTTTTAACTGCTCTCAGCCCCTCATGAGAATTTAAACTATAGACTGATATGAATGATTGATTATAGCACAAAAAAGTGAACACGAGCTCCTGTCTTCAGGCTTCCTACGAGACATTTGAGGGGACATAGCATCTAGTATCATTCTCCTGGAGTTTCAGGTGGTAATGCTGCAGGAAAGCTTGCAAGCTCACTAATCGAATTCTGATCTTGATAGGCTCACCATCCACATGGATGAGGAACTGCGGGCCCTGGCTTTCAACACCTTGCAGGCGCTAATGCTAGATTTTCCAGATTGGCGGGAGGATGTTCTTTCAGGATTTGTTTACTTTATCGTTCGTGAAGTGACAGATGTCCACCCCACCCTTCTTGATAATGCTGTAAAGATGTTGGTACAATTGATAAATCAGTGGAAACAAGCAGCTCAGATGCATAACAAAACGCAGGACTCCCAGGTACCACATTCTCCTAGTCTGTACCTTTGTGTTTGATGTGTGGCAAACAACCAATGATAAAGTTTTCAGAGATACATTTACTTTCCAATCACTGTGATTGCTATTAGTTTTATTCACCCTCTCTTCTGCCAGAGTTTCCCACAGTTCACGTATTGTATACTAAGGTTTTATATCTAGGCTTTAGTCTCCTTTCTTTTTTTTTTTTTTTTTTTTTTTTTTTTTTTTTTCCTTTTTTTTTTTGTATTTTTGAGGCAGGGTCTCCCTTTTAGTACCAACTGTCCTGGCGCTCGCTCTGTAGACCAGGCTGGCCTTGAACTCACAGAGATCCACCCACCTCTACCTCCCAAGTGCTGTGCGCTACCACGCCCAGCTTAGTTTCCTTTCTTTGTTAATGATTGGATTTTAATGAGCATAGGAATTGTAGAGTCAATTCTCACATTCCAATATTTTCAAAGCCTGTACAATACAAAACCTTTGGTTGTCTTTCATTTGGATTGTTCAATTGTTTTAGCAAGGATACGGGTAGAAGCTTACCTCATTAAAATAAATGTAGCGTAAATGTTTGATTTATGATACTGCACGTGCTGTAGAACCTTGGAAGTTTAAAGCTGGACCTTCCTGACCTACTCAGCTTCTCATCCTTTTAATGAGCATACAAATCACAGGACCAAGCATCTCTACTTTTAATAATAAGATCCCAGGTGATACCGTCCATCCAGCCTGCGCTTTGAATATGAAAGATCCAGGCCAGTCCCTCATTTTCCATGTAAAACATTGGACAAGAGCAATAAAGTAGTGGCTGCAAGGTCACAATATAGCCAGAGTGACAGATGTTAGACCTAATTCATATTAAGACCACCAGTGAAGCACTTTTTTCTCTGTACACACTAATATTTTTTCTTTTATGTTAATAAGGGTTGATTGAATCCAGAGCCTTACCATCCCAGGCAAGGGCTCTGCCACTGAGTTATGTACCAGATAGGGACTCACTAAGTTGACCAGGCTGGCCACAACTCACTCTATATAATGGGCTAGCTTCAGACTTATCATCCCGTTGCTCCTCCCTCCTGAGTTGCCGAGATGTCAGGCCCGTGTCACCAGGCCCAGCCCCCACTATCACATTTTTATAAAGTACATGCTGTTTAAATTGCTTGAGCTAAGGCAGATCTGTTACCATACTCTTGTGATTTATTTTACTTGTTGCTGTTTTTGGAATGTTTCTAT
Organism: Rhizomys pruinosus; assembly: GCA_009823505.1. Classification (NCBI taxonomy): domain Eukaryota; kingdom Metazoa; phylum Chordata; class Mammalia; order Rodentia; family Spalacidae; genus Rhizomys; species Rhizomys pruinosus. Next base: position 3,230,700 of record VZQC01010063.1, on the reverse strand, counting down.
GTTTTTCATTTCATTTTTAACTTGCATTTATTTTTCAAGCATGGTGTCCCCAGTGGAGGCCCTCATCCCCCACCTCTGGAAAGGAGCCCGTATTCCTCCGTGTTCCACGTGGTCGAAGGCTTTGCACTCGTCATCCTCTGTAGCAGTCGACCTGCCACTAGAAGACTAGCTGTCAGTGTCCTCAGAGAAATACGGGCTTTATTTGCACTTTTGGAAATACCGAAGGTAAGGTTTAGTGCTTCATTTATTTGTCTGATGAGGGTGCTTAAGACCATTCTTTGATCCATTCTTACCCTGTTTCTGTTTCTACCATGTAGATATAACTCATTTTTGACAGTCTGTTTAAGGGGTCCTAAAGCAAACTGCCTGCCCTCTGTGCTTTCCCAACGAAAGAACACAAAAGCAACTTCTTTTCAGTTTCACTCCCCATTTGCTACTTTTATTAAACCTTCCTAATTTATTTAGATGCACATTCTCTCTTTTCTAATAGGGTGAAGATGAGTTAGCCATCGATGTGATGGACAGGCTGAGCCCATCCATTCTTGAGAGCTTCATACATCTCACAGGAGCCGATCAGGTAACTGTAGGGAATCTCATCTGCTCAGTCCTGTTTGGGGACTTAAGGCAATTGTACACACATCATGTGCACATATATGCAAAATTGTGGCTCCTTAACAAATGTAATGCATTAGAAAGTATTTCTGATTTATATAGTGTTTTAAAAATTAAAAAAACATATTTTTAAAGTGGTACTTGCTTATGCTGTCCCTAGGTCTTTTCACTGTAAAAATACAAATAAATTTACCTTGGTAAAGTTCCATTCTCCAAAGTTTCTCTTAAATGTCATGTTACTGTGGATTATTATCAGCTACTTTGATAATTACCTAGTACAATCATATGAAAAAAATATTGTTGGAAACAAAGAAGAAACTGTTTGCTCTTTCCATGAATTTTTGTTTCTTTTTGTTGTTGTTTTTTTGGGGGGTTGTTGTTTTTTTTTTTTTTTTTTTTTTAGACAGGGTCTCCCTATATCCTCAGCTGTCCTGGAACTCACTCTGTAGACCACACTGGCCTTGAACTCACAGAGATATGCCTGCCTCTGCTAGAATTAAAGGTGTGTGCCACCACACCCAGCTTAAAGACGGTTCTTAGCTGCCATATGGGTGCTGGGAATTGAACCCCTGTCCTCTGCAAGAGCAGTTGGTGCTCTTAACTGCTGAGCCATCTCTCCAGCCCCGAATATTTGTTTTTAAAATATAAAGTACAATGGATTAAGTAAATAGTATGTTAAAATATGCAGAAATACCTTATCAGCAAGCTGGAGGTGTGACTTTCTCTGCTCTCCATTCTTCTCCTCTGCCTCCCCCTTCTTCTCCCTCTTCATCTTTCCCTTCTTCTCTTTTCTCACCATGATTGGAATAGAAGCCAAGATTCAGACACATGTCCCCACCGAGCTATATATCCAGCCTAACTCATGTAACTGCTTTTAGTTGTATTTTGGGTAGGGAGTGGAGGAAATCAAGTTACTATTCCAAGGTTGGTGGAATTTTATTTCAAATTTTATTTCTTTTATTTTGGAGTACATGGACAAAAGATATATGTGCTTTCTTCCTAAGACCTGGCTCTTATAACTTATTTGTTATGTGTAACCTAAAGATATATGCCTAAGACATAATTAAAATCTATACAATTAAAGGAATTTTGTTTTAGATTAATAGCCATGAATTATGGTAACAAAGAGAATAATGAATGGCTTTTGCTTAAAACAGTGCTTAATGAATATAATGCCCTGAAAGTAGGTTATTCTCTCTTTAATATAAGCGTATGAATATTACTGAACAAACACTTAAGCACACCAACCTCCAGAGATGAGCCCAGGCTCCAGGCTGCTCCACTTCATCAGCATGAAAGCTAACAATTCACATTTTCGTTCTCTGGTGGCTCTGGTGTATCCGTGAAAGTTGTATCTGTATAGAGGAAGTACGTAAGGCCATGGTAAAGCCATGGTCCTCAACTGTTTTGATCTGGGATGATCTCATCCCCATGAGAAGAATGAAAGCTACAAAATGTCTCTCCAGGCCGGGCGTGGTGGAGCACGCCTTTAATCCTAGCACTTGGGAGGCAGAGGCAGGCGGATCTTTGTGAGTTCAAGGCCAACCTGGTCTACAGAGTGAGTTCCAGGACAGCTGGGGCTACAGGGAGACCCTGTCTCGAAAAGACCAAAAAAAAAAAAAAAAGTCTCTCTGGAGAATAACCGGTGCAGAAATGTCAGGAATTCACTGCCCTCTCAAGCCTACCTCCAATTCACTCATAAAGCAATTCATGGAAAAACTTTTGAAATTTATTAAAATGCACAATCATTCTTTTTCTCTCCCTCTCTCTCCCTCTAGACTACTCTGTTGTATTGCCCCAGCTCAATAGATTTACAAACATTAGCAGAATGGACCTCTTCTCCCATCAGCCACCAGTTTGATGTGATAAGTCCCTCACACATATGGATATTTGCACATGTGACCCAAGGCCAAGACCCATGGATTATAAGTCTCTCCAGTTTTCTGAAGCAAGAAAATCTTCCTAAACACTGCTCTACAGCTGTGAGCTACGCTTGGATGTTTGCGTATACAAGGCTGCAGTTGTTGTCTCCCCAGGTTGATGTAAAGTAAGTCCTTTGTGTAGGCAAATTTAATCGTGTATAGTGTAAACATTCATGACATATGTTTTTGAAAAGTACTGTGCATTGGAAATTCTGTAGCTACCGTGCTGTACTACATTGATAACCAGTGGAGGGGAAGAAAGTTGTAACAGGTATGGGTATATGGATACCTTTTTCATCTATTGATAGGCATCTAATACTTTATTTAGTTCTATCTTTTGTTCTCCGACAAAGACTGTTATTGATAAAAACATCATGCCAGTCATCTCCCCTAAACTGGTATAGACTTAGCATTAGCTATATAAAAGACATCTAAAATGTGTGGTGCAGTTGAGGGCTCTTGAGGGAGGAAGATTCACTTTCTGGTGCCCTACACCATGCTCATTTGAGCACCACTGGTCAAATTCAAGGGGTATTAATAACCAAAAAAATGAGAAAGGCCATGAAATTGTGAAGGTGATATTCGGGGGACAGGGCACTGCCTATAGTTGTATGGTGGTAATAGTGAATGAATATCATCAAAATAGTTTACATATGAAATTTTCAAAGAATAAATAAAAAATATTATTTAAGAAACATGATGCGTGTGGCTAGAAAGGTGGCTCAGCCATTAAGAGCACTGGCTCCTCTTACAGAGAACCCAGGTTCAGTTCTCCTCATCCACGTGGCAGCTATCCACCCTGCGTCATTCCATTTGCAGGGGATCTGACGCCCTCTTTGGGCCTCTGTGGGACTGCGTGCAAAGGTGTACTTACATACATGAAGGGAAAACAGTCATACACATAAAATAAAAATAAATAAAAATTACAAACACAAAAAGAAACATGATGCATGATTTCTACCTCCCTGATTTTCTTCTTGTTCATAGTAGTCCTATCAATGCTAAGAAAGTAAATACTAGCACAAGCAGTGACTCGTACATCGGCCTCTGGAGAAACTATCTGATTCTCTGCTGCAGTGCAGCCACGTCCACCTCATCTTCCACATCGACAGGCTCCATGAGATGTTCTCCTCCTGAGACGCTGGCGTCCACCCCAGACAGTGGCTACAGCATTGATTCCAAAGTGAGTTCTTATCCACTATAGAATCCCAATAGCTACATGAAAAGGGTATTTTAAATTTTCTTTTCATGGATAATAATTAAGAGTGAAGAGTCTTCCTCTGGGGAAAGGGCCCCTGCTCACCAGAAATAGCATGCTAGGAACGTTGAGGAGAGTCGTCATACCCATTTTCACTTATTTTACTTCCATACTTCTCACACTTGCCAGTGCCATTAGGAATCATTCATTCACTCATTCATTCATTTGTTCATTTATTGGTTTTATGAGACAGAGTCTCACACATAGCCCAGGTAGGCCTATTAATTACTATGTAGCTAGGACTATGTAGCCAGTTCCAAAAGTAATCATTTTATTATTTTTTTAATTAATTAATTTTTTTTTTTTTTTTTTTGTTTTTTTTGAGACAGGGTCTCCCTGTAGCCCAGCTGGCCTAGAAGTCACTCTGTAGACCAGGCTGGCCTTGAACTCACAAAGATCCGCCTGCCTCTGCCTTCCAAGTGCTAGGACTACCACACCTGGCCCCCAAAATAATCATTTAAACAGTTAGATGACTTTGTGAAATTTCCCTGAATCACGTTGTAACGTAGTGGATCCTAACATGAATGGGTATGTAAATTTGAACATGTGACCCAAAATATCATGGCATGGTTGAAGGAAATAAGACCAGCATATAAAATCTAGCAGTTTTACTTGTGTTTATGGATCAAAAGATAATGAATATCTAATACAGTAACTCTGTTGTGTGATGGGGAATCGCTGTAAGAAATTCAGAGACCCACCAATGAGTCCTGTTAGTGAAGTGCAGTAGGCTTGTGGACAAGTCATTTAACCTTTCTAGATTATGTATACCAAAAGTGAGGTTGTTTCTTTGTTTGTTTTTTTTGTCTTTTTGAGACAGGGTCTCCCTGTAGTTCCAGCTGTCCTGGAACTCACTATGTAGACCAGGCTAGCCTTGAACTCACAGAGATCCACCTGCCTCTGCCTCCTAAGTACTGGGATTAAAGGCGTACACCACCACACCCAGCTCAGAAGTGAGTCTTGAAGCAGGATTTATTCCAATAAATAATTGTCTTTGACCAACAGTTGTTAAAACGTCAAGTTATTTAGTTGGTTATCAAATCGCTGTTACAATTTTCTTCCCAGATCGTTGGCATCCCATCCCCTTCTTCCTTGTTCAAGCACATCGTCCCTATGATGCGCTCTGAGAGCATGGACATCACAGAGTCCCTTGTTCTAGGTCTCGGCAGGACCAACCCGGGAGCTTTTAGGTAATTGTCTTAAGCTTTCTCTGTGTAGTAGAACATCGGGTGTGCTCATAAGGAGTTGCAGTAGATAGTTGAGCCAAGGGCTCCTTAGGATAGTTGCATACCGGCCCTGACTGCTGTAGTGTAACCAGCCAGGTAGGGAATCAGTTACTATATTTGAGCAATTATTTTCTCTTTTTTCCGGGGGGGGGGGATATCTGCCTGCCTCTGCCTCCTGGGTGCTGAGACTAAAGGCATGCACTACCACACCCAGATTTACTTTCTCGTGTTTATTGAGCAAAGTAAGACTTAACTGTTCTCGCCATAGAATTGTTCTTATTTTGGTGCTGGGATCGACCTCATGACCCCACACACGCCAAGCACGTGCTCTACCACTGAGCAGTTCCTGCAAACAAATTGCCATGTAAATCTTTGTAGTTTCCTACTGCTGCACTTAGTGCTTCCTTCTGTTAATGTGTAATTTTCATCTAGTGATTAAAGCTCAGTTTCTCCCTTATTCAAGAGAATTAGAATTTTTCAAAAAAATTTTTCTTTGTATACTTTGCTGGTGTGTATGAAGTAGACTCTTCACTTTTGCCAGAGACTCTGCTTTTTTTTTTTTTTTTTCCTTGCTGGGTCCTGAATGCATTCTTTTGAGAATTTCCTCTTTTGATATAAGATGATATTTGATGTTTCTTTTCTTTTTTCCCTCCAAGGTAATATGTACAATGAATTTTAATGCATCTCTGGTTGGGGAATAACAGTACCATATATAAAGTTTTGTATGAGTATTTTCATATAGTTTACTAACCTGTTTAATTGAGGAAAATGGCCTATAAAAGTTCTTTCATCTTCATAAAAATACTCAAATTATTATAAATAGAAAAAAAAAAACCAAAGCAAATACTTTCAGTATCAGCATTTTTCTATAAATTCTGAGTGGATTTTGTTTACTTAGGCCTAAACCATGAGTACATTTTCAGTTTTAAATCAAAATGTAAACAAAGAGGTTTTTTAAAAATTGGGTTGATACCTTTTGACACATTAGTTTGCAAAATTAATACTAAGGAGATATCAGAAGTAAGGATACTGACTAACACACACAGTTGTTTGCTTAGCCAGTATTTTAGTAACAGAAAATTAGGTAACAGTTGAATGACTCGATAAAATAATTAGGGGAGGGTCTATGGAATAATATTATCAGTTCATTAATAGACTGTAGCAGTAATTGTGCTGAAGAGATAGCAGATAATGTTGAAGAGATAGCATTTTATATATAACAATGTTTGGAGTTCATAAAATGTGGGTGGTTACAAAATGAGTGAATAAATATTGATGGTATATTTTAAGTGTACATGTTTTGTAGTTTCTAAATGTTCAATAAAATGGGCATTTTATAATTAGAATAAAACAATAAAAACTATGTTTAAAATAGTAGGATTAAGGATAACACTTGTTGGTTTATGTTGTATTAATACACATTTACAGATGTCAGATTCTCCTGTTTAACTATTAGTACAAATAATACATATCATTTTTCTCCTAGGGAACTAATAGAGGAATTACATCCCATAATTAAAGAAGCACTTGAAAGAAGGCCAGAGGTCAGCTATTATGTCATTTTCTGTCATTAAATGTTTGTGTGGTAAACACTTCCCTCCTGCCTCCTATATATATTATAGCAGAAGGTAGAAATTAAGGAAAAACAAATTGTCTGGGGCATGTTGGCTTTTTGTTTGTTTAACTTTGGAACAGGATCTCACTATGTAGCCTTGGCTAGGCTAGCACTCACTATGTAGACCAGTATGGCCTCGATCTCGTAGAGATCTGCCTGCCTCTGCCTCCCCAGTGCTGGGATTAAATGCCCAGCTATCTGCTACATTCTAAACTTGTCTTTTCACACATAGACTCTTCCTCTTTCCAGGAAAACACTTGCAGAGGCAAAGTGTGTAAAACAGCTGAAAAGTTGCTATACTTAGAAGAGGAAGCTGGGCTTGGTGGTGCACGTCTTTAATCCCAGCACTTGGGAGGCAGAGGCAGGCGGATCTCTGTGAGTTCAAGGCCAGCCTGGTCTATAGAGTGAGTTCCAGGCCAGCTGGGGCTACAGGGAGACCCTGTCTAGAAAAGATCAAAAAGTAAAAAAATAAAATAAAAGATGTGGAATTAAGATCTAGGTAAGGGCTCTGAGAAGTGACTCAGGATTGATAGGGGCCGCAGGGCTGTGAGAGGGATTTTGGGGGCCGTGTAGCTACTGAGGCTCCATTGGGGTCTCACAGAGATCTAGAACTGAGCTAGGCGTGGGGGTCTCTACCGGGGGTCTCAGATCTAGAGCCGGGCGAGGCATGGGGTCTCAGGGAGATCTAGAACTGGGCTAGACGTGGGGGGGGTCTCTCCGGGGGCTTGTCTCAGATCTAGAACCGGGCTAGGCGTGGGGCGCTCTACAGGGGACATCTTTTCTACTATCTGCCCCTAGTGAGGACACTTCTATCCCAGAGGGGCCGCTAGGGACCAAGTGGCATTTGGGGCAACAGGGACAAGCCTGGGCTACGTGGATGATGAAGGCATCTAGACCTCCCTCTCTTCCTCAGAGCCCACGCTGCTGGAGGAGAAGCCCCCACCCACCCCACCTCNAAAAAAAAAAAAAAAAAAAGAGAGAGAGAGAGAGAGAATAGGAAGTTGGTTCTCCGTGGCGTTGGCCAACTTCCTGAGAAGGACCATGCAGATGTTTTCAGTTTTGCTACTTGGTTGCCTTTATAGCATGAATTTGTTCACAGACTATGTGAGCAAAGACCTTTGCTATTTCCTAGTAAAACTTTATTTAACAGGCAGCTATAGGCCTACCTTACCAATCCTGCTTAAGTCTCAAATCTACAGTATTAAAACATTTAGGCCAGAGGACAGTGGAAACTGTAATTCATCCATTTGTTATTATAAAGTCATAGATTCAGGCTCATGGAGAAACTGCGTAGAATATTGGCTCAGATTCTACCTGCATCGTGAAAAAGATCTGATACATAAGCTGAACCTGGGGCATTTCTCCCTGTAGACAAGCAAGACAGAGGCACTGTAAGCAGAAAACAACATTTGAAAATTTTACAAAAGAATATGAATGTTGCACGTTTTTCTGCATGATTTATTATGAAGGCAAGTAGTTAAATATTAGGCTAGATATTGAGATAAGTATCTCCTAAAAGCTGCCTGGTTTTAGGGCTGTCCCATGGACTACTAGTGGTTCCTAGAAGCCTGAAGTATGTGAAAATTACCCAAGGAGTTTGCTAAACCTCTGCACCTGCTGGGCCTGTTCAGTGAGAATCCTGGTGGTTGGGCCTGACATTTCTGTTGCCAAAACAACTTGCATGCATGTCATGGAGACCACTGTTTAAGAACCACTGCTGGGGCTGGAGAGATGGCTCAGCGGTTAAGAGCACCGACTGTTCTTGCAGGGGACCCAGGTCGATTCCCAGCACCCATATGGCAGCTAAGAACCGTCTTTAGCTCCAGTTCCAGGGGAATCCAATGTCTCTTCCGACTTCCACAGCATTGCACGATACAGGTGCACCAACCTACATGCAGACGGTACACTCATACACATAAAAATTAATTAAAAAAATGAATCACTGCTGCTAACATTGGGGTGAGGAGGTCCCCTGAGGGATTTAAGCAGGTGAAGGAGGTGATGACAACAGCCGTTGTGTAAGGAGATTTTGAAACCTCATCATAATCCCCCTTTCCCATCTTCACTTCCACCCTGTAAGATGGCAGTAGTGTCGCCATTATTCAGGGATTTGATTTATGTTTCAGAAAGATGATTTTGATTACAGTGTGTGACAGTTTAGTTGAGTTGTCTTTGAATGTCAGCTCTCGTCGGAGAGCCTGTGGCTCATGCTCTTTCTGTGGAGACAAATGAAAACAGGTGATTAAAATTATGGAAGTCCTTTGAGGACTCGTATGAAGCTTTTCACTTCGCAGTGACTTTCTGTTGTACTTCAGAAAGACTCCAGAGGAGCAATGAATTTGATGAGTTTGTCATCAGCAACAAACCTGCCATTGGAAGGCAGGAAAGTCTAAGTGAAAAGCTAAGAAATACATGTAATTGCCTTAGATTAGGAAAATGGCTTCACAGTGAAATAGTGAAGCAGAGAAGAACCTGACAGAGGAAAATTGATATCTCACTGCTGTTTTTCTTCCTGTTGGAACAGGAATCCAGTTGAACTATTACAGCTGTTCTTTTAGACACTGGTTCTCCTGGCTTGGTTATTAATCCCATGACAGGCAAACAAGTTCTCTGCTTTTGTGTGTATTTATTGTTTTTTGGTGGCAAAATGAATTAAATGGGAAACAGGCACGAGGGAAATCTGTGGGAGCATCAAGTCTGTCTTCCCTCCACTTCACCCTTATTTTATGTATTAAGGGTTCCTCCTGACTCAGTGGTAAGTTTGCTAATCAGTTCTTCTGAAATTATGAGATTATCAAATCACCAAAGAATAACCATAGAATGTTACTTGCCCCTGATGTAGGAGGGGTTTTTTAAAAGGTCATGTGCATTTGTTAGTTTCACACCATCCACACAGCCACCCCTTTGATATAGTGTCTGCGTGCTTATCTGCACTGCACTACACAGCAGTGCACCTGTTTCAAGCCCATATCTCTTCCTGGCATTCATACTACTATTTCCAAGGCACACCAGATTCCTGTGAATTTTCTTGGTGGCTTTTTAATTCCTACCTTTGTGTGTTTGGAACAGAATATGAAACGGCGCAGGCGTCGAGACATTTTAAGAGTACAGCTCGTACGGATATTTGAACTGCTGGCGGATGCCGGTGTCATCAGTCACAGGTCGGTACTGAAGTTTGACTTTCAAAACTTAGGAATGATTAGGGAATGTTTTTTTTCTCTCACATAGAAAAGCACCTTTGCAACAAAAATATCTGAAGCCATGTGTGGTGGCTCACACCCTTAATTCCAGCATTCAGGAGGCACAGGCAGATGGAACTCTGTGAGACTGAGGCCAGCCTGAGTTCCCATCCAGCTAGGGCTATAGGGAAACCCTAGCTCCAAAAACAAACAAATAATACATGTCTGAAATATGTGTTGACATCACTGTAAGTATTATTTAAAGAGGCATCCAGTGCATTAACCAGTGGCCAGAAGATACACTAGAAAATCAACTACCAGAAGCTGAGGCAGGAGGATTGCATGAGTTTGAGGCCATCTCAAACTACTTAGTGAGCCGATAGATAGATAGATAGATAGATAGATAGATAGATAGATAGTCACTATTTCTGTTGCTGTGATAGAACCACCATGACCAAGGGAACTTATAATCGAAGAGTCTATTTGAGCTTACGGTTCCAGGGGAATTAGAGTCCATCCTGGCAGGGAGGCATGGTGGCAGGAGGTGCCAGAGCAGGAATGGAGAGCAGAGGTTCAATCTCCAAGTAGGCACAGGACACAGAGAGAGTGACTGGAGGAGATTGGCAAGGCTTTTGAACTCTCTAAGCCCACCCCCNCCCGTGTCTGTTTCCCTTTGCATGTGTGTTCTTTGTGGATTGTTCTCTGCTCTCTTCTCTTTTTCTTGACATTTCCATCTCCGTCTCCATCATTCCCTGCCTGTCATTCATTCTCAGTCTCCTTCACTGTCTCTGGGCTTTTCTGGCTTTGCATCTCTCTGGCAGCAATCAGCTTCAGGCTCCACCTCCCTATCCCCTCCCTCCCTTACTTCAAGAGAGGAGGTAGAACGTCACAATCTGCCACTTCACAACGGGGGTACCCTTGGCCTTATGTGACGTCACAGTCCATCCATTTCCTGGCCTCAAACCCCTGGGACCTTACCCTCGAGCCTAATTCTCTCATTCCCTTCCACTCCTATCCAGTCCTTGGTCCCTGATCCTCCTCCACCATTACCACCCTCCTCCCCCAAACCCCCAGGCCAACCCAGACCACACTCACCCACTGTAGCACCTTCACAAAGCCAAGGGGCTCCTTGACCACCCGGAACTGACCCCCAGCCACCAGCTGAGGAGACAAACAGTGGGGAGTGGATGTGGTTGTGGGGAATAGAGGTGAAGGCGAGGGGCCAAGCTTCCCTGGAGTTGATGCATGTGACCTCTAGCAGGGTTGACATATGGAAACGGAAACGGAGGAAGAAGGAGAAAGTGACCCCTTGGGGAAGGAGTGATGCCAGGGTCTTAGAGAAGACCCCCCAAGGTTCAGGAGTGCTGAAATCTGAGGTGATGACGAGTCACATGGCAGAGGAGATCCAGACTAAGTAGGAAAGGAAGGTCCGAATTGCTTAAAGGTGAATCGGATAGGGAAGAAGGCTGGGTGGAGGGAGTGAGGAAGGAGATGGGGTTCTTTAGAGTGGGGGAGGGGTCTTGAGTGATGAAGGTGAGTCATAGTGAAGGGGACGGGGTCTGCAATGGTAAAGGTGAGCCAGATGGTGGTGGTGTTTGAGGAGATGGGGATGGGGAGGGGTCGCTACTGGCTGGGGAGGGAGCTAGGTTTGGAGGTAGTGAAGAAGAGAGATGATGGAGAGGGTCTGGACTGATTAAGGTGGGAGACAGTTGTGGCATGAATTCACTGGATATGCATTGGAGAAGAGGAGGCTTGGGGTTTTGGAGGGGCAAAATCTGATCATACCCCTAGGTCTATTCTGTGGGAAGGGGTGGTCATCTACTGGGGTGCAGTCTCTTTGGGAGGGGCAGGTACAAGCCCTCCCCACCCCGCCCCCACACCTTCTGTCGCTCTATTTCCAAGCTCATCCGCAGCCCCCCCCCAATCTTCTTTACACTGTCTCCTCCCTTCCCCCTATCCCTTTGCCCTCTGCCTAGCTCCAAGGTCCCCACTTTCTCTCCTCCAGGTCGCTGGTACCAACAAGGCTTCGGATGGCCCCTGCTGCTGCAGTGAGGGTGGCCCTCGCTGCGGCAAAGAGCGCACTCCTTTTCTCCAGTTCCCCTACCTCCCATCTCATGCTGCAGACCTTTAGCCCCAGCCCCAGCGACCCCTTCTCTTGCTACCCTGGCCACCACCTTTCAGGGTTGGAGGGCCAAAGCCACCCAGGTTTAAGGGGCGCAAAGCTCTGTCCATGGTGCTGGAGCGCGTACCTGATTCACCACGTCCATGTCTGCCAGCAGCAGCATCAGCAATGCAGGGGGCGGGAGGTGCCTGCTAGCAAGGGCGGGCGCGGGGCGCGGCGGGGGCGGTGCGCGATCGTTGGAAGAGCCCAGCCGGCGGCAGCCCCGCCCCTCTCACCCTTCCGCTGCGCATGCGCACTTGCGCACCGCTGCCGGTTTCCCTTCGCTACAGCTGCCATTCCACTCTGAATGTTGGGGTGGGGAGATCCTGCTGAGAACGTTTTCCTTTCAGAAAACACAGGTAGCAGTCTGGGAATAGGAGAACCGCACAGTACGACATTTTGCCAGGCCTTGTGCTGTGTTTGTTAAGTGTGTTCACTCATTTAATCCCTATGTAGTAGTGACTATTAATCCTGTTTTTGCAGATGAGGAAAATGAGTCCCCTGAGAGATTAAGTGACTTGCACAAGGTCACACAGCTAGTAACTGACAGTGCTGGGTCCCTGCAGTTTCAACATCTCTGCGGTTTAAACCTAGTTCAAGGTCTTGACAGCTCCTTTGGGAAAATATGGATTTTAGGGACATCCTCAAACTCCACCATCTCCCCAAATTTCCTCTTGGTCCGATTCTTGCCTACTCTAACTCCACACTTTGCCTCCTATTTATTCTTCAACCCTCTTTTTTATATTGCATTTATTGTGTGTCAGTGCCCCCTTATGTTTAGAGACAGAGTCTTATTAATATGTAGCCCAGGCTGCCCTCCAACTCTGTAGCCCCAGCCAGCCTGCAACTCACTATGTAGACCTTGAACTCACAGAGATACGCCTGCCTCTGCCTCTGAGTACGAGTGCTGGGATTAAAGGTGTGCAACCACCATGCCAGGCTAGGTATTTTTTTTTTTTTTTTTCTTTTTTTGAGACAGGGTCTCCTTGTAGTCCCAGCTGTCCTGGAACTCACTCTATAGACCAGGCTGACCTTGAACTCACAAAGATCCTGCCTGCCTCTGCCTCCCAAGTGCTAGGATCAAAGGCATGCGCCACCATGCCTGGCTAGGTCATTTCTTGTATAGTAACTGTGCTGGTTCGTTTGGCCAACCTGACACAAACTAAAAACATCTGGGAAGAAGGAACCTCCACTGAGGAATCTCCTCCCTCAGGTCGTCTATGTGTGCAGGGCATTTTGTTGGCTGCCTGTTGATATAGGACAGCCCAGATTACTGTGGGCAGTGTGAACCCTGGGGAGGTGGGCCTGAGCTGCATAAGAAAGGTAATGGAAGAAGCCAGGGGAGCAAACCAGTAAGCAGCATCCCTCCGTGGCATCTGCTTCAGCTCCTGACTCCAGGTTCCTGCCTTAAGCTCCTGCCCTGGTTTCCATTGGTGTCAGATTGTGCCCTGGGAGTTACACGCCAAGTAAACCTTTCTTCCCCAAGTTACTTTTGGTCATGCTGCTTATGAGAGCAACAAAAAGCAAAGTAGGACAGTGACTCATTTAGATGCCTCCTGAAACACACTGACTTGGGTCCTGGGTACACAGCTAAGGACTAACAGAACACCACAGGCATCAGAGACCCAACTAACCATTTATTCCCCGTGGTTTTCGAGTACAGATCCCTTGCTTCAATGGGACTCCCAAAGCAGTCTTCAAGCAACTCCAGGAGCCTAAAGCAGTTTGAAACCCGGCACTCTATACGTGAATTCTCTTTGGATGTTGTCATCCTTAATAATACCTATTCTATCTGAAAGTTGCTAGGATAACTACCTAGTGGATAAATGAGTATACTGATGGTGGGATGGTGGGAGGAGGCTTGGAGACAGGACAGTTACAGGAGCTAGTCTTTCCTTTCTCACCTTTCTCCATTGCTCCATCCCCACCCATAAGATTCCTCCTCTCTGTACTACAAAGCTATAGATTTTAATGGAGAGGAAGTAATATTTAGTGCCTGAAAAAGTTAATGTGGGGCTGGAGACGTTGCAGAAGGTCCAGATTTGGTTCCCAGCACCCACGTGGCAGCTAACAACCCCAGTTCCAGGGATCCAACACCCTCTTCTAATTGCACATGGACATTATACAATATAGGTGCACTTACATACATGTAGGCAATATACCTACACACATAAAAAGAAAAAGTTAAAATATGCAATTTAATGATATACATTGCAATAGTAGTTCCTTAGTGAGGAGACACCATCTATTTTTAATATTTCATTAAGCCAAAATCCTATTCATATAATTTCTGTATTTTTTTTTAATTTTTTTGGTATTTTTGAGACAGGGTCTCCCTTTAGTCCCAGCTTGCCAAGAGTAATTTCTGTATTTTAAGTGACATTTTGCCACAACCGTGCCAAGTTTACTGTGTGGTTGCCTGGTTTGAGTTACTAGAAATTGTTTGTTTTATTGAAATTGAAATTGACATTGAAAGTCACATTTTCCCTATCTTTATTTTCAGTGCAAGTGGTGGTCTTGATAGTGAAACCCATTTCCTCAACAACACTTTATTGGAGTATGTAGATTTAACTCGACAACTCTTGGAAGCAGAAAATGAAAAAGACTCTGACACACTGAAGGATATCCGGTGCCATTTTAGTGCCTTAGTGGCGAATATCATCCAGAATGTTCCAGGTATTCTTTTCAGATACTTAAAGCGTTGTGGAATATTGACAGACTGACCTGCTTTTCCTGCCCTGGAGGCCTTGTGATACAAGAAAGTAACTTGTGGGCTGGCAAGATGCTGAGTGAGCAAAGGCACTTGGTGCTAAGCCTGATGACCTAAGTTTGATCCCCAGAATCCACCTGGCAGAAGGAGAGAACTGACCGTGCTGAGCTCCACAGAGCTTCTGTGGCATACGCGCATGCAAACAGGCATAAATAAGTAGATAAATAAATGTTTTAAAACATTGTAACTTGTGAGCATCCCAGGAAGGTAGGTCAGTACAACGTGGGTGGCAGATCTGCTTCCCTCTAAATTAGTGTCAGTGATTTAAAACAACACAGGACAGGCTTTCCACAAACCTCAAGGCTCTGATATAAAAATCAGAAGAAGTCAATTAGAATGAGCTCTTTGGACAAGTTTATTGTAGATACAGTGAGCCAGGAATATGATGGGTGAAGTGATAAAATTAACAAGACAGTTCTGAAAACAGGAGTATGGACCACGGATATAAAATTACAACAAAGGTACAGTGTTACTGATGGACCCAGTAAATAGGTGCATCCCCAGGCCTTGGGATATATTCTGTGAAGGTTGATATACACAGCGGTGCTTTAAAAAGTCATAAATTGGGGCTGGAGAGATGGCCTAGCGGTTAACAGCGCCGACCACTCTTACAGAGGACCCAGGTTCGATCCCCAGCACCCACATGGCGGCCAAAAACCATCTGAAACTCCAATTCCAGGAGAACTCCAGTTCCAGGGGAATCCGACGCCCTCTTCTGATGTCCGCGGCATTGCACGACACGGGTGCACAGACCTGCATGCAGACAGTACATTCATACACATACAGAAATAAATAAAATTTAATAAAAAAAAGAGTCATAAATTCAGCCAGGCCTGGTTGAACGCACGCCTTTAATCCTAGCACTTGGCAGGCAGAGGCAGGTGGATCTTTGTGGGTTCAAGGTCAGCCTGGTCTGCAGAGCAAGTTCCAGGACAGCTGGGACTACAGGGAGACAAAAAAAAAAAGTCATAAATTCAGCTGGGTGTAGTGGAACATGCCTTTAATCCCAACACTCAGGAGGCAGAGGCAGGCAGATCTCTGTGAGTTCCAGGCCAGCTCGGGCTACATGAAGACCCTGTTTCAAAAAGACCAAAAGAAAAAAAAAGTCATAAATTCAACCTGGTGAGGTGGCGCATGCCTTTAGTCCTGGCTCTAGAGAGGCAGGGAGGCAATGGAGCTCGTCTGGTCTCCATAGTGAGCTCCAGACTGGCGATGCTACTAAGGGACACCTTGTCTAAAAAGATCATTATAAGCTGGGCATAGTGGTGCACATCTTTGATCCCAGTACTTGGGAGGTAGAGGGAGGCGGATCTCTGTGAGTTCAAGGCCAGCCTGGGCTACATAGCGAGCTCCAGGCCAGCTGGTACTAAAGAGATACCCTAAAGACCCCCCCCACACACACACAAAAGATAACTATAACTTTTGTATACAGCACAAATATAATTTTTGGCTATCTTCAAATGAAGTTATTTAAAAATTTTAAATAACATATGCTAGAAGCTATCTTTGAAGCACATGGGTTTATTTTTCAGCAAGATCGTTTAAGCACATAGTTAGGTATATTAGATTTTAAATACAGGAGATCTATATAGGTCTTTAAAAGAAAAATAATGTTGCTTGAAGGAAAAAAGCATTTTTCTCTTTAAATTTTCTGTTGAAACTCACAAATAGGAAGATGATTTAGTCTGTTACTATACTCTTCCCCACACCTTCCATCTTGGTTTCTTACAATAATGGTGAATTTCCTAACAAGTACAGATGCAGAGAAAATGTAGCACGTTTCGAAACACTCACTTCCCAGGGCCCTGCAGGCCTCTGGTGCCATCATGGGAGGCCGCTGAAGGGATCTGGACACCAGTCTCCATGTCCAGCCCCCTGTGGTGCAGGCACTCACTCTTCTTTGCTCTTCTTTGTATGCCAGAATGTGTTATGTAGTTCTTTTAACAAAGACAGCCTTCTTGCTGGGGGAAAAAAAATTTAAGCATCATTTCCCTAGTCAAGCCCTCACTAGTGAACCAAGGTCCCCAAGGTGTGTCATGTGTCGTGATAATGTCATGCTGTCGTTAAGGGCCTGGTCCTGATTCTGGCTCACTCCTACACTCCTTGCAGCATCCTATCTGCCAGAAAGCTGTTGCTGTGATTGGTGTGTATATACATATTAATGACCCCCATTACTATGAGGCTTGGGGTAGATTCAAGTGCAGACTTTGGCCTCATAGTCTGCAGTCTTACATATTCAGTAACTAATAAGTAGCATACACGTTAAAATAAAAAGATTGAAATAGGGGGTGGGAGAGATGGCCTAGTGGTTAAGAGCACCGACTCCTCTTTCAGATGATCCAGGTTGGATCCCCAGCACCCACATGGTGGCTGAGAACTGTCTTTAACTCCAGTTCCAGGGGAATCTGACACCCTCTTCTGACCTCTGCTGCACTGCACAACAGGGGTGCACAAACTTACATGCAGACAGTACATTCATACACACACATTAAAAAAATTTTTTTTAATTTTAAAAATTAAAAAAGAATTAAAGAAAAAGATTGAAATAACTGTCTCCACCTGTGCTTATATTTGCAGTGCACCAGAGAAGAAGTATTTTTCCTCAGCAAAGCCTTCGTCACAGCCTGTTCATGCTGTTCAGTCACTGGGCCGGCCCCTTTAGCATCATGTTTACACCCTTGGACAGATACAGTGATAGGAATATGCAAATTAACAGACATCAGTACTGTGCGCTAAAGGTATTTACTTCGACCCCCGATGTCCTTTTTATTGTGTTGAGAAGAGTTAGGTTTTGCTGTCTCTCATTCTCTGATATAAATAGGATAAGAATTTCTTCAGCCGGACGTGGTGGCGCACACCTTTAATCCTAGCACTTGGGAGGCAGAGGCAGGCGGATCTTTGTGAGTTCAAGGCCAGCCTGGTCTACAGAGTGAGTTCCAGGACAGCTGGGACTACAGGAAGACCCTGTCTCGAAAAGACCAAAAAAAAAAAAAAAAAAAAAAAAATGAACAAATTAGACTGTTCTTCAGCCATGTTACCGTAACTTTACTTAGGAACAGAAAACACAATGGGAGGGAGTTCCAGAAATGTGTAAGATGTCACAGTCATTTAAGGACCCCCTTTAAGGAATGGGTTTTTTCTTATGGTTAAGTGCTCTTTCTCTTGGTCACTGTATTGTCCCGGTCTTCGCCTCCTCAGTGTTCTTTCCGTGGCTGACTTGGTGTGATGTAGTGTGGCCCACTCATAATGAATGTTTTGCTTTTAGGAAAGTTACTGTTAGAATGGGAGGTGGCTCAGTGTCAGAAAGCTTACCTGTCATGTGTAAGGCCTTAGAGTTAATCTCCAGAACCATAGAACAAAACATTTCTATTGTCTTTTCCTTATGAAAGATGCTATGGTTACATAGACACAAGTGAGAGTGTCTCACCTCTTCTCGTTAAGCATCCAGTATTCAACGTTTTAAGTGTGATTCTGGTGTTGTCGTTTGAAGGCCATGTCCGCTGTGCTGTGCTGCGGCCCTGTTGCAGATAATGTGGGGTTGTCCTCAGATGGCTATTTGTACAAATGGCTGGATAACATTTTGGACTCTCTGGACAAAAAGGTAATTCTGACAATTCCTTTAAAATCTCATAATGTGAATACAATTACATTATTTGTACTTAATGTGTGACCCATAGAGGAGGGAGTCTTTCCTAAAAATAGGATAGAATTATATGCACAGAAAACATAGGATGCTGTGGAGATAGCTCAGTGGCTAAAGCACCCTGAGTTCAGATGCGCAGCAACATATAAATGCTGAGTAGGTGTGGTGGCCCTCTTGTAATTCTGGTGCTCAAAAGACAAAATAGGATCTCAGAGCAACCTGGCTAGCTGGACCGCTAGACCGCTAGCCTTCTTGATGAACTCTCAGTTCAACTGACAGACCCCACCCCAGTGAATAAGACAATAGAGAAAGAATCTTGTGTCAGCCCTGGGCTTCCACATGTACATGTGTGCATGTCCACACACATGCAACATGTGTATGCACAGGTACATATCTACCAGAAAACTTATAGACACATGCCAAAAAAACCCTATATTATAAAAAATTAGATGGAGCCAGGCGAAGACCGAGACAATACAGTGACCAAGAGAAAGAGCACTTAACCACAAGAAACAACCCATTCTTTAATCCCAGCACTCGGGAGGCAGAGGCAGAGGCAGGCAGATCTCTGTGAGTTCAAGGCCAGCCTCGTCTACAGAGCGAGCTCCAGGCCAGCTGGGACTAAAGGGAGACCCTGTCTCAAAAAAAAAAAAAAAAAAAAAAAATTAGATGGAGTCAGGCATGGTGGCACATGATTTTAATCCTAGCACTTGGGAGATTGAGGCAGGCAGATCTCTATTAGATCAAATTCAGCCTGCTCTATGTGCCTGAATTCCAGATTAGCTAGAGCTGCAGGGAGACCCTGTCTCAAAAAATACACCCCTAAATTAGATGGGATACATTATTACTCATTTGAATAATTTTCATTTCCTTTTCATATAGGATTAATATAGTGTTGTGTGCCTCTCTTATTTGGGTTCTGAATCTATAACTATTAATACATATTCTTGCGATCCATAGAGAAATATGTCCTTTGCTGTTTATTGGCACTGCTTCGACCACTTCTAAATTCATTTCTTTTGCCCTCCAGTCCTTGCCCCACACTCTTCTACACACACCAGCTTCACAATTTAAAATGCAACTTGCATTTTTCCCCCTCAGAACAATTTTTGAGTTGTTACAAATAGTAATAAAGCTTGATAATAACTGCCTCTGGGCTTCTGGAAGAGAGAATCATACCAAAGAGCCTGGTGGGAAAAAAAAATAAGAGGCTAAATATAATTTGTCTGTATGGGTTCTTTTTTTTTTTTTCCTCCCCTGAGAATTAGTTGAACCTAGAGATTGAATTCTGTGATGAAGTGTGGTAATGTAATGCTGCACACTATGTTAGTGAAAACAGTGACATGGACGATCAGTCACCTGACTCCCCTCTCCCTGATGTCGGTGGCCTTTCCCTAGGTTCACCAATTGGGCTGTGAAGCGGTCACCTTGCTATTGGAGCTGAACCCAGATCAGAGCAACCTGATGTACTGGGCCGTGGACCGATG
Organism: Rhizomys pruinosus; assembly: GCA_009823505.1. Lineage (NCBI taxonomy): Eukaryota > Metazoa > Chordata > Mammalia > Rodentia > Spalacidae > Rhizomys > Rhizomys pruinosus. Next base: position 3,210,827 of record VZQC01010063.1, on the reverse strand, counting down.
CTATACGGGTTCCCGAAGGGTAGCCGCCGGCTGTTTCAAAGCCATCGCCAATGTGTTCCAGAACAGGTATTCCCCATGCTGCCACTCAGCTACTTAGGGTTGTTCTTCCCAAGAAAATTCCTTTTGAATTCAGAAATACTAAGAAACCCGTATTTTCTTTCCTTGAACTCTAGTGAAGTTTATCCAACAAAGGATAATGATCCCCATGAATCTGTCACCTTCAAAAAGAAGTCACCCTCTAGCCTTAGAAGATACATGCAGGCTTCCTCTTTGCTTTTATTAGTTTATGTGAACACTTCCAAATACTGCTATTTTCTAACATGTGATATTTGTCCTCAGGGATTATCAATGTGACACCGTGATGCTCCTCAATCTGATACTGTTTAAAGCAGCTGATTCTTCTAGAAGTATCTATGAGGTTGCCATGCAACTTTTACAGGTTTGTGCCCAAATGCTAATGAAAATCTTTTTATTTTAAACTCAGGATTAAATGAACCCCAGTATTTTATCTTTTCCATTAAACCATACTAATATTAATATTTTACTTTAGTTTTTTAATAGTAAAATATAGTACCAAGTTCTGATTATCATTAGAAATACAAGCCAAAGATAGTGTTGATATTTAAGCCTTTAAATAATATATTCAGGCCAGGCATTGTGGTGCACACCTTTAGTCTCAGCACTTGGGAGCCAGAGGCAGGTGGATCTCTGTGAGTTTGAGGCTAGCCTGGTCTACATAGCAAGTTCCAGGCTAGTGGGGACTAAAGGAAGACCCTGTCTTGACCAATAAATAAATAAATAAATAAATAAATAAATAGATAAGTAGACAAATGGCTGTCTTTGACAAACAGAAGTAATATGAGGGGCTGGAGAGACGGCTCAGAGGTTAAGAGCACCAACTGCTCTTGCAGAGGACCAGGGTTCAATCCCCAGCACCCACATCGTGGCTAAGACCCATCTTTAAGCTGGTGTGGTGGCGCACGCCTTTAATCCTAGCACTCAGGAGGCAGAGGCAGGTGGATCTCTGTGAGTTCAAGGCCAGCCTGGTGTACAGAGTGAGTTCCAGGCTAGCTGGGACTATAGGAAGACCCTGTCTCAAAACACACACACACACACACACACACACACACACACACACACACACACACACAAACACAAAAAGTAATGTGAACAGAGTATTAGAGTTTTTTAAGAGCCATGTGAAAAGGAATTAAGACTTTTATGGTATCCCCATAACTTTTTTAGATTATCATTATTATGCAATATTTAACTAATCAACAGTATAGTAGGACAGGATACTTTGATCTTAACCAGGGGCTTAAAGTGGGATTTGAGTAGATGAAGATGTTTTTAAAGGCTTTGAAGTAGCACCAGAACTGGTCACCCAACTTTGAAATTACACCCTAATTATCCTTTATTAAGAGGAATGTTAGCAAGCACTCTGGCTCTCCCTATAAGTCAAAGAAAGTTTGTTTATAGTCCATAGTTAATCAATAATTAACCAAGATCTGTTTCAAGGGGTTTTTTTCCACTTAGGTATTTTGTATAGTCATATTTTAGCTGGAAAAGTGATAAATCTTTTTCAAATCATTGCACATTAAGGTGCTAGAGCTGTTTTCAGCCTGTACTGACCTGTATCATTGGCATTAAACACAAGGGAGGTGAACCCTTCTAATCAGTGGCCATCTTTTGCAAACATTTCGAGCATTACAAATGAACAACTTTGCATAAGTGACGCTGTAGCTTTTAAACTAAAATCCTGTGTAGGAGTTTTATTTTATGGTAGCTGAACTTGAGGGGCCCATAAAGTAGCAACTGAATATATGGAATTGGATTCCCACAGATCCTGGAACCGAAGATGTTTCGCTATGCCCACAAACTGGAGGTTCAGAGAACGGATGGAGTCCTCAGCCAGCTGTCTCCTCTGCCCCACCTGTATTCTGTTTCATATTACCAGTTGTCCGAGGAACTAGCAAGGGCCTATCCTGAGCTCACTCTCGCCATCTTCTCAGGTGTGCTCACTGAACAGCTTCTATAGTTGACATCGTATCGGATTTGTACAGTAACCCCCACACAAGCAAGCTACTTTTGTTCTCTTCTTACACAAAAAGAGGTCAAGGGTCAGAAGATGGCAGTAGGTCAGGTGGGATGGGTGCGGTAGAGCTGGAGGAGTTGAATCCAGGCTTCTGCTGATCCAGCTGAGTTTACATCTCTCCTCACTCAAGATCATAACATTAAAAGACAAAGTGATCTTTGGAAATTAATAACACATAAAGGCTAGTGAGCTTTGGGATCAACCTCATGTTTGATCCTGCCACAGGCACTAATCTGACTCTGTCTTTGTCACAGCTTTGTCATGAGCGATAATGGGCAAGAATCTAGAAATAACACATAGGAGTCTCCATCCATGGAAAAATAAGTGAGATTCTTAACGGGTCTGTTTAAATTAGTCCATGCATAAAGGCTGTCTCTTTATCTTGAGATTGTATTTATTTATTTCTTCCTTTCATCTTACTCAGTTTAAGTGTGTGGTTGAGAAGTGTTAAGTGTGTGAAGTAGTGGTTGTGAAATAGATCTCTAGAAGTATTTTGTCATGCAGTGGTTAGTTTAACTACTAAACAACAATCCCATTTTCCTCCTTTCTCCTGCCCAATTAATTACATTTTTATGAATTTTACTACTATGGATATATAAGTGGAATCATATTTTCATATTTGTGACTGGGTTATTTCACTCAGTAGGATATATTTGGGATTCAGCCATGCTGTAGCATGGGACAAAGTCTTCCCTTTTAAGGCTGTGTATGTTTCACTGTGTGTGTTTCACAGTTTTTTTTTCCTCCATTCATTCATCTCAGTTGACATTTGAGTTGCTTCTGTGATGCTATGTATGTGGATGTACAAACAACCAGTTTGAGTCTCTGCTTTTTGTCTTAGATATATACTCGAGAGTTAGATTGCTTAAATCATGAGAAGTTCTGTTTTTAATTTTTCAGAGAACCACCATCCCGATTCCCACTCAAGTATTCACCATTTTAAAGTCCCGTCAACAGTAAAAATTTAACTGCTGAAAGTATTTTTGTATACATTAAGGGTGGCTGACCACAGTGGCCCACATCTGTAATCCTAGCACTCAGGAGGGCAAGTTCAAGGCCAATGTGGGCTATATAGCCAGACACTGCCTTACAAAAATAAAACAAAAGAAAATAACTAGATGCTTTATGCTAGCTGTTACTTTCTTGATCATGTCGTGGAAGTGAAATTTATTGTGAAATGTCTAACATCTGTCTTCGCATTGGTTAAGAAGGGCATGAAATGATATGGGTTCTCTCCTCTGCTTTGCCTTGAACTAGAGATAAGCCAGAGGATTCAGACAGCCCACCCTGCAGGCCGGCAGGTCATGCTGCACTACCTGCTACCGTGGATGAACAACATCGAGCTGGTGGATTTGAAACCTCTGCCCTCTGGGAGGAGACAGGATGAAGATGAAGATGACTCATTAAAAGACAGAGAACTCATGGTGACGAGCAGGCGCTGGTTACGGGGAGAAGGCTGGGGATCCCCACAGGCCACTGCCATGGTGTTGAACAACCTCATGTACATGACAGCAAAGGTATTTGCAATGGCTACACAAGGCTACAGAGCTGGGTGTAGGAAATACAGTCAGAAACTGCTGAGGCGATCCTGGGACCATCAAGCAGAAAATGCGCTATAAATCCCCTCAAAAATTTCTCAGGCCAGGTGTGGTGGCCCACACCTCTAATACCAGCACTCAGGAGGCAGAGGCAGGCAGATCTCTGTGAGGTCAAGGCCAGCCTGGTCTACATAGTGAGTTTCAGGCCAGTTGGGGCTACAGGGAGACCCTGTCCCAAAAAGAACAAAAACAAAAACAAAACAAAACCTCCTCAGGATCAGTAGTTAAGAGCGCCAAATGCTCTGCATTCGATTCGCAGCACCCACATGACAGCTACCAACTGTCTGTAACTCCAGTTCCAGGGGAATCTAGGGCCTTCTTCTGACTCCTTGGGCATTGTAGGACTTGGGTACACGTATACACATGCAGGCAATACACTCATAAGATTTCAAAAAAAACACTTTTCATTAAATGCATCTTTACTCTTTAACTCAAGCCAGAGGTGGTTAGTGGTATTAATGTTTTGATTCATTGAAAGAAATAATTGTTTGGAAAAGATTAATCTGTCCAGAACACTTGCTTCTTGATGTTTCTGGTGTTGGGCTTGGCTTTTACTAAGTAGTTCTTTCTTTTTTTTTTTTTTTATTATTATTTATCTTTGTATGTGTATGAATGTACTGTCTGCATGCAGGTCTGTGCACCCGTGTCGTGCAATGCCGCGGAGGTCAGAAGAGGGTCTCAGATTCCCCTGGAACTGGAGTTCTCCTGGAATTGGAGTTACAGACGGTTCTTAGCCGCCATGTGGGTGCTGGGGATCGAACCCAGGTCCTCTGCAAGAGCGTCGGTGCTCTTAACCGCTAGGCTATCTCTCCAGTCCCCCTAAGTAGTTCTTTCTGAAGTGTCTCAAATGTATTCTGCTTTCAGTACGGTGACGAGCTGGCCTGGTCGGAGGTGGAGAATGTGTGGACCACACTTGCAGATGGATGGCCAAAGAACCTGAAAATCATTTTGCACTTTCTGATCAGCATTTGCGGGGTGAATAGTGAACCAAGCCTCTTGCCTTATGTATGTATTCAAGCCCATTTTTTCTTTTCTGAAATATCCACACTTACTATATGTCGTAGTGTGCCAGAGTACAGACTGAAGTGATGACAGTCGGGAAACATCCTGTAGATCGAGTCATTCATTCATTCATTCATTCATTCATTCATTCATTCTTTTTCTGTCAGCACTGCTGTGCATTGTTCTAGGCCAGGTACTCTCCAGGGTACTGGGCATTCCAATTTAAAGGATAATACAAATTGTCTTTGCTGTTACACTTAGTCTGTAATCAATCAGCAACTTAGTCAAGTGCAGCTGTGTCAGGACTACAATGGAAAGTTATAGACCACTGAGCATGAATAGCTGAGAAACCCCAGTTGTCTGGACGGATAAAAGATGACACTTGAGAGATGGTGATAGTGGAGCTGAGTCCACTGTGTTGGGAACATTTATTGTTTCTGCTAGGCCACCACTGGCACTAGACTGGGATTGGAGCGCTCAGAGCCTAGGCCTGCTGAAGGAATGGAAGGTAATGAATAATAGAGCTGAATGCACAGGTGTGCACACACAAGTGTGTGCTTACAGACTTCAGTCTCATGATAGCGTCTCCCAGGTGTGTCCTGTAGAAAGCCAGCTCTTCAGGATGTCTCTGTGGGAGTTCCTACAGACCCTTCTGTAAACAGCGTTCCGCATGGCAGATTTCCAGATGACCTAGCCAGTGAGTGGTGGATGCGCACTCGCATCCAGGCCGCAAGTTGGTTCTGGCTCCACTTTGTTCTTAATGATGACTCCACTGCTAGGTTCCATGGAGAGCAGAAGGAGAAGAGTAAAAGAAAAGTCACTGGTGTGAAAGTGGGCCTAACAGAGGGAAATCCTACCTCGATAGCAACCCCAAGCTTTTTTCCTTATTAAAAAGACAAATTTGCAGAAAAGCCTTTTCCCCTCTTCTTTTGCTAAGAAGCTGCGCGTGAAGCGCCAGCTGGCGGAGGCTGCTGTGAGGCACCCAGCTGGTGTCCCACGTCCGATCAAGGCCAGTTCACCACTGGGCTCATTTATCCTCCCCAGAGTTCAACCTTGATTTTAAAGATCTGTGTCAAGACAAATGCATGAGGTAAAAATTGAGCTGCTCTTCTTTCCGGCCGCTTTCTCTTGTCCAGGTGAAGAAGGTCATCGTTTATCTAGGGAGAGACAAAACGATGCAGCTGCTGGAAGAGCTGGTGAGTGAGCTGCAGCTGACCGACCCCGTCAGCTCCGGGGTCGTGCACGTGGATAACCCGCCCTACTACCGCATCACTTCCAGCTGCAAAATCCCTTCAGTCACCTCAGGTGAGACACTCCAGAAGCCACCGCTTTGTATTGGAAGCAATGCCGCCGGAATGTTCTTGTCACAGGGCCTTGTGGCTTTAAATTTTATCTCTGAGAAAACAAAATCAAATAGGGGTAAATTATATATGAGTAAAGGAATTTTAACAGGGGCTGGAGAGATGGCCTAGCAGTTAAGAGTGACGACTGCTCTTGCAGAGGACCCCGGTTCAATCCCAGCACCCACATGGCGGCTGAGAACCGTCTTTAACGCCAGTTCCAGGGGAATCCGACACCCTCTTCTGACCTCTGTGGCATTGCACGACATGGGTGCACCAACCTACATGCAGACAGTAGTACATTCATACACATTAAAAAAAAAAAAAAAAGAAACTCTCTACTCTGAACCCACACAAAAAGAAATTTTAATAGGGCGGAGAGATGGCTTGGCAACTAAGAGCAGAGAGCCTGGATTCGATTCCCAGCACACACATGGCGGCTAACAGCCATCTGTAAGTCTACTTCCAGGAGATTCAGTGCGCTCTTCTAGCTTCTGTGGACATTGCACACATGTGGGGAACCTATATTCATGCAGGGAAAACACACATAAAAATTCTTTAAAATTTATTTTTGTTTTAAGAAATTTTAACAATGTAAGGATTTTTAATATTACAGAAGGAAATATATTTATATACTTTTTCAGAAATGGAATATAAATTTATGTGTTGTTATACACTGAGTACCTTTTTTTCTTTTATCTGCTTTTTTGTAGAATGCTCTCTTGCATGCATGTGTACTCTCTTGCTCTCTCCTTTGGTCTTTTTGAGACAGGGTCTCCCTGTAGCCCCAGCTGACCTGGAACTCGTTATGTAGACCAGGCTGGCCTTGAACCCACAGAGATCTGCCTGCCTCTGCCTCCCAAGCGCTGGGACTAAAGGCGTGCACCGCCATGCCTGGCCTAAAATTTTTTTTTTAATGAATATACTCAACTTGTTAATTTTAATTTTTTTTTTTTTTTTATTATTTATTTTTGTATGTGTATGAATGTATTGTCTGCATGCAGGTCTGTGCACCCGTGTCGTGCAATGCCGCGGAGGTCAGAAGAGGGTCTCGGATTCCCCTGGAACTGGAGTTCTCCTGGAATTGGAGTTACAGACGGTTCTTAGCCGCCATGTGGGCGCTGGGGATCGAACCCGGGTCCTCTGTAAGAGCGTCGGTGCTCTTAACCGCTAGGCTATCTC
>VZQC01010063.1:3189224-3202794 GCA_009823505.1 Rhizomys pruinosus | reverse complement strand
CCCGTGTCGTGCAATGCCGCGGAGGTCAGAAGAGGGTCTCGGATTCCCCTGGAACTGGAGTTCTCCTGGAATTGGAGTTACAGACGGTTCTTAGCCGCCATGTGGGTGCTGGGGATCGAACCCGGGTCCTCTGCAAGAGCGTCGGTGCTCTTAACCGCTAGGCTATCTCTCCAGCCCCTGAACTCTTTTATTCTACAGCTGAGAAGTTAAAGTTTTCTTCTCCCGGCAGAAGTCCCCATTTTCTTTATATTGGTACTTGTTTTTATTTGGTAACATTTTCCTTGAAACAGACCAGTTCTAGATCTGCCTTTTCATGGAGTGGATTATGAAATCTTTGCAAGCTCCATAAGTGTAGATTGAATTGTTGACAGTGCCTTTGCCAGATGACGGTCTTGGTGATAAAGGTATCGGTGTGTTTGGCCATTTCCCCAGAAAGATTTCTGCTGCTTTATCTCCTGAGTGGGTTGTGGTTATCTATGCACTGCATGTATTCGTACATCACTAGATACAGTCTTCGACTCCTTGGCAGGCCTGTGGTGGGACGGCTACAGCAAGAGACACAGTTTCATATTTTAGCTTTTTTTAATAAAATTATTTTATGTGTTTGAGTGTACTGTCTGCATGTAAGTTTGTGCACCATGTCATGCAATGCTGTGGAGGTCAGAAGAGGCCATCGGATTCCCCTGGAACTGGAGTTAAAGACGATTCTTAGCCGCCATGTGGGTGCTGGGAATCGAACCTGGGTCCTCTGCAAGAGTAGTCAGTGCTCTTAACCACTGAGCCATCTCTCCAGCCCTTTTTTTTTTTTTTTTTAAGCATTTGTACAACACATACAATGGTTCCCAATCAAACCCAGCCCCCACCCCATGTTCCAACCCCCTATCAGAACTCATACATTATAGCATTCATGCTAAGTCCTATCCTGTCAAGCTCCCAAACCCAGACAGAAATCCTTCTGTGCAACTAGATCCACTGGAGTCTAGTCAGCATATCTAGGAATCCTAGGTAGGGCATACTCTTCCTCACCCAACAATACTCAGTCTCTTGTAGTCCAAAGTCTTTGTGTGTGTGTGCGTGTGTGTGCGTGTGTGTGCGTGTGTGTGCGTGCGTGTGTGTGTGTGTGTTTGAGACAGGGTCTCCCTACAGCCCCAGCTGACCTAGAACTGACCATGTAGACCAGACTGGCCTCGAACTCACAGAGATTTGCCTGCTTTTGACTCCCAAGTGCCGGGATTAAAGTTTGGCCTAGCAGTTAAGAGCGCCGACTGCTCTTGCAGAGGACTGGGGTTCGATCCCCAGCACCCACATGGCGGCTGAGAACCATCCGTAACTCTGATTCCAGGAGAACTCCAGTTCCAGGGGAATCCGACACCCTCTTCTGACCTCCGCGGCACTGCATGACATGGGTGTACAAATCTACATGCAGACAGTACATTCATACACATAAAATAAATAAATAAAATTAAAAAAAATTAAAAATAAATAAAAGTTATAAACCACCATGCCTGGCACATTTTAGCATTTCTTCCTGTTGGACAAGTACTTCTTGCTCCACATGTCTGTGGTATGCCCTCCTCCAGAAGTCTTCTCCTTTACTCACAGTAGAGCAGACTTCTGGAGGTGGGCCGAGACACCACCCAGCTACCCGGCCAGGGAGGTACACTTCGGGGACAACTGGCTCAGAACAGATTCCAGGCGCAGTCCTGTTCTCACCACTGTTTTCTATCATAGTGTGAAAACTGCTTTGTTTCTCCTGCTACCCGAACAGAACATTTATTTCTTGTCCATTTATTTTCTTTCTTTTTCCATTGCATTACATTTGATTATGGGGGGGGGGCTGGACAGTACATGCATGCTCCATGTGGAGGTCAGAGAACAACTTCTATGATGTTAGTCCCAGGAATTGAAGTCGGGCTATCAGGCTTGGCTGCAGATGCCTTTACCCACGAAGCCATCTCACCAGCCCCCATTTCTTTTCTTAAATCTACCAGTGTTACCGTGCATGGTGGCGCACACCTTTAATCTTGGCACTTGGAAGGCAGAGGCAGGCGGATCTCTGAGTTCAAGGCCAGCCTGGTCTACAGAGTGAGTTCCAGGACAGCTGGGGCTACCGGGAGACCCTGTCTCGAAAAGATAAAAAAAAAAAATCAAAAAAAAATCTACAGTGTGCAGCTCATTGTGAACAGGATTGCCTTTCATTCATGTCACTGGACAAGACTAAATTCTTTTGCCATTCACTGTTCTGTTAAGCTAACAGGTACTGTTTTCTTTTTGGTGACAGGAACTACTTCCAGTAGCAATACAATGGTAGCTCCCACAGACTGCAACCCTGACAGTAAGCCCCTCAAGGAGAGCCTGGAAGAAGGGTGAGTGCTTCTCCTTCACTATCCTCTCAGAGACAGACACAACTGTCCTTACATGGTGTGATAACTTCCGTGACGAAACACCCAAGTCTTCAGGTTCATGTTCTAGTAAAGAAACAATTTTCTGGTGGCGCACACCTTTAATCCTAGCACTCGGGAGGCAGAGGCAGGTGGATCTTTGTGAGTTCAAGGCCAGCCTGGTCTACAGAGTGAGTTCCAGGACAGCTGGGGCTACAGGGAGACCCTGTCTCAAAAAGACAAAGGAAAAAAAAAGAAAAAAACAATTTTCTGTACTTGAAAATGTCCACATTGACTCCTTACATTAGCAGTACTGGCATCCTAGGCTTTTTGATTCTGGGGATAAAGTTATAGACTGTGATAAGTCATTTTTGTGTTACTATATTTTGAGGCTTCTCTGAATGTATATTTATTCTGCGTGTTGCTTTGTTGTGGTTCGCTTTGAGTATTTTCCTGCATGTATGTAAGTGCACCATATGTGTGTGACGTCTGCGGAGGTCAGAAAAGGATATCTGATCCCCTGAAACTGAAGTTAAGGATAGTTATCAGCTTCCTTGTGGGTGCTGGGAGCCAAAGCCTCTGGAAGAGCAGAAGTGCTCCTAACCACTGAGCCAGATCTCTGGCTCTTAACTCTACTTTAAAGTAGGTTTCACTAGAATGATGACATGAGGGGGTGGAGAAACGGCTCAGCAGTTACGAGCACTGTTCCAAGCACTCGCATGGCAGCTAACAACCATCTGTAGCTACAATTCCTGAGGATCTGATGCCCTCTTCTGACCTCTGCAGGTATTGCTCAACATTGGTGCATTTACATACATACATGCAGTCAATGCATTCATTCCCTAAAATAAAAAAAAATAATAATAATATATATGTTTTTAAATATTGTATTATGTCATGACAAAACTAGTTTTGTTTTAAATATTTTAAAAGAATTATGACATTAAGGGAATCTAGAGAGGAATAGTCGTGACTGAAAGTTTAAACTTTTGAATTATAAGGTTAAACTTAGTAAGTGAACCTTTTGTATTATTTTGCATATTGTGTGCTTTTTTTCTTTAACATGGAAAATAAAATGTAAAGGGCTGTGCAGATGGCACAGTGGATAAATTGCTTGCTATACAGTATCAGAATAGGGATCCCTAGAACTTAGTAAAAGTGGGCCTTGCATTCAGGATAATGGAATCAGATCCCCAAAGTAGCCATATGGCCAAGCTCGAAGTTCAGGAGTGACGTTGCTCAGTAAATACAAGTTAAGAGCCATCGAGGAAAACACCTGATGTGAGCATCCACACACGTGTGCACTGGCACACCCATGTGCACCTCCAGCACACAATTGAACACTTACATATATAAATAAGTTAATCGCATTTTCCGGTGCCTGGGACTGACTGCCACTCGTCTCTCTGCAGCTGTGCGCACCTGGACATCTACAGTGGACTGAACAGTCATCTCAACCGGCAGCACCACAGGCTAGAATCCCGATACAGCAGCAGTTCTGGAGGATCTTACGAAGAGGAAAAAAGTAATCAGTTCTAAATGTTCCTTAAATAACTATGTTCATGAGGTGTATTGGTACTTATGTTAGTGTTCACATGTATGTTTTTTCTAAGAAACCGTTCTAACATATTGTATTTAACTGTCATTAGTGGTGTTCTATTGTAATCTCAAATGTCTTTATTTTAAAGAATGATTGAATGATTTTAATAAGCACTAAGTGGGGGAAGTTTTTTTTTTTTTTTTTTTTTTTTTTTTTTTTTTTTTTTTTTTTTTTTTAAGTACAGATTCCCTATAGATAATTCAGAGAGAATATAGAGTTGGTTTTCAAGAAGTGTTATAGAAGAGACGGTGTAGTGGCACATGCCTTTAATTCCCAGCACTTGGGAGGCAGAGGCAGATGGATCTCTGTGAGTTCAGTGCCAGCCTTGTCTACATAGTGAGTTCCAGGACAGCTGGGTCTACAGGGAGACCTTGTCTCAAAAAGACCAAAAAAAAAAAAAAAAAAAAGAAGCAGATTTGTTTGTCTTATATTGATCCACATTTTACTAAAAAGGTTTTCTCTTATACTTGCAAAGTGATCAGTCTTACCCAAGTCTCACTATTGCATTAAGGTAGGCTAGACTAGAAATACATGCATCCTAAGTAGCTTGGGACCCTGGATGTGATGTGGTCCCATCTCCTCGTTTGTGCATGATGGAACTGAGGTCCAGAGAGGTTAAGTGACTAACCCACGTCACACAGAATTCACACTCCTGGTGTTGTTTTCTTCTGCACCCTGCAGCCCAGCGTGGTAGAGCAGATGCCTTTAAGAGTTGGGTTTGTGTTGACTCCATCTCAGGAAACTTAGGACTGAATAACTTCCCAGAAGGTCCTTCTTGAAGGACAGACAGCTCCACTTGGGATTTGGCCTCCTGGTTTGGCTATCAACTGGGGAGACGTAGAAAATGTCAGTGAAGCTTTGCTTTAATGTAAAGGATGGACCCTCAATCAATAAGCAAATCTCCATCAATGTCTTCTCCTCACCCCACCCCCCACCCCCTGAAATTGATAACATTTATACCCAGGTCTTCCTAGCAACTGTATAGCAAAATAGTGGGAAATTACTTCGGATGACTTTCCGATGATCGCATAGTGGGTGTCTTACTAGAGCTTGCTTATACCGCAGACGTTAGATGGAGTAGAAAATGAGATCATTTTATCTTGATAGGTGACTCAATGCCACTTTATTCTAATTGGCGCCTGAAAGTGATGGAGCATAACCAAGGAGAACCACTGCCCTTCCCACCAGCTGGAGGCTGCTGGTCGCCACTGGTGGATTACGTGCCTGAAACGTCGTCACCTGGATTACCTCTTCACAGGTGGACTAGAGCGTCATTCCTCCTTCACCCGCGCCACGTTGCTGATGAACACTTTCAGCTTTCTCGATACTGACAGCACAGTGTAGAAGTAGCCATCTTTGTCGCGATGCTGTACCAAATCAGATCAGTCTGAGCTATTAAGAAATCCAAAACAGTATTCCAAACTTACAGGGCTAATACTCAATCTGGTTCTGCTGCTGCTTTTCTGGGTGTCTGGCATAGTTACTTGACCTTTCTGGGACCCAGTTACTACATCTGAAAAAATGGAACTTACTGTGGTCAGTGTTATTTGAAGTCAAACTGAATTCTGCTGAGTAAAATCAAAACAAAGCAATTACTACATTCTTTCAGAAGTATCAGTGCACTAGACAACATACTGAACATCTACTTGGGTGAGGGATGGGGTAGGTCTGTAGGTTGAAGATAAGGAAGATACAGCCCTTGACTCCAAGGAGCTCCGAGGCCTGGTTTTATGCTAAAGCTATCACTTTAACGGTTTCTTCAGCTACGTTTGTTCCTCCTCTTGGAATTTTCCATAAAATGCTCAAGCTTGGAGTAATTTGTACAGGATTTTTCTCTAGGTCTCCTCAGCCCTGTAAGCCTCTAACTGCTCTTGTCGTCACAGGTGTAACATAGCGGTGATCCTGCTGACTGATCTGATCATTGACCACAGTGTGAAGGTGGAGTGGGGGAGCTACCTCCATCTTCTTCTTCATGCAATTTTTATAGGTAATCAGTGCTCATTCCTCACTTCTTCATGTTATGTTTCCAAGCCCATTTTCAGTTTGTTTTTAAGAAAGCCCTCAGATGCTTTTAGTCCTGTGTTTGAATTTCTGTGAGACTTCTCACTGTGATTCTCCCAACTTAGCGGAGAGTTACTCTTTTTTTTTTCTTTTAATTTATTTTTTTATTGTTATTAAACTTTTTCCATACATCATACATCATTTCTCAATTGAATTTAGAGTCACTTCCCTTTCCATGCCCCCCACCCCACCTGAGTTCCTGCATTCTGCTATACATGTCTTGCATGGGGAGTTACTCTTAACCTGACTGCAGACCCGTCTATTGTCTCTTTTTTCTTTTTCTCCTTTTTTGGAGCACTGGCAACCAACCCAAGGCCCTGTGTGTGGCAGGCGTGAGTGTTGCCCTGACCTGTACCTCCAGCCCATTTTGTCCCTGTTATTTCTATTCTGTGGCCCTCCACACAGACACAGATACATTGTTCCATGAAAGGAAAAATCTATTCCTCTAGCCAGAGAAAAATTAATTTACCTCTGGGATTGAAAACTTTCAGGGTGAATGGAAAATATAAATGCATTGTAAGTATTTTCTTCCTTTAGACAGTCCAATCACTGCTGAGTCTGTATGTGTCCTCAGTAGCATAGTGGGCTGTATGTGTCCTCAGTAGCGTGGTGGGCTGTATGATGCCTATACTGCCTCTGTGTTTTTAACCTTGGCTTTCTGAGCCCAATCAAGTTAGCCATCTTCTGACAAGGCTTTATATTGTGAACACTTATTTGAAGAATCTGTGCTATTTCATTCCACTGGGAACCAGATGTTTACTTTCTGTTATATGCTACGCACAAAAGATTACCTGCCTCAAAACAAAAAAGTTATTGATATTAATGTTATGTAACAGTCATCATTTTGAAGAGATCACTAAATGTGAGGCATGAAACACATTTAAAACTTATCTTGTTAGTGGGTCAGTGGGTAGTTATAGATGTGTAGAAATACTGTAGACCAGCCGGGTGTGGTGGCACATGCCTGTCTCAAATAAAAAAAAAAAAAAGAGAGAGAGAAATACTGTAGTTCAGCCAATAAAAACTAAGCTATGGAGTCCATCACAGTTAAACACTGGGCACTTAGTTGGAATGCATGGGTTCAGCCAGCCATGGTTTGCACATTTTCCGGGATGTGTTCTGGGTCTGCACTCAGTATGTACAGATGTTTTTCCTTGTCATTATTCTCTAGTAAGTACAGTAACCACTCTATAGTGTTTACATTCTGTTCTTTGTAATCCAGGGATGATTTAGAGTCTCTGGAGGTTGTATGAGGTTATATTCCCATACTGCACCATTGTACATAGGAACCTGAGTGTTCCAGTGGGTCCTGGAACCAGTTCACTGTGGGAGTTTGGTGCACGCATACTCGGCTGCTAACTGATAATGCTTTTCTCCTGTTGTTTCCAGGGTTTGATCACTGCCACCCTGAGGTGTACGAACATTGCAAACGCCTGCTTCTGCACTTACTCATAGTGATGGGACCCAACAGTAACATCCGAACTGTTGCCTCCATCCTTCTCAGGAACAAGGAGTTCAATGAGCCCAGGGTGCTGACAGTCAAACAGATCGCACACTTAGATTATACTTTCACAGGTAATGACTTGACACTTTGTTAAGTTGGAATCTCGCACTAGTGAAAGTTAACCAAGTACAAGTTGTAGTACTAGAGAAAATTTTTTAAAACTGTAGTTGTATCATTTTAAGTAGCATCTGTATTACTAATCAGTTAAAGTGTGCATTAAATAGAATTTTTGAGTCTCACGCTTCTAAGGATTGTTATAATGTACATTTTAAATTGGGAATATGCAAGTTGAAGAGACAATGCAAAGGTTTAGTTTAGTTTATTGACTACCAGTTAAAAAAAGACGATGGCAGAGTGTGGTGGTGCACACCTTTAATCCTAGCACTCGGGAGGCAGAGGCAGGCGGATCTCTGTGAGTTCCAGGCCAGCCTGGTCTACAGAGCGAGTTCCAGGCCAGCCTGGTCTACAGAGCGAGCTCCAGGCCAGCTGGGGCTGCAGGGAGACCCTTATTTGTTTTAGATTCCTTCTCACTGTTTCTGAGAATTGACAGATATTTAAAAAGCTTTTATTCAGCCAGGCATGGTGAATAAATCCCAGCACTCAAGAGACAGAGGCAGGTAGATTGTGAGTTTAAGGCAGCCTGGTCTACAGAGCAAGTTCCAGGAAAACTGAGACTAGAGGGAGACCCTACCTCAAAAAGAGCCCCCGCCCCCAAATGTGAACATTTGGAAGCAGTTAAGAGCAATTTGGGTTCAAACAATCTGGGTTCAGTTCCTAGCATCCATATGACAGCTAACAACCATCTAAAACTGCAGTTCAAGGGGAATCTGATGCCCACTTGTAACCTCTGTGGGCATTGCATGACACAGGTGCACTTGCATACACACATGCAGACAAAACATTCATACATAGATAGGCTGACTAGTGGATGAACTTGCACAGAGGGACCACTGAGGACATTAATTTTGTCAGAAATGACAAAATGCATAAACTCCAGTGGAGGAGGCTGGGGGAGGACGCCAGGGGAGAGGGGGGGTATAAAGATGATTATGACGTTGTATACGATGCCAGGCGTGGGGCGCACACCTTTAATCCTAGCACTTGGGAGGCAGAAGCAGGCAGATCTCTGTGAGTTCAAGGCCAGCCTGGTCTACAGAGTGAGCTCCAGGCCAGCTGGTACTAAAGGGAGACCCTGTCTAAAAAAAAAAAAAAAAAAAAAAGACATTGTATATGAAATGCACAAAAATTCAATTAAAAATTTACAAAAAAGTAAAAATGGGAAAATAAAAATAATAAATAAAATTTTGTTAAGAAGCTGGAGAGATGGCTCAGCAGTTAAGAGCACTGGCTGCTCTTTCAGTGGACTGCATTGTGGTTTTCTAGCACTCACATGGCAGCTAACAACTATTTGTAACTCCATCTTTAAGGGGCCCAACACCCCCTTCCGACCTGTGGGCATTGTGTGCACGTGCAGATGACACACTCATTAGATCCTCAAGCCAAGGATAATGATCTGTAAAATAATTATTTGGGGGAATTAAAGTACATTTACCTTTTTTTGCAATCACATGTTGGATATAAGGTTGATATGCATTTTAGAACTATAGTTGAAAGAAAAGCAGAGGGCTACAAGATGGCTCAGTGGGTAAAGGTGCCTGCCACCAAGCCAGATGGCCTGAGTTCAGCCCCCCAGAACCACATGGTGGAAAAAGAACTGCCACTAGTTGTCCTATCTTCCTCATGCATACCATAGCGTGTACACCAAATAAATAAATAATAAATAAAGTAATAAAAAATTTTTTAAAGAAAAATAATATATATCTTACTAATTTTGTATATTAAAGCAGCTTTATTCAAAATTCCATATAATTTGTTGCTTATTTAAAATATCCTTTTAGCTGAGTGTGGTGGCGTGTGCCTTTAATCCCAGCACTCCAGAGGTAGAGGTAGGCGGATCTCTGTGGGCTCAAGGCCAGCCTGGTCTACAGAGCGAGCTCCAGGACAGCTGGTACTAAAAGGGAGACCCTGCCTCAAAAACACCAAAAAAAGGAAAAAACTAAAAAAGTAAAAAAAAAAATATCCTTTTACCATTTTGTAAAGTTTAAATATTGAACAGTATTTGTTTAACTTACTATAGGTATTACAGATGGAAATGAAAATGGGTTTTAAAGTAAAATGAGGTTGAGATTGTATATTTTTTCCATATGAAATTAAAAGTCAGCTCATACAAAAATGTAACTTGGCTTAATGAATACGGAGGAAATGTGCCAAATTCTGAGAATTTGCTGATTTGAACATTCGTCAGCAGATGGCAGCACAGGACTGCATGGTACATGCAGCCAGCTAAGTTTCAAAGAAGAGCTGTGAGCAGCGTTAGCCTCGAAGGCGTTTGCTGTAGTTGGTGCTTCTGAGGCTCACTGGGTTGTCGAATCTTGTCAGCTACCCCTGCCCCCGGCCCCTGGCCCCTGCCCCCATGTAGCCTAAGTGGTCTTTAAGTACCAATAGTGAGTTTGGCTCTGCAGTGTTCCATGTGGATATTCATGGTGGGTTTTCTCTTTCAGCGGGCGTTAGTGATTTTCTACCCGACTACCAGCCCTCCCCTATGACCGACTCAGGGCTTAGCTCCAGTTCTACCTCTTCTAGTATCAGCCTAGGAAACAACAGCGCTGCCATTTCACACCTGCACACCACCCTCCTCAATGAGGTGGGCTTCTCAGTGGAGCAGGATGGGAAGGTCAGAACCCTCATGGAGTTCATTACCTCAAGGTAACTGTGCTGCTCTCTCCATCTCAGGAGCGATTACGTTGTGAAATTCACTCAGTGGTTGCATAGTGTAAGCCAGATTTTGGTTTTTGGAAGTTTCATCATTTGAAACCCATACGTTTTTATTATACAGTGTTTTGAAAATGATAATGCAGGGCTGGAGAGATGGCCTAGCGGTTAAGAGCGCCGACCGCTCTTGCAGAAGACCGGGGTTCGATCCCCAGCACCCACATGGCGGCTGAGAACCGTCTGTAACTCCAATTCCAGGAGAACTCCAGTTCCAGGGGATTCCGAGACCCTCTTCTGACCTCCGCGGCATTGCACGACACGGGTGCACAGACCTACACGCAAAACAGTACATTCATACACATAAATAAATAAAATTAAATTAAAAAAAAAAAAAGAAAATGATAATGCAGTCTTTTGGAATATACCTGAGATATATGACTCGTTCGTGGTTATTAAATGCGCACAGACAACACAGTTATTTCTGGAGGTATCATAATCTAATCAGTCATCCATCAAATGCTTACTTATGGTCTGCTGCATGCAAGACTCTGGTAGAGAAGGAAAATCTATGGGGAGAAAGGACGTGATGTCCCATGTGAGAGCCACATCCCAGGAACACCAGGAAGCTACGGTGGTGATGGGGGGCCATTCTGACTGGAATAGCTGACAGGAGGGTTTTCTAGGCAATGCTAGAGAGCTTGAAGAATTCATTCTAAAGGGCATGAAACTCAGGCCTAGGGTTATACTATATACATATATATATATATATATATATATATATGCACATTTTTTTTTAATTAGCCCTAGGCTGAGAGACTAGCTCAGTGTTATAGCTCTTGTCTAGCATTTATGAGGTCCTGGGATTGATTCCCCATAAAAACATACACACCACCACCACCACCACCACCAAGCTAAAAGGAGAAAGTGAGTAACATAATTTAATAGTATATGAACCAGGTCAACCTCATAGCAGCAAATATGAGTCTTAGAGGTGGAAGGGACTGGAAGCGGCAGGCCTTAAGAAGGGGTTGAAAAGCACTGCGGCATGTAAGCCAGTGTTGTACCATATGCTTTCCCCCCAGTTTTATGGGTCAGTTATTTCCACTGCACTGAATCAGTGAGACACTTTCTCTGCATCATAATCTGGACACTCTGTAGTGCCCCACAGTTGACATCCCGACTGTCACAGGGGAGCCAGCAGGACTCTTCTTCCGCTGATTTGTGTTCTGTTCTTGGCCTCTGAGCATTCAGTAGTAGGTGTGACTTGCAAGTTGACTTAGCCAACTGCTGTCCTTTCTAGTTGAAAAGGCATGGTTTAGACAGGTAAGAGTGAAGCTGTTAAATAAGTTCTGAGCTAAGTAACAGCACCTGCCCCTGTTTTCAGGAAAAGGGGGCCCCTTTGGAACCATGAGGATGTTTCCGCCAAGAATCCCAATATCAAGAGTGCCGAGCAGCTCGCCATGTTTTTGAAGCATGTGGTTTCTGTTTTTAAGCAATCAAATTCAGGTATCTTGTTAATGACTAGATTAAATACCATTTAATTTCTATACAATGTGTCAGTGTAATTTGGGGTTTTCAGTAAGACCCAGCTAAAAAGCTTATAATTAATATTGTCCAACTTAAATTTTTTATGATTTTCTTGTTTAACACATGAATGGTGATGAAGAAAATTAATAGTTGAAAATAACATTTCTTCAGTGAGTTAGAGGCCATCCCAGTCTACATAGCAAGTTCAAGGCCAGCCAGTGAGATCCTGTCTCAATCAGTTAATCATATTTCTGCCCATAAAATTTGGAGCTTGATTCTGTGGGTAGTAGCATCATAAAATTGTGTAATACAATTGTGGATTATGAAACAATAACATTAAAAGGAAATATATAGGTTATAAACTTGAAAAATCCTTTTGATACCAGTAAAGACTTCTGCAATCTAAAATTTAACACACTGACTTGGTCAAAATATTGGTGCTGGAGCAGTGCCAACAGCTAGGGGTCATTGCACTTCTCTGGACCTTTGTCACTCTCTGGAGTCACTTCTGTCCTGATTGCAGGGTAGCTCCAAAGGGGCAAGTGAGGAGAGGCTAGGGACAATGCTAGATATCCTTCGGCACCCAGGATGGCCCTCCAGATGATGAATGACTCAGCTCCAAATGTTAGCAGCGTGAAGATCAGAAAAGCCTGGTCCCAAAGGTTCCTTCCCCAGGATCAGAGCAGAGTTAAAATGCAAATGCAGCACAATCAAGGAGCAAGCATGTCATGATTTTCAGTGTGCTGTTCCTGCAGTATGCAGGGTCCTGGTTGTAAAATGATA
Source organism: Rhizomys pruinosus (assembly GCA_009823505.1). NCBI lineage: Eukaryota > Metazoa > Chordata > Mammalia > Rodentia > Spalacidae > Rhizomys > Rhizomys pruinosus. The sequence continues at coordinate 3,190,166 of VZQC01010063.1, read as the reverse complement.
CACCTCTGCTTCTTAGTCCCTGTATTCCACCCAAGCCACCTACTGCTTTTCTGTGTCTTCACAGAAGGAATTCACTTGGAGCGGGATCTTAGTGAAGTTGCTCTGCAGACGGCACTTTCGTGTTCTTCTCGACACTATGCTGGGAGATCGTTTCAGATATTCAGGGCCCTGAAGCAGCCTCTGTCTGCCACTACACTTTCCGACGTCCTCTCAAGGCTTGTGGAAACTGTAGGGGACCCAGGGGAGGATGCACAGGTAGGACACCACCTTTCCTTGGCAGTTATGAGCTGCTCACAGGGGTGAAGGACTCATCACAACAAGACCTAGGTAATAGCCACTGATTACAAATGTCAGCTTAGCCAGCACAAAAACTAGGAAGCAGAGTTATAGAACTATTCATACTGAATATTTAATGATCTTTTTGGGTCATGTGGTTTAGTGCCTTTTTTTTGTATATACAATACCTGGATCTTATTCAAGGGTAACCACAAGGAAATAGTTAGAATGTTAAATTTAAATGAAACGGTAATATTCAGTTTCATATTTAAAGATAAGTAAAAGACTACACTGAAGAATTTTGTACAGTCTAAGTCGATTGTTTTAGACACTGGAACTTACGTGGCTAACAAGAAGAGATTTTAGCCTTCTTGAGTTTGTCCTCTGTGGGAAGAGATTTAATCTACCAATGCCACCTTACACAGTGTTACTTAATGACAAATGCCATGAAAGAGGGTAAAGGACGGAAGAGCGGTGCAGAAGGAAGCACTCTTTTATGTATGAGAATTTAAGAGGCCATTTATTTTTATTTATTTTTTTTTTTTTTGGTCTTTTTGAGACAGGGTCTCCCTGTAGCCCCAGCTGTCCTGGAACTCACTCTGTAGACCAGGCTGGCCTTGAACTCACAAAGATCTGCCTGCCTCTGCCTCCCCAGTGCTAGGAATA